>JAYESA010000001.1:45557016-45765160 GCA_036927795.1 Iris macrosiphon | reverse complement strand
ACTATCTTCTTGTCTAAGTCTCTAGTCAATCCAAATGGGGGTACGAGCCTCTAAGTTCTACAGTCTAGATAAACACTATCTTCTTATGCAAGCCTATAGTTGGTGTCATTCAGTTACACTTCATTAATGGTTCAAAAGGACTATGTGATACTAGGTTATGAGGCATACTACCCAACTTACAATAGTTTAATTAATAGTGTTATTGAACAATAGAGTGTATATACCTAGTACAAGTCATCTTTCTAACCCCTATCCAGCACGAAAGAAAAGATAAGATTGATATTATGAAATGATCAAGCAAGATGCAATGCAAGCTATCAAATAAGAGTGCAAAATAAAATCAAGGGAGGTGATTAAATAAGTGGATGAGATCCTATACTCTAATCCTATGCGCAGGCTTGCTCGGTACAGAAACGTAACCGAGACAATATGCTCTCGACCTGCATGGGCCACCACAAAAATATGTCACACCCCAGTCCCAAAATACGTAGGACTAAGAATACGTAAGCATGCTAGCCGTATGTATATTGCAACTCCAATATATGGAAACCATAACACATATGTACGCTGTATTATGAATAACAATTCACAAGTGGTATAGATTTATGTCATGAGTCACATGGCATAACTAGATCTCATTCACAGAATCAAATAACCAATCAACTATATAACTGAATCAAGTATAAAATGCTTGATAAGAACAAGTAGTTGGGTGGAGACAAATTCACTACCAAACTAGAATATAAGAGAAATAAAATAAGTACATCTAATGAACAATGAGACACGAAGAGGAGACCTCCTCGAAAGAGAGATAAGATAGCAAGTCCTGATCCGTGCTTCTGTAAATAGTCATGATAGTCTACACCTAGAAAATGACCAGGTCCTCAGAGGGACGTAACAAGATACATAGAATCATGCCAATTAAATACAGTAAAACATGCATAATAGACAGAAAATATATAAGTACGCTATACTAGACAATATAAATAAAAATGCATAATGAGGGCAACCTTTCGACGTATGGGTAGGTGTAGGATACTCTATCTATCTCACAACTCACACACACGTCCATGAACATTATCAGCCGTCATACCACGAGGGTAGCGACCATCGTGACACCATAAATCAACATACCTCGAGGGTAGCGACCATCGCGACACAACTACTGTAGTACGTACTAGTTACTACGGTTTACCAGAGTGGGTAGCCCATACGCCTATTGATTGTCCTCCTCTCCCATGATACTATATGTCAAGTATGTGTCAACATATATAGTATATAATTATGACTGAAAGAAAACACATATATAATAAATATATAAAAATATGATAAGCATGCAAAGTACTATAAGCAATTTGGCAAGGTATCTTGCCTAACAAGAAAGCTGCAAAGTGTAAGCGTCCAGACGTCAAGCACAAAGGGTCAGAAACCATGGCATTAGAATGAACATCTTTGGATGCTGAAATAGACATCACCAACATTCCCAGAATAAGCAAAATAGCTAGAAAATACTACCCTTTCGTCCAATTTGGACACAGGGGTAAAACGGTAATTTCAGGTCAAAGTAGGGTCCACATGTGGCCCACTTTGCATCAAAATGCGTGCCAGGGGTAAAGGTCTCTAAATGGGACAAATTATTGGTCCAACAAATTTTTAACATTGATACGAACTTAATGTATGTCCAATTTTGGATTCCGGTGAGCCATCACAAATTTGCCCTTCAAGTCAAATCGTGGGGCCCGCGAATAGACGGCTTTGTCAACTGTCTCAGAATTGCTTAAAACATGGGTCACAGGACCAGCATGATACCATGAATCCAATGTCGCAAGTTTCGTCGTATTTTGACGAGCATACACAAAATGGGGTAGTGTTTTGCAAAAGTTGTGACATGGGGACTTTTTACGGATACAGCTTGATTCTGACGCGCACACACGTCCGAATCAACTTCCGCGAAAGCCCACACGCCAGGATATACCATACGCGTCTTTTGGTGCAATTGGTACCTGATGAGGCGGTCCCGTTTGGCGGGACACACTCCGTATCATAAAATTTTAATTTTAAAAGATTAAGTTTTTAGTCGTTTTGGAGGTCGAATAATTTAACAATTAAAATAAATTAATAAAAAGTAAAAGCACAGTTAAATTCTTGGTTATATAGAGAAGAAAAATCTTTAATTAGATTTTGAAAATAATAAACAGGTTGGTGGAAAATTGGGCATGAACATGGAGTTTTGGTTCAAAATTTTGGACTATTTTTGGTCAGTTTTTCGGCCAACTTCCGATCGAATTTTCGACCAATCTAGGGTACAAAAACTCGTCCGGTTTGAAGGGAACCCTAGAGGGTTAGGTTGCGAACGTGCACGGATAAACCGCTCGCGAAAAGGATGAGAGATAAGAGAGATATCATACCGTGAAGATGGGACGACGGGGTTGCGCATACGCGCGCGCACGATGGATGGCGGCGGCTGCTGCTGCAGCGGCCCGCTGTTGTGACGGCGCGGGGCGGTGGCGCCGGCGTCAGGGTGGGGGTCGGCCGGAGGTGGAGGCGGTCGCCGGGCTGGGGTCGGACGGAGGGTTAGGGTTAGGGTTTTGAGTTTAGTTGGTATGTATATGTATATATAGAGAGAGTGATAGGGAGAGAGGGGGAATCGGGTTCAGTGGGTCTGCGGGGGTTCTGTGGGTAGAGTATAGGAATGGGTTTAGTTAGGTTTTGTATTAGTGAATATGAATTAGGAGTTGTTTGGTTTAGGTTTTTGTATTAGGTTTTTGTTTTATTTTATTTTTTATTTTTTTATCTTTTATTTTTTTAACATTAATAATAATAATAATAATAATAATAATAATAATAATAATAATATTATTATTATTATTGTTATTATTATTATATTTAATAACTATATATTATTTACACATATATATGAGGTATAAAAAAATATTTGTACACCAAAAATAAATTCTAAAATCTATCACTCTTTAACAAGGATTCCAAAAAAATATAATAATAGTTTTGTGCAAAAATTCTAAATGGGTATTATTTAATTAATTAAATCAATAAAATATATTTTTTAATTAACTAAGAAATAATATAAATAAATTCAATGATTAATAAAATAAATATAATATTTAAAATTAGGGGGTTTTACAACTTGAGATGGTGCCTTAGGCTATAGTTGGAGAATCGTTATGGATAGTTTGTTGGATTGAGGCTAGATAGTTTGGTGGGGCGAGAATGCTCGATTCTCTCGTCATACCTACTTGGAGTTTGCATCGGTCACGGACAACCTGTTGCGCACAGGGTTTGGTTTCCTCGAACGGGAAGGCTCCGGGCACCGGGACCGTTCGGCCATAGAGGAAGCAAATTGGTAACGTGCCTTGGGCGCGGTGCCAACGGTTCGATACGATTCAGGCGGGCTAGCTACTCAGCGCTGGATCGAGTAGAACTATAGTTGGAACAGTCCTTTATGGCTTGGCTAATGGCTTCATATAGATAAGAGTTGGTTTGCTTTTCTTTGCTTTGGTTTGTGCTTTTTGTGTAGGCGACGGCCACCTTACCTCGGCAAGAGTGTGCATATCGAAGATTGGATTACAATGCTTGGATTGAGGATGGATATTGAGGCTTGGATGAGGATATTCGATAGGTTCTCTTGTTGCTTGGGTTTGAGTAGGACAGTTTGCGTGCTAGTTTTCTTTTGAGTTGGATATATATCTGCTTATATATTGGCTTGAGTTGAATGCTTACATGCTTAACTTGATTTACAGCTTTCCTTAACATGTCATACCTCTGCCATGAAATGAATCTAGGATTCAATTAGAAAGATCACCATATAACTGTTTGCATTCACTATTCTACTTAGTATCGGTTTAGACGAGTAGGTTACCCCGCTCACTAGTACGACTGTGTACTGACCCACGTTTATGGACATTATTTCAGGTACGCAGGTGTAGTGGCACTGTTTGGATATACAAGACATAATGTATGAACGATAAGTACCTTTGTAGGATAGAGAAAGAGCAAGAGTATTACATCGCCTTTGTGGCAATCTTCTTTGTGGCAAATTTCATTTGGATCCTATCGAGAGCTTCGTAGCCTATACTATGATGTGTGCTTGGTACACAATTCTTGACTTTTGCTGCAACTTGGTCATTTTGATGATAACTTTGATGTTTGACAACATCGTCTTGTGCGAGCGCAACTCCAGGCTCATACGGTATCACGTCCCGATAAGAACTATTGTCCTACGGGAGCGCTGCAACATACTGATTCACGTTCAGCGGGGACGATTGAGCTTGCGGGTGAGTGGGACGTGACACTTATCCTTTCGATCGATGATCTGCACAGGTTTTACTTTATAGGACAAGTCTGCTTGCAAACCCAACTTACCAAAATCTACCACGCGACTTGGATCATGCACGTACTTTCGCAGCTGTGATACGTAAAAGATATCATGCACGCCTGATAGGCTTGGTGGTAGGATAATGTGATATGCAACTGGGGTGACTCGCCTGAGAATTTCAAACGGATAAATAAATTGAGGACTTAGCTTTCCCTTTCCTCCAAATCTTGTAACTCCACGTATCGACGTGACCTTGAGAAATACGTGATCACCACCTGTAAATTCAAGGGGTCGTCTATGGATGTCCGCATAACTTTTTTGTCTTACTTTGTTCTACCTTTAATAGCTCTCGGATCAGCCGAACCCTTTGAATGGTCTACTCTACTAGCTCCAGGCCGAGGATCTGTCACTTGCCAACTTCGTCCCAACAGATAGGTGATCTGTACTTCCGTCCATACAAAGCCTCGTACAGGGCCATCTAAATGCTGGACTGGTAACTATTATTGTATGCAAATTTTTCCAACGATAGATGGACGTCCCAACTTGACTTCGAGTCGATCAAACATAGGCGTAGCATATCTTCAAGGACCTGGTTTACCCGCTCTGTTTGACCGTCTGTCTGAGGATGGTATGTTGAACTGAACTTCAACTTGGTCCCCATAGCTGACTGAAGGATTTCCCAGAAACATGATAAGAACCGTCCGTCCCGATCTGAAACAATAGACACTGGCATACCGTGTAGTCAACTATCTCATCAAGATATATCTGAGCCAGGTGATCGATGCACCAAGTAACTTTGATGGCAATGAAGTGTGCTGACTTAGTTAATCGGTCAACGATGACCTAGATGGCGTCATTTTCTGTTGCGTCTTTGGTAAGCCAACAATAAAGTCTATCGTGATATGGTCCCATTTTTACTCCGGGATAGCAAGGTTCGACATCTCTCTGCCCGGCCTCTGATGCTCGGCCTTTACTCTCTGATAAGACAAGCATTATGACACGAAGAGTGCCACATCTTTCTTCATGCCATGCCACTAGAAGATCGAGCGGAGGTCTTGATATGTCTCTGTACTTCCTGGATATGATACATAGGATGCATAGTGAGCTTCCGTGAGGATCTTCTTTCTGAGTTTTGCATCGTTGGGCACGCATATTATTCCTCTTACTCGCAATGTTCCACTTTCATCCGCTACAAAGTCAGTCGCCTTTCTTGCTAAAATCTATTCACGCATTTTCAACAAGAATATGGCTCGTTCACCTGAGCAGACTTGACCTTTTATATCATGTTTGGTTCAAGGAGTAACTGAGCTAGTGATCCCCCAATCGGTTTGCCTCAATATCGAATACATAGCTCGATGCCCGTACTCTCCAATTCCTTCTTTAACTTGCAGTTGACGGATAGAGATCTCACAAATACTCGACTCAGCACGTCCGTTACAATATTCCCTTTGTCTGGTGTGTAGTTGATCGACAAGTCATATTCTTTAATCAGTTCTAGCCAACGCCTTTGCCGTAGGTTTAGGTCCGACTGAGTAAAAAGATACTTGAGGCTCTGGTGATCAGTAAAAATTTGGCAGGCCACACCATAAAGGTAGTGTCACCATAATTTCAGTACGAACACAATCGCCGCTAGTTCTAGATAATATGCCGAATAGTTGCGCTCATGTGGCTTCAATTGTCTTAAAGCAAAAGCTATTACCTTATTTTGTTGCATGAGCATGGCTCCCAAGTCTTGTCCTGAGGCGTCACTAAAGATTTAGAATCCCATATTCTCGTTCGATAGTGCAAGTACAGGAGCATAGACGAGATGCTGCTTTAATTCCAAAAATAAAGCTTCACATTTAGCAGACCACTCGAATGCGACTCCTTTCTGAGTGAGGCAAGTCAAGGGCAAAGAAATTTTTGAAAAGTCTTTCACAAACCGTCTGTAGTAGCTCGCTAACCCGAGAAATCTTTGAATTTCACTGACTGATGCAGGTTGCTTCCACTCGACGATTGCTTCAACTTTTTTTGGATCGACTGTGATGCCTACCGCATAAATGATATACCTGAGAAAAGATACACTGCTTAGCCAGAATTCACACTTGTTCAGTTTTGCGTATAGCTTGTTGTCCCGAAGAGTCTGAAGCACGGTCCGCAAGTGCTCCTGATGTTCCTCCTTGTTCTTGGAATACACCAAGATATCAATAATGAACACTACTACAAACTTGTCGAGGCACGACCGGAACACTCGATTCATGAAATCCATGAAGGCGGCATGGGCATTGGTTAATCCAAACGGCATAACCAAGAATTTATAGTAGCCATAGCGAGTGCGAAAGGCTGACTTTGACATGTCATCTGGTTTAATCTTTAATTGATGGTAGCCTGAACGAAGATAAATTTTTAAGAATATCGAAGCGCCTTGCAGTTGATCGAAGAGGTTATTGATTCTGGGAAGGGGGCACTTGTTTTGGATAGTGGATTTATTCAACTCTCGGTAGTCGATGCAGAGCCTCATAGAACCATCCTTTTTCTTCATAAATAGCACTGGTGCGCTCCATGGAGACACACTCGGACGGATGTACCCACGATTAAGCAGTTATTATAGTTGGATCTTCAGCTCATTCAGTTCGGCAGGGGCCATTCGATACATAGCTTTGGAAATCGGCCGAGTATCTGGAAATGTATCTATAGTGAACTCTATCTCTCGGTCGGACGACATGCCGGATAACTCATCTTAAAAAACATTAGGGAAATTTGCCATAATGAAAGTAGACTCTACGTTTGCGCAATCTTGCAGAGTGTCTCGAACGGACGCCAAGTATCCTTCACAACCAGAATGTATCATCCGTCGAGCAGATATTGCAGAAATCACCATACAGGTATTCGAAGCTCTCAACGATGGACTACACGCATATTAAAATTCGGTCTCGCCATGTAGAGGAAATACTACTTTTTTTTGCATAATCAATGGTCGTCGAGCAAGCGCCGAGCCAATCCATCCCCAGAATAAGATCGTAGTCCATGATGTCTAGAACTATCGCATCAAGTGACAATTTTCTTCCTCCGATACAAATGCAGCCGTCACGACAAACTGAGTCAGCAGGCATGTCCATGCCCGACAGGGTATTGACGCTAAGCCTTAGGCCTAATGGTGTCTGAAGAAATTCATGCTCCCTAGCGAAGTTTGCCGATACAAAACTACGTGTGGCACCAGAATTGAATAGTACATTGCATGAACATTATTGAATAACAATATACCAGTCACTACGGTGTTCGAGGCGAACGCCTCGTCCTGTGTCAATGCATAAACCCGGCCAACGGTGTTCGGACGATGCTCCTGTTATTGCGTAGGCCAATTTGCTTGGGGTACTTGAGCGAGATTTTGCTTCTCTGGACAACACAGAGGGATCCGGTTCGGGCGATCAGGACAGTCACGAGCATAATGGCCAAGCCGACCATAATTGAAGCATCCCTGATTTTGAAAATCGCTAGCCTAGTGTCTTGTACGGTTGCATTTGGCATAATACAGCCCATGATTTCCCCCCGTGTGATTGCCCTGATGACCGCCATTATTTAGACACTTATTAGCGTTGTTTCCACCAGTATTACTAGGGGACTTGTGATGAAAATGCTGCACAGCGCCGACAATAGTAGAAGGATATTGTGGTTCTAGGATGAGGGCATGGTTAAGGACTTCCCTCATCGTCTCCTACTGTGGAGCGACTACGTGCGCGTGAATGGAAGGTCGTAGGCCGCCTTCAAATCGTCTTGCTTGGCTCGTCGCATTGGGCAGATAAGAGCTAGCAAACTTGGCCAGCCGGTTGAATTTTGCAGTATACTGCTTCACCGAAATGCTCCCTTGTTGCAGACACGAACTCGTTCTCCTTTTGACGACGAATATATGGGGGAATAAACTCCTATTCAAACGTGCTACGGAAGGTATCCCACGAGATCGTCTCGCCATCATCGTCTGCGGAGAGAGATCTTTAGTGTATATTCTACCAGTCATGCACGTTCATACGAAGCTGGAGCTGGGCACAGGTGACTTACTTGTCATCAGGTACTTCTAGGAGTTTAAAGTGATCTACAAGCTCGGCCAACCAATTTAGAGCCACGATGGGGTCCTTGGTCCCACGGAAGGATGTATTGCAAACATTTTTGAATTTGACAAAGTCAAAGGTAGTCACATCCTTCTTCTTTGTGGTTTGAGGCATCTCGACTTCATTTATTGATTGCTCCACTGGTGTCGCTACTGTCGTTGTGGAATGGTTGGAGGCTAAGGTATGAACAATTTGTTGCAGGGCATCTACCTGCTTCTGTTGGACAGGAAATCGGACTTCTAGATTCTTCTCAAACTTATCCTGTCGAGTCTCGTCCCTTCGCTGTTGCATCTCTAGCGTTTGTATCATCCGCTCAACCGAGTCAATGGGTGTCACGCCCTAGTCCCAAATATGTAGGACTAGGAATACGTAACATGTCAGCTATGCATTCAACCAAACTCTGGTCCGACTCGAATATGTATAAGCTGTATTATAATGGTCACTATCTAAATGATCAAGTAAATATAAATATCTATGCCTCAATCCACAATGAACAAAATACACAAGAATGAGCTACATGTGCTAAAGTCGGCCGTCCAGTAACACACAAACTCGAATAGATTCAAAAAAGAAATATGAGTCTATAAAATTAGGCTACATCAGCAGATGAATAAATAATATGAACAAATAACCATAACTCTGGTAGAAATGATATAAGTACCTAGTACCAATGCCTGCAAGATAAGCAAATCCATCAACAACTCCAAAGGCTCCATAACCGTCTATGCTGCAAAAACTGGCAAGGGACCAGGTCCTCAGAGGGACGTAACAAGGTACAAAAAACAGCATGCCAAAAGTAAAATAGTATAATGCCACATATTCAAGGGTAAACTATTGTAACCATCTATGTGATATACACGTGAGAGCATTACCCGTACTCAGGCTTAAACCACTACAGGCTCTATGTCGGGGAGCCCATAGCAGCAAGTAGTATCAAGACTCAGTATAGGTGCCAAAGATCTGAGACAGAGTCCAAGGCACCTTTAGGGTATTGCGACTCTGGCGTATGTGCCACAACACCTCCAGTAGTATAGTATATATATCAATAATTAGCTTGTAGTATGGTGTGTCTCTCCCCACCCAATGTAACCTCATGTCTCATGTCCACAACGTCTCATGTCCATAACACGCAAGATCATGACCTCTAGCTAGTACAACGAGTCATAACAATGTCTATATAATATGCAAGTCTCATGTCACGAATTCTATAAGCCTAGACAAAATCACCATGAATAACTCAAGAAAGATTCTGTCACATGAAATAGTGTCAAGTATCCTAGGATATGGCGTACTTGGTAAAGCAAGCACGTAAAAATAGGATCGTGGAATCAACTCTCTAAGTGACGTTACTCGACTTCGCGTACGGCGTCGACACCCGAATCTTGTTCGGACCCTAAGCAACGTCTCACGGTCCTAGGGTAAACACACACATCACACATATCAAATAACTATAATAACTAAATAAGATAATAAAGGCAATGAACTGTGATACATCATGGCAAGGTACACTTGCTTGGATTCTGAACTCCGTCAACTACACCTGGAAAAGTAAAATCTGTACGTACACCTCCGGATGCTGAAACAAACATTACCATTGTTCTCAGAATACTAAAAATAGCTAGGATTGACTACCCATAAGTCTAATTTGGACACACGGGCAAGATTGACAGTTTTGGGTCAAAACGGGGTCCACCTGTGGCCCACTTTGTACCGTAAAATGTGCTAAAGATCAAATTCATCCGACTCAGTGTCTACGAGTCCAGAACGATGATACGAACTCAATGGAATGTCTAAAATTAGATTCCGGTGAGTCGGTCACGAAAATGCCCGTCATGTGGAACCATGGGGCCCACGAAACAATATTTTGTCAACGTTCTCAGAATCGAACCAAACTTGAGTCACAGGGCCAGCGTAACGCTGCAAATCCGATGGTGGAAGTTTGGTTGTGAAATGACAAGCATACACGAAGTTACAGCAAGTGTCAGAACATGCTAAGACGGTGTTTTTCGGCAGATACGCGTTGATTCCGATGTGCACGCACATTCAATTCAAGTTTCGCAAAAGCTAACACGTCCGCGTTGACGATACGCGCCTTTCGATACAACTCACACACAACAAAGTTGCCTTATTTTGCGGGACGCACCCCGTATCGCGAGATTTTGGGTGTTTTAAAAATAAGTTTTTGGTCGTTTAGGAACAAGAATAATTTTACCATTAAAGAAAACTAATAAAAACTAAAAGAATATAAAAATCTTGGTTATATTGTGAAGAAATTCCTTCAATTATATTTTGAAAATAATTAACGAGTTGGCGGCAAATTGGGCATGAACAAGGGTACTTGGATTGAATTTCTGAACTGTTTTCGAACAGTTTTTCGGCCAACTTTCGGCCAATTTTTCGATCAAACCGGGGTGCCTAAATTCGTTCCACTTGAAGGGAATTCTAGAGGGTTAGGTTGTGAACATACCAGCGAAGATGAGACGGAAATCGGACGAGCGAGGAGGGCGAAGGCTGCGCACGAAGGGGGGGGCGGAGAAGCTGCTGCCGTTGTTGCTGTTGCCGCTACCGCGTGCGGGCGGCGCTGCAGGGTGGTCGGGGGTCGGCCGGAGGCGACAGGGCTGCGGCTGGGTGATGGGTTAGGGTTAGAATTTTGATATATATATATATATATATATATATATATATATATATATATATATGTATATGTATAAATATGAGGGATGGGGGTGGTTTACTGTGTACGTAGGGAGGGTAGTTTTAGTTAGGATTTAGCTTAATGGGTTTGGTTTGGGTTTGGGTTAACGGGTAGGGTTAGGAGTAATGGGTTTGGGTTTAAATTTATTTCTTTTTTTTCTTTTTTTTTCTTTTATAAATATATATATGTGTATGGCCATTAAAAATAGTTTTGGACCTCAATAAATTCCAGAAAAGTTATACAATATACTATTAATAGTTGTACACCAAAAAATATATTTTTTGTATAATATTAAAAATAAATTAAATTTACATAATTATAAATTCATGAATAATATAAATTATAATTATCAAAAAATAAGTAAAAAATTTCTTTAATCGCAGAAATTACACAATAACATTATTAATAAATTTAAAAATTTAATTCAAAAAATTAGGGTGCTTACAACAGGGGGCGCATGTCGTTGGGTCTCGGAGCTTGTCGAAGTGCCTGAAGTACTTGCTTGCACTTGCGTTGTTCCTTGCGTTTGAGCCATATCTTCAAATACAAAGAACTTACATTAGTCTCATAGAGTATTACGGACTTATTGTATGGAACACATCTTATTTTGTCCAAACGATTTCAAAAGTTCAACTGGGAGGGATAAGGTCGTCTTATAAAAAATTTTCTGACACGAGACCAAAGGATCTGAAGCTGTGCTTTGATACCAATATATCATGTTCCGATTTCCTAGAATCGCTAACCGTCCCTCGGGCGTGATATCGTGCGAGCATAAGGCACGCCTACACAAGGTCTAAAATAATGATATATATATATATATATATATATATATATATATATATATATATATATATATATATATATATATATATAAACACAACAACAGAGTTCAGAAGCTAAATATTTCAAAGTGACACGAAAAAAGTTCTCTTTATTGATAATGTGCATCTTTGTTACAAAGTGTAATTACAGTTAGTTAGAGACTTCCAAATATATCCATCCTTAATTTCCCTCATAATGCAACATGTGGGGGGTAACTTAGACTTTTGTTATTGCTAGGGGAAGGAAGAAGAGGTCGGTCACATAAAGAGGGGGGGGGGGGGGGGGGGTTCTCTCTCTCTCTCTTTCTCCTTATTTATATTTTATTTTTCTTCCAAATTCTAGATCCCCAATTTTCCAATTTTCCTCCATTAATTTTTTACACAATTCACCATCAATTCCTTCTCAATTCTTCACTCTTGGAGCCTTGAAGCTTGGAGAAGCAAGGAGCACAAGAAGAAGAATCTTTGGAGCTAAAGATCGTGTCCGGATCGTGTCCAATTGTATTTTTATTGGGAATCCATATCCCAATTGGTAATTCATGAATTTTCCTCTAATTATGGCTTCTTAATCATACATTTGACCATTAGGAATGACCCCATGGCATATGACTACCTATAGGAACAAGTTCTAGGCTATTTTGCTTTGTATTGTGAGTTCTTTGAGGAATTTTTTGTGTATGTTGGAAGAATTACGAATTTGACACATCAATTGTGTGTCATGAGACAAATTAGATCTAATTAGACTTAGATCGGGATTATGGGAGTAGGTACGTGTCCACAAATGGATACGTATAGGCCGTAGTACTGTATTTTACGATACCGTGTGATGTGGGGCCAATTTTGGATAATTTACATGAATTCTCTTCATTACATGTTGTAATAACTTCTAATAGTTGTAATTGTATATTAATGACTTGAGGGAATGATCAATTACGGATAAGAGAGTTTGGCACCTCAATGGGTTGAGTATCATAGATATCTTAGTGGTGCACTATAGTTATTTGTTTAAATGCCTCAATCTATGTATATGTGTGTGTGTGTGTGTGTATATATATATATATATATATATATATATATATATATAGTTATTTGTGTATGTATAGTGATATATATGTATATGTATATATGTGTGCGTGTGTGTCAAAGTGTTGTGCAAATTTCGGTGTGTATAGATGTGGTAGTCGGGGAAGCTTGGTGTACAAGTAGTAGCAGTTCCTGAGAGGTATCAAGTATATAGAGGGAGTGAGATATGATGGTCGGGTTTGCATGGCTGCAGTGGTATCATCGGCATTGTCACGCCCCAGTCCTAAAATACGTAGGACTAGGAATACATAAGCATGCCAGCCGTATGTTTATGGAGACTCCAATATATGGAAACTATAACACATACGTACACTGTATTATGAACAATAATTCACAAGTGGTATATATTTGTCACAACTCACAAGGCATAACTAAATCTTATCCACAAAAATCATCATAAAGAAATAAATGATCCAATATGTCAATAAACCAAATATTAACTAGTCGAGAATAACTAATTGTTGTATGGAGACAAATCTACTACCAACTAGAATATAAAAGTAAACATAATAAGTACATCCAATGAACAATGAGACTCGAAGGGAAGACCTCCTCGAAAGAGAATGGAGTAGCAAGTCCTGATCCGTGCTCCTACGAATAGTCATGATCGTCTAACCTGGTCCTCAGAGGGACGTTACATGATTCATAGAAGCATGCCAATAAAATACTGAAAATAAAAATCCAAGGTCGCCTAACCATCTATGTGAATGCACTTTGAGAACTACTTTCCAACACGTGGGCTATCTGGCTAAAATGAGATTGGCATGATTCTCTCGGAGAATCAGGGGCCTACAAAGCATGACGTCTTTTGAACATTAGAGGCCGCCTGATAATAATAATATAGGGGTCATCATGACCGCGCATCTCCGGCGGAGCATACAGGTTACACAAAAAAAGTGCAAAGGAGCCCAAATGCCTTACTTGTTGTCCTCCCCACCCTATGCTCTAAGTATGTCATATCCATGACACGATGATACCTCTAATAACTGTCAAGGCTTCTAATAATGCAAATTCTGTCAGCAGTTATCCCTATCGCACGTCCCATACGTACATGTGGCCAACCCGTCACGCAAGTTCGTGTCCTACATGAGACTCACTCTCGTGTAACAACTGTGTCATGGCCAATGAAACATAGGAATGCCTCATGATCATGTGGTGGTCTCGTAAAACTAGTTCGACATGCATAATATATAATAAAGACATAATATGACGCCACCGTCGTTGCACCCAAGTTATTCTTGGACGCGCAGTTTATATAGCAGTTAAAATATATGAACTAAATAACATAAATAAAATACATGCACCATATAGAATGTAAATCACAGTACAATGGCAAGGTATACTTGCCTGGCAAAAAAGCTGCGTAGTGTAAGCATCCAGATGTCAAGCACAAGAGATCAGAAACTATGGCCTCCGAATGAAAGTCTCCGAATGATGAAATAAATATCACCAACATTCCAAAAATAAGCAAGATAGCTAGAAAACACTACCCTTCCGTCCAATTTGGACACAGGGGTAAAATAGTAATTTCGGATCAAAGCAGGTTCCATATATGGGCCACCTTGCACCGAAAAGAGTGCCAGGGGTAAAGGTCTCTAAATGAGACAAATTATAGGTCAAACAAATTCTAAATGTCGATACGAACTCAACGATATGTCCAATTTTGGATTCCGGCGAGCCGAACACAAATTCGCCCTTAAAGTCAACCGTAGGGCCCGCAATTAGGCGGCTTGGTCAATTGTCTCAGAATCGCGTGAAACTTGGGTCACTAGACTAGCTGGATACCATAAATCCAATGGCGCAAGTTTTGTCGCATTCCGACGAGCACAAACAAAATGGGGTGGTATTTTGTAAAAGTTGTGATACAGGGACTTTTTACGAATACTGGTCGATTTCGATGTGCACACACGTCCGCATCAACTTTCGTAAAAGCCCACAAGTCAATATATACCATACTCGCCTTTTGGTGTAATTGGTATGCGATGAGGCGGTCCTGTTTGGCAGGGCGCACTCCGTATCACAAAATTTCAGTTTCGAAATGTCAAGTTTTTGGTCGTTTTGGAGGCCGAATAATTTAACACATAAAACGAATTAATAAAAACTAAAAGAACAGAAAAATTTTCGCTTATATTGAGAAGAAATCCCTTCAATTAGTTTTTGAAAATATAAAACATGTTGATGGAAAATTGGGTGTAAACACGGCGGTTTGGGTTGAAGTTTTTGGACTGTTTTGGTCAGTTTTTCATCCATTTTCCAGTTAATTTTTCGACCAATCCGGAACACGAAAACTCGTCCCGCTTGAATGAAAATCCTAGAGGGTTAGGTTATGCACGTACACGGACAAACTGCTCGCAAAAAGAATCACAGATGAAGAAGATATGATACCTGAAAGGTGGAGCGCTGATGTACGTACACGCGCGGACGTGTGCACACGCAGACGGTGAACTGCGGACGGCGCGGTCGGCGGTTGCCGTGCGCGGCGCGACGGGGGGGGGGGTGGGGTGGGGCTGAGGTCGGAGCGTGGTTGCCGGCGTCGAGGTCAGGGTTAGGGTTAGGGTTTTTGATTTATATATATATATATATATATATATATATATATATATATATATATATATATATATATATATATATATATATATATACCGAGAGAGAGAGATGTGGAGAGCGGGGGGGGGGGGGGTGCGTTGGTTTGCTGAAGGGGGAGTTTGGGTTCACGTGGGTAGTTAGGAATAGAATTAAGGTTGCTTTAGGTTTTAGTTTAGGGTTTTGTTAGGTTTAGGTGGTTTTTATATTTATATTTATATTTATATTTATATTTATATTTATATTTATATTTATATTTATATTTTTCTTTTCTTTTCTTTTTTATTTATTTGTTTTCTCTTTTCTATTATTATTATTATTATTATTATTATTATTATTATTATTATTACTAATATTATCATTATCATTATTACTATTACTATGATTATTATTATTATTACTACTATTACTATTATTATTATTATTATTATTATTAACCTTTCTTCTTCTTCTTATTATTATTAATAGCCATATATTTATTAACATATATTCACATATATAAATAAAAAAAAGTCCAAAAATAATATTTGCACACAAAATAAATTCTAGAAAATTACTTTATAAAGTTTTAATAAAATACTACACCCAAAATATTTTATAAAAATATTTTATAATTAATAATTAGATATTTATCTAGTTATTAAATCAATTAATTAGATTATCTAATTAACTAAGTAATTAACTGAATGGTTATCCACAAAATAGGTAATAGGAAATAATATGCACATCTTACAAAAGAGAAAAATGTTTAACTTGGCACGGGAAATTATGGGCTACTAATTATAGAAGAGTCAGAATTAGAAAATAACCACAATTAAATTATATATATAATATATCTAAATATTTAACAATTAATCAATGGTCGTTACACTAATGTCATACTAACACCAAGGGATCAAATTTTTGTGCCACGAAAAGTTTCTATAGGTAGTGTCTCCTGTGTAGGCTACTTCCTATGAAGGGAGATACAGATTTTTGGGCCATTCTATATTATTAATGTCCAAACCACGGTAAAGTATTCTTGTAAAATCATTGGATTTTAATTTGTTTTAAAAAATAATCTAAAACAAATACAAGAAATACAAAATACACACAAACTACCTATTTTTGGGTGAGGGGGATTACAACATAGCTACAACAACAAGTATAACAGCAAGAGCATTAGTAGCAAGAGCAGTGCAGCAACAACATTGCACACTGCAGCAGCAAGCATTGGCATTGAGCAACATTGCCTAGCTGCTAGCAACAAGCAGCAAGCAGTGCAGATTACATCAATGCAGCAGCAAGCAGTAAGAGAGCTGCAGTAGTGCAGTGTAGGAACAACTGTTGCAAGCAATGTGCTGTGCAGGTAGTTGCATTTGCTGCCATGTGTAGCAGCATTGCATCGAGCAGCATCTAGCAACAACAACATAAATGTAGTGGTACTAGGCTCGGGTAGGTAACAGGGGGGTAAAGTTGATGACTAATACATATATGAGGAAGTTGATATTTAGTGTAAGAACTAGTGTCAGTATAATGGATGTACCTATACTTAGGTGTGTGTGTGTACTCATATGAGTAGTGAGGGAGGAGTCCTTGTGAACAATTAGAGGGGAGTATGTTATTGTGTGTACACATGTGAACTATGTATGATGTATCACCAAGATAGGTGAGGGAGAATAGGTATCAGTTGTAATTGGGTATTAGTGGCAAGATTAGGGGTGAGGTATCAATTAGGAAATTAGCTAGAGTATGTGGGTGAGGGTTTTTGATGTGAAGTTTTGGTGTGTCTTATAGTATGGGTAATTAGTTTAGATAGTGTCACGCCATAATTTTTTCCTAAATCGATAATCGTCCCCCGAGCGTGATGCCGTGTACGTGTAAGGCTGCGTGCACAAGGCCTAGGCATAATGATATACTTTTTAGAACACATGCAACAAAGTACACAAATAAGATAACACATTTGAGGCATAGAAAAGTTTCCTTTTATTGATAATGAACATCTGGTTACAGATTTTTGACCCAAAAGCGATAAGGATGCCACACAGACTTACAACTTGGATACAAAATGAGATAGCCATTCCATACATCACATCCTTACTAAAACTTTAAAGTATTATAGACACCTGTTGGCGAAGCTATCGCCTTGCCTCGGAGCTGCATAAAAGGGCTGCACAGGCTTTGGGTGCTTTGTACAAGTTCCAAAAGTCACGAAAGGGGTGCGTCGAGTACTGGACTGGTTGGAGGAAGAAAGCTTCAGCTCCTCGCCGTGTCCCTTGGGCTCGGAAAACCTGCTGCAACAAGGTCAGTACTTTGAAAAGTACCGGTGAGGGCGAGCTATCCCAACTCACCAAATCCAAAGTTGTTATAAGAAGCATGCAAGTTATTTTTGGTCTTTCTATCTTTCCTTAGTTCATTGTTACAAGCAAGCATTGAGTATGCAACTTTATAGAAATAAATATGCCACCGTTTGGTGACTTTTACCTTCCCGTCTGAACTACCTGCACAATACTTACCATGTCCTTCCCTGCCACGAAGACATAATTAGTTTGAGCAAATAATGCAAAAATATGTTGGGTCATGGCACATCATTGCCACCGTGGACAATAGCTACAGTAAGACGGTGACCCTTGCAGCGCGGGTAGCAAGCCCCGCTACAAGGCCCCGCATTACCCGTGCTAGGCTTGCTAGCGTAGCTATCCGAGTTTCGCCCGGAACAAATTGGCCCCAGTGCCCCGGGCATCATTTGCAGGAACTAAACCTTGTACAGAAGTTGTCCGACCAATCCACACATCGACACTAAGTTAATAGATAGAGCATTTCAAGCCAACATAATACACATATCTACTTTAGCTCAGTGCAATTTGCCTAGTCTACATGTTCAAGTAATCACATTTCAATTATTTGCACACACATTTGTACAGTTATAAATGATAAGTTCTAGCTATAACTGAAACATGAATATATAAATGCATAACAGACAAGCATGCATCAGTGTGATCGTTGAAAAATCTAGGTGACAAGCGTTATAAGTGTTTCAAGTCTACTTCTTCATTCGACTCAATTTTATTCTTTATTTTGGTATCGTTGGAGCAGGATGCACAGATGAGTCAATTTATTAAGAACGAAGACTTGGAAGAGGGCGCTAATCGAAGTAAAGCCACTCAAAAGTTGGTAAACTGGGAGAGAAAATAGGAGATCTTTAAGACTACTTGCGCGTCGCCTACACGATCACCTGCACGCACCAACAGATGATCAATATCTCCTACTTCGGTCTCCAAAGGTTCGATATGAAATACAAAATCCTAAGAACGAAGGCAATGAAATCCATCAAAATCGTTCAAGAAAATGCAAGCAATAAAACCAACAAGAAAGCAACCAAACGACATTAAAAAATCGCAAAAAAACTAATGCAACAGAAAGGCCCCTCTCGACTCTGCCGCTGAGTCCTTCCTTGAGGCACGATCCATTGAATATGGGACCTAATTCCAAAGAAACTAATCCATAACGAGGAAATGATATTGATTCAATCTGTCTCGATCGAACGATACCAAGTATTTCTTAGCAGCGCTCCCCGAAAAGGGGAACGGGACAGTACATCATAACCATCTAGCAAAAATTTCATCCTAGAAACTTAGGAATATAACCTACCCCTAAGGAATAATAAGGAAAACTTTTCCCTCATGTCTGATTCGAGTTCACAGGTCGATTCCCCGACCGAGTGGTTGCGCCAAAGAACGCGCACTAGCGAGACTGTCCGATTCCATAACTGCTTTTCTTTACGATCCAAGATCTGAACGGGCTCTTCGATGTACGATAAGTCTGTCTGCAGATCTAGCTGACCAAAGTCTACCACATGGTTTGGATCATGCAAGTATTTTCTAAACTGTGATACATAAAAAATATCATGCACTTTTGACAGGGCTGGTAGCAATGCAATTTGATAGGCAACTGAAGTGACTCATTTGAGAATTTTGAACGGGCCAACAAATCTCGGACTTAATTTCCTTTTTACCCCGAATCTCGTCACTCCACGCATGGGTGAGACCTTTAAAAACACATGGTCACCCTCTTGGAACTCAAGGGGTCGACGACGAATATCGGCATAGCTCTGTTGTCGGCTTTGTACTACCTTTAATAGTTCTCGGATCAACCGAACCTTTTGGACTGTTTGGATGCTGGACTGATACAGAGCCTCGTACGGAGCCATACAGAGCCTCGTACGGAGCCATTTGGATGCTGGACTGATCACTATTGTTGTATGCAAATTCGGCCAATGGTAGGTAGACGTCCCAACTTGACTTCGAATTGATTACGCAGAGGCGCAACATATCTTCTAGTACCTGATTCACCCGTTCTGTTTGGCCATCTGTTTGAGGATGGTAGGCTGAGCTGAACTTCAACTTGGTCCCCATCGCTGACTAAAGTTTCTCCAAAAAACGTGATAGGAATCGTCTATCCCGATCTGATACTATGGAAACTGGCACTCCGTGCAGCCGAACTATCTCATCAAGGTAGGTCTGGGCGAGGCGATCGGTGCTCCAAGTACTTTTGATGGCAATGAAGTGCGTTGACTTGGTTAACCGATCAATGATGACCCAGATTGCATCGTTCCTCCGTTGCGTCCTCTGCAAGCCAACAATGAAATCCATGCTTATGTGCTCCCACTTCCATTCCGGGATAGCAAGATTCTTCATTTCTTTGCTTGGTCTCTGATACTCTGCTTTTACCCTCTGACAGGTTATACATTACGACACGAAGAGCGCTACATCTTTCTTCATGTCGTTCCACCAGAAAATATTGTGAAGATCTCTATACATTTTTGTGCTCCTTGGATGGATCGAATAGGCCGCGTAGTGAGCTTCCGCAAGGATCTCCTTTCTGAGTTCTGAGTCGTTAGGGACGAATAGCCTTCCCTTTACTCGCAATACTCCATTCTCATCTACTGTAAAGTCTTTCGCCTTCCCTGCTAGAATCTGCTCGTGCAGTTTTCTTAGGAATGGGTCGTCCCTCTGAGAAAATACGACCCTCTCTAACAGGTTGGGTACGAATTGCATCTGAGCAACCCGCGCACCGCGATATCGGATTCGAAGTTCGATGCCTATTTTCTCTAAGTCCCTTTGCAACCTATGATCAATGGACATGGATCCCGCAAAGACTCGACTCAACGCATCCGCTGCCACATTTCCCATGCCAGGTGTGTAGTCTATCGTCAAGTCATAATCTTTTATTAATTCTAGTCATTGCCGCTGTCATAGGTTAAGGTCCGCTTGGGTAAATAAGTCAAACTTTTGTGATCAGTATAAATTTGGCAAGCCACTCCATAGAGGTAGTGCCGCCAAAATTTTAGCCCGAACACAATTGCTGCTAGCTCCAGATCATGCGTAGGATAATTCTTTTCGTACTTTTTAGCTGCCTGGATGCATAAGCTATCACCCTATCCTGTTGCATAAGTACACACCCTAAGCCCTGCCCTGATGCATCGCTGAAGATTTGGAATTCCGATGTCTGGTCTGGTAGTGCAAGTAACGGGGCAGAGGTGAGGCGATGCTTTAACTCTTCAAACGAGGCTTCACAATCGGCGGACCACTCAAACGTGACTCCCTTCTGCATGAGACGAGTCAGAGGTGATGCTAATTTGGAAAAATCCTTTACGAAATGCCTGTAGTAGCCCGCTAGCCCGAGGAAGCTTTGAATCTCTCTAACGGATGCAGGCCGGTTCCACTCGACGATGGCTTTAACTTTCTTTGGATTGACTGAAATGCCTCATGCAGAAATGATGTTCCCAAGGAAACATACACTGCTCAGCCAAAATTCGCACTTACTCAGTTTTGTATATAACTTGTTATCCCGAAGAGTCTGTAGCACGGTCCGCAAGTGTCTGCATGTTCCTTCCTATTCTTCAAATATACCAAGATATCATCGATGAATACTACTACAAATCTATCGAGATACGACTGGAATACACGGTTCATTAAGTCCATAAAGGCGGCAGGGGCATTGGTCAATCCGAATGGTATCACCAAAAACTCAAAGTGGCCGTAGCGAGTGCGAAAGGCTGACTTTGGCACATCGTCCGACTTAAACTTGAGCTGATGGTAACCCGAGCGAAGATCAATTTTCGAGAACATCGTTGCAACATGTAGTTGAACGAAGAGATCATCGATCTTGGGAAGGGGTTACTTATTTCGAACAGTAGCTTTATTTAATTCTCGATAGTCGATGAAGAGCCGCAATGAGCCATCTTTTTTCTTTACAAACAACACAGGCGCACCCCACGAAGATACACTAGGACAAACATACCCACGATCTAGCAATTCTTGTAACTACATCTTTAACTCCTTTAGTTCTGCCAGGGCCATTCGATACGAAGTCTTGAAAATTGGTCGAGTTTCTGGAAATGTGTCTATTGTGAACTCTATCTCTCGATCAGGCGATATGCCGTGCAATTCGTCTGGAAACACATTAGGAAAATCTGCCACAACGGGAATAGACTCAACGTTTGCACAATCTTGTTGAGTGTCTCGAACGGACGTCAAGTACCCGACACAGCCAGAGTGAATCATCCGTCGAGCAGATATTGCAGAAATCACCATATGGGTATTTGATGCTCTCGATGATGGACTGCACGCATAGCAAAATTCGGTCTCGCCAGGTAACCGAAACGTAACTTTCTTTTCTGCACAGTCAATGGTCGCCGAGCAAGCGCCGAGCCAATCCATCCCCAGAATAAGATCGTAGTCCCTTATGTCTAGAACTATCGTATCAAGTGACAATTTTCTTCCTCCGATGCAAATGCAGCCATCGCGACAAACTGAGTTAGCAGAAAATCTATGCCCGACGGGGTACTGACGCTAAGTCTTAGGCCTAACGGTGTCTGAATAAATTTGTGCTCCCTAGCAAAGTTTGTTGATACAAAACTATGTGTGGCACCAGAATCAAATAAGAGTCGTGCAGGTATATTATTGAATAACAACATACCTGACACTACGGTGTTCGAGGCGAGCGCCTCGTCCCTCGTTAATGCATAAACCCGGCCCCCAGTATTCGGACGACGCTCTTGTTGTTGTGCAGGCCGATTAGCTTGGGGTCCCTGAACATAATTTTGCTGCTCTACATGGCACAGAGGTACTCGTTTTGGGCGATCAAGATAGTCACGAGCATAATGGCCCAACCGACCAAAGTTGAAGCATCCATGATTTCGACATTCGCAAGCCTGGTGCCCTGTACTGTTGCATTTTGCACAGCGCTGCCCCTTATTTGCCCCCGTATGATTTCCCTGGTTTCCATCATTATTTGGACGCTTATTAGCGTTGTTTCCTCCTTTATTACTAAGGCGCTTGTGATGAGAATGCTGTACAGCGCCGGCAGTAGTAGAAGGATATTACGGTTCCAGGATAAGGGCATGATTAAGGACTTCCCTCATTGTCTCAAACTGTGGAGCGACTATGTGCGCATGAATGGAAGGTCATAGATCGCCTTCAAATTGTCTGGCTCAGCTTATTGTATTGGGCAGATAAGAACTAGCAAACTTGCCAACCGGTTGAATTTTGTGGCATACTGCTTCATTCTCATGGTCCCTTGTTGCAGACGCACAAAATCGTTCTCCTTCTGATGACGAATGGGTGGATGGATAAACTCTTCTTCGAATGCACTACGGAAGGTGGCCCAGGGGATCGTCTCACCATCACCGTCTACGAAGAGAGATCTACGATGCATATCCCACCAATCGTGCGCGTTCATATGAAGCTGGAGCTGGGCACAGGCGACTTGCTTGTCATCAGGTACTTCTAGGAGTTTAAAGTGATCCTCAAACTCAGCCAACCAATCTAGAGCCACAACGGGGTCCTTAGTACCTCGGAAGGACGTATTGCAAACCTTTTTGAAGTCAACAAAGTCGAAGGCAGTCACATCCTTCTTCTTTGTAGTTTGGGGTACTTCAACTTCGTTTGTTGGTAGCTCCACCTGTGTCGCTACTGTCGTTACGGAATGGTTGGAAGCTAAGGCCTGAATAATTTGTTGCAGGTCATCCACCTGCTTCTGTTGGACGTCAAATCAGACTTCTAGATTTTTCTCGAACTTGTCCTATCGGGCCTCATCCCTCTTTTGTTGTACCTCTAGCATTAGCATCATTCGTTCAACAGGATCGACAGAGGGCGCATGTCGTTGGCTCTCAGAACTAGCCAAAGTGCCTGAAGTACTTGCATCAACTTGCCCTGTTGCTTATGTTTGAGCCATTCCTGCTAAAACAAAGAACTTACATCAGTCTCATAGAGTATTACGGACTCATTGTGTGGAACGCATCTCATTTTTCTAAACGATTTTTAAGAGTTCAACTTGGAAGGGACATGGTCGTCTTAAGAAAACTTTCTGACACGAATCAAAGGATCTGAAGCTTTTGCTCTGATACCAATAGGTCACGCCCCGATTTTTGGCTAAATCGATAATCGTCCCCCGGGCGTGATGCCGTGCACGCATAAGACGCGCGTGCACAAGGCCTAGACATAATGATATACTTTTTAGAACACATGCAACAGAGTACGCAAATAAGATAACACACATTTGAGGCATAGAAAAGTTTCCTTTTATTGATAATGAATATCTGGTTATAGACTCTGGACCCAAAAGCGATAAGGATGCCACACGGACTTACAACTTGGATACAAAATTAGATAGCTGTTCCATACATCACATCCTTTACTAAAACTTTAAAATATTATAGACACCTGCTGGCGAAGCTATCACCTTGCCTCGGAGCTGCATAAAAGGGTTGCATGGGCTTCGGGTGCTTTGTACAAGTTCCAAAAGTCACGAAAGGGGTGCGTCGAGTACTGGACTGGTTAGGGGAAGAAAGCTTCAGCTCCTCGCCGCGTCGCTTGGGCTCGGGGAACCTGCTGCAACGAGGGTCAGTACTTTGAAAAGTATCGGTGAGGGTGAGCTAACCCAACTAACCAAATCCAAAGTTGTTTATAAGAAGCATGCAAGTTATTTGTGGTCTTTCTATCTTGCCTTAGTTCATTTTTACAAGCAAGCATTGAGTTTACAACTTTATAGAAATAAATATGCCACCGTTTGGTGACTTTTACCTTCCCGTCTGAACTACCTGCACAATACTTACCATGTCCTTCCCTGCCAAGAAGACATCATTAGTTTGAGCATAATGCAAAAATATGTTGGGTCATGGCACATCATTTCCACCGTGGACAATAGCTACAGTAGGACGGTAACCCTTGTAGTGCGGGTAGCAAGCCCCGCTACAAGGCCCCGCATTACCCATGCTAGGCTTGCTAGTGTAGCTACCCGAGTTTCGCCCGGAATGAATCTGCCCCAGTTCCTTAAGCACCGTTCGCAGGAACTAAACCTTGTGCACAAGTTGTCCGACCAATCCACGCATCGACACTAAGTTAATAGATAAAGCATTTCAAGCCAACAAAATGTACATATCTACTTTAGCTCAGTGCAATTTGCCTAGTCTACATGTTCAAGTAAACGCATTTCAATTATTTGCACACATATTTGTACAGTTATAAATAATAAGTTCAAGCTATAATTTAAACATGAATATATAAATACATAACGGACATGTACGCATCAGTGTGATCATTGAGAAATCTAGGTGACAAGCATTATAAGTGTTTCAAGTCTATTTTTTCATTCATTTGACTCAATTTTATTCTTTATTTGGTATCGTTGGAGCGGGATGCACAGATGAGTCAATTTATTAAGAATAAAGACTTGGAAGAGGGCGCTAATCGAAGTAAAGCCACTCACAAGTTGGTAAACTGGGAGAGAAAATGAGAGATCTGCAAGACTCCGCTTGTGCGTCGCCTACACGATCACCTGCACGCACCAACAGATGATAATTATCTCTTGCTTTGGTCTCCAAAGGTTCGATACAAAATGCAAAATCCTAAGAACGAAGGCAATGAAAACTATCGAAACCGTTCAAGAAAACGCAAGTCCTAAAACCAGAAGAAAGCAACCAAACGACATCAAAAATGGGCAAGGAAACCAGCACAACGGAAAGGCCCCTCTCGACTCTGCCGCTGAGTCCTTCCTTGAGGCAAGATCCATTGAATATGGGACCTGATTCCGAAGAAACCAATCCATAACGAGAAAATAATCTTGATTTAATCTGTCCCGATCGAAAGATACCAAGTATTTCTTAGCCGCGCTCGCCGAATAGGGGAAACGGGGCACTACGGATATAGGTGAGTGTTTATAAGTTAAGGTTTTACTAATAATAGATATAACTATAAGATTATTAGTTAGTTTAATTCATACCTTCAAATTATGGACCCAGAACCTAGGTATGACCTAGTATTACCTAGAATGAACTTGTAATCAACCTAGAAGCTATGTGTGGACTTGAAACTAAGGTAATAACCTAGTTTGACTAGTATGACCTAGACATGACCTAGAAATCATATTTTAGTATATTTTAAATCATTTATTATCCATTATACCTAAGTGGCATTGATATTTCATATATAGGACTGTGTGACACCAGCTTGGGCATCGAGAGACACCGTTGCTCAGGACCAAAGGCAAATACATTTCTTTGTTAGTTTTTTTTCATAATAGTGTATATATCTCATATTCTAGAACTGTATACTTGATTCCAATACAGTGGTTTCACGGACTGGTACTACATGGATCCTGTCAGGAGATGTTATCACTTATCGTGTTCAGCGGGTACAATTTTACATATATTTTATCGTGTGTATCGGGTATTAATTTAGTATATGTTGTGTTCACACACTGTTCGTATTCAGTGTGCCCATATTCGTGTTCGTAACGTGTCATGATTGGATCCATTGATATTGGTTGGAGATGGGGGAATAGAAGTTAATTATATGATCAAGCCCCAGTGTATTCGTGTATATGTCGATTACATGTCACACTTGTAATCGAGTTACCATATTCTATTCATGTTCAACCTAAACTGATCACATAATGAACTTGTATTCCATGGCATATTAGCTAGATTTCAGTTATTTCCATTATATTACAGATATTCTATTATATGTTCTTCTTTCCAGTATATTACCTGTTCACTCTAGTACATTTTATTCTGTTGTTTAGTTATCTTGTATTATTTTCTATTATCTGTTATATATGCTCGATTATGTATTTAAAACTGCTTTCAGAGGTATGTATTTCACTCTAATCCTGACTGAATATATTTTTCAGATGATTGGCTCGTAGACCAGTATCCTATATACTACAGACCAAAGGACGGTATACCTATAGAGGATACCCCTTTAGAGCAGAAGGACTTAGTACCAGAGTCTTAGGAGGTTTAGATTATTTGGTGTAGACTTGTATTAGAGTTTTATTGAGGCTTTTGACATGTATATATTATTTCAGACTTGTGGATGTATTGTGATTCTTTTCCTACGTCATTCCATATCGTGCTTATCTTCCTTAGTTGCATTATGATTGAGTATAGTTACATTTATCAGATACCATATTGTTCCTCCGTTTGGAGTTGAGATGATTGACAGGTACCGTATATATATTATTGAGATGTTTAGTTAGTTAGAGTTGACCCAGACAACATTCTATTGTCAATGCTGCGGCGTAGGCTGGATGTACCCACGTATTCGTGCCCGAATATCTGTGTGCGGGTCATGACAATAGTGATTGGTTGGGAGATATTTTATGCCAAGATTAACTTGAATATTTATCAAACCTATGTAGCAGAGACGAACATTGACGCAAAGATTGGAGATTCCTGTTTATAGACTACGCTGTCTACGAAATCCTTTCAGACGATCTGATTGAGAGCATGCCTTTGCTTTCCGCAACATTGCTAATCTCTAGTGTAATTAGCAAAATACCCAAGAGAGTCGGGCTAGTTCCAAAAATCTAGACTCCTATGGCTTGCTTGGAAAATATTCAGCAAATTTTTTCATAAATATTACTTATTTCGAGCTATTATTGCTATTCAAGAGTCTTAGATACACAATAGATAATAGATCATCTAAAATTTTCTAGTAGAATAGTTCTCTGATCCTACAAAATGTTTTTGTTGATATCGCTAAACAATTTTCTCCCAAGCAAATAACCTTATTCTTAGAGCCAGTTTGTCAAGTCCTAGTACCAGAATACAGAGAGACATGACCAACTACCTCATACAAGGTATGAAACATCGTACGATGGTCACTGCTTTAACTAGACAAGGGGGTGCATGCTACGATCAAGTCACTTAAGGCCACATATAATATCTATCTATCAATAGTAGGACAAGAAGAAGTAAACATGGAACATGCATGATAAAGCAGAAAGATATCCTAAGTGCTCTCTCATAATGTTCTGGAAACCAAGTATACACAATAAGAAGCTGGTTGAGTAGGAAAAGTATATGACCGAGATCAGCTGCAGTATGATTAATTTCAATCATGTAAAGAAAACTAAATATTCAGATAATCCGGTTAATAAGTGTCGGTGGATAAACACCCAAAAGAGTAAAATATACAATGATGAGCAGGGAAGAAAAAACCCACTCGTGTCCCTCAATGGCCATTTGTCGGGTGCGCGCCATTATCTCAGGTATTGGCTCTAAATCTGGTCATGCAAAACCAGTGGGGTTAGACCCAAAATAGTAAGTACCACAAGGAAGCACGAATGAAGAAACAAAAGCCCAAGCAATATATATATACTTAGTGCTTTAACCAAGAACCATAGGCATATGCACCATCATCGAGGCAATATGACACTCCTATACCAAACAAAGACAGGAAGTGCCACACCACATCGAGATAACGCACATCCTCTGATTCAGGTCAACTTTATAGAATTTTGTATCGCAATCTCAGCCCATACCCAATCGTAGAATAATAGCCCAACCCTACAACCAAACAAGGACAAGGGTTGAACCATCACACCACGATAGTCCACGTTCCTAAACTGCTAACAGAAAATACAAACACAATCAAGCATAATTCTAAAATGACAAATCACTTGTACGGTTTGCTAGGAGGAGTCCAGGTTCCCAAAATTATAATAAAAATAATAGGAATCCTCATATCCTGCGTTGTTCAAGCGGGGCTAGCCGAGCCATGATAATTGCCGCATAACACGTAGAATTATGCACCGGTCCCTCGTAAGGCCACCGTACTAAGATCGCATAAAATACAGTATAATATAATAACCGGATATTGTAATCCACTAATGCATATTTAAACAATATCCATGGAGCCAGCCTTGCACACCTCTCTTAGATACCTGAGGGTAGCTTGTCATACACGATCTCAAGATTTTGTCCCCCCTAATGCTCTACAAGTTTTAGTTACCTAGTTAACCCTATGGTTAGTTGGAATCATATGGCGTGGTCACATGTTCATTCCTCCTATATGTCATACCGCAGTACGATCATGCTAGATACAAATTTACTTTTATAATTGATAGTTTAATTTGGATTCCTCCTAACGTGATGCAACAATCAAACAGTTCCTAGCCATGCTTAGTTATTGACTAGTATCATTTCTATGTTGGAGAAATCGTATTATCTCACATGTTGCGTAGCACATAGGTACACCTCGATGTAAAATATATAACATATAAAATATAGGAACACTTAGCACATAGGAACACATACTACGTAGTAAGTATATCAGCACATATACAAGTAGTCAAGTCAAGTCACCAACTTGTTAGTTAATCACTTAGGTTCTATCACATTGCAGCACATAGGTCAAGTTATGCACATAGGTCAAGTCACTTGGCACATGGTCTAATTCTGTACATTGTCTGTTCAGGCGCATAGTCAGGTCTAACACATAGTCATTAAGTCTAATCACACTTATACTCATCAAGATCAGACATGAAATCACAAAATCCAATAAAATATCAAAACCTAAACAAATCAACAAAACGAGCAAAGCTGGCCTCATAAGCTAGCTGGACGGAGAGACATGCTGGACGCAGGGAATGTTGGATGCATGAATTGCATAAAACATGGATTGTAGGTCTCATGGATTGTAGGCGTAGGAATTGTAAGACGTAGGGATTACAGGACGCATGGATTATAGGACACGGGGAATACAGCGCGCAGGGATTGCAAGACGCAAGGATTGTATGACGCAGGGATTGTAGGTCAGTCGTGCGCCCAACAAGATAAGCGCATGCGGGAAGAGGCCGCATGAAGCTGGGCTGCATAGGACTCCATCGTCCCAGAGCAGTAAGAACTCCATGGGTAAATCTCCAAAAATCCAAAAACTTATTTTAATAAAATCTTTATTTTAACTCCAAATCAAGTAAAACAAAATTCAAAATCGAACGAAATTGAATTCTCTACCACATGGAACAATTAGTTTTTGAAAATAATAAGTTTTATTATATCAAATTCATGGAAAACTTATGGAACCCATAAAAATTCTAACTTTAAATTGTAGATATACTCAAATCTATCTATCAAAACCACAAACTCAAAGTATTAAAATTGCTTAGAAACTCATGACACACATATTAGACTCATAAAATACAAGGGAAAATAAGAATTAAAATTTAAGGTGTTTCTTCATATCATGCATGGTGTAATTGCTTAATTGAAGAAGGAGAGGAATGAAGATAATGATGGAGGAGAGAGAAAGAGAGAGAGAGAGAGAGAGAGAGAGAGAGAGAGAGAGTTGGAGATTTATATATGCTAGGGTTGGGTGCTTGTCCATTGGATCAAGTCATGACAATCCTAGCCATTCAAATAAACTATGAGCCCAAACTCATCCAAAGAATCGGTCTAATCTCCATGCAACATCCAACTATACTAGTAAGAAATTTTGTCCTCGGAATTCAAACCCATGGCTATCTAAAGAAATCAGAACAAGCACTGCACTAACTACATAAAAATTTACACATGCAATCAAAATTTAATCATATAATGAAGAAAAGCAACATTAAACTGCATGGGTAGGCGAGTCACGAGATTCGAGATACAAAAGCATAAGAAGAAATATATCTTCCGAGTCGAATATGTGCGGATACCGAGATTGAATATCGTCCTCATGTTCCCAAGTCAACTCTCTCAAAGGGTGATGACCCCAAGCAACCCGGACAAGACGAATAGTCTTGTTCTTGAGCACTTTCTCCCTCCGATGAAAAATGGATACATATTGCTCCTCGAAAGATAAGTTGGTACCAACGAATAGCTTGGAATAGTTGAGGAAATGACTCAGATTCGGAATATACATACACAAATGAGATGCTTTAAACACATCGTGTACCTCACGTAGCGAAGGCGGAAGGGTAAGACAATAAGTAACATCGCCTACTCGCTCGAAGATTTCGAATGGTCCGACGTATACTAAGCTTCCCGAGGACCCCAAATATACCACGGGTCGGCAAAATTTGCAAGAAGATGTGGTCACCGATACGAAACTCTAAAGGCCTATGAAGCTGATCTTTCCAATGCCGATGCCTATCTTGCGCTACCCGAAGTCACTCTCTAATCTGCTTAACCACTTCTACAGTCTGCGTGATCATTTCTGGGCCAAAAATATTTTGCTCACCAATATCATCCCATGCTAATAGTGACTTGCACTTTCTCCCATACAACGCTTCAAAGGGTGCCATCTGAATACTCGCTTGATAACTGTTGGTATACGAGAACTGGACTAGGTGATGATGATCTTCCTAAGATCCTCCAAAAACTATGGTACAAGCTCGCAACATATACTCCAACGTCTGAATGGTTCTCTCTAATTGTTCGTCTGTTTGAGGATGCTAAGTGGTAATGAACCTCAACTTGGTGCCCAAACTTTGATGCAAGCTTTTCCAGAAATGTAAAGTAAACCGAGTGTCTCGATCTGATACGATACCTACTGGGACACCATGCTGTCTTACTATCTGTCGGATGTACATCTCTACCAACTACTTTGTGGACTGTCCTACTCAGAAAGGAAGAAAGTGAGCTACTTTTGTGAGGCGATCCACTATCACCCAAACTGAATCACGACCAGTCGGGGATCTAAGTAAACCGGTCAGAAAGTCCATCGTGACATGCTCCCACTTCAACTCTGGAATATGAAGCGGCTGTAATAATCTTGGCGGCGTTTGCAGGTCGGCCTTAACTTGCTGACATACCAAACATCGAGAGACAAACTGTACTATCACCATATTATCGCTGAGCGAATCCCCAACTATCATGTCTATATTTCCTCTGATAGCGTCATCATTTTAACTTATTGCCTATACCTAGTTTTGGGTATGTCATGGGTAAAAAGTCCACTAAAATTTTTCTAACAAAATTATTCTTGTTCTTAGGAAGTGCAATATTTTCTATGTCCATATTACCTTTAGTAAAATATTTGCCCTTATATTTACAAAAATGCTTTGGCGACAAAAGATTGTAATGTATTATTTCTTAGGCAAATAGGAAGACACAAAGCATGCTTTTTGAGCCAACAGAAAGAAAAAAAGAGGAGGATTATTACAACTTTTCAAGGGTCCCCTAGAGGCACACCGAGTTCATCAATTATCTTTTTCAGAGATTCAATTTTGGATTTTGTTTTGCCTCTACTCATAAGTGGCTTTTGCTTCGAAGAGCAGCGTTGCCCTTCAAAGGAATACGTTCCCTGTGCTCCTTCTCCAACTGGGTAAGTTTTGCATAATATATGTTGGAAGTTATCACAACCTCATTTACCTTGTCAACGAATATCCTCTTTTCTGCCACGGCTGTTTGCAAACCAGCCTCCAGTTTTACATAATTCTCTTGGAGCTTCTTGATATATTCAGTAATCTGTGCCATCTGGTTTGTCACATTATTTTGCATGGCGATACGATCTAACCCAGCATCATTGAGTCATTCTTACTCCTCAGTTAAGGCACATATGTCATGGTTGGGGATCTCTTTCTTCTTCTCATAGATAGATTCCTCCCTCAATACTTTGGCAATTATTTTGGCATGTTCTTCCAGGACCATGGATATTATGTGATGTTGTCTTACCTGCTTAAGTTTTGCTACATATTGATTAAGCTCCTTTAAAACCAATTTGAGTTTCCCAACAATGAGTTCATAGCCAGGAAAATCTTCAAGTAATTCTATTTGGCGTGTAGCGCAGGTTTCTGAACCCGAATAAATGATATGTTCTCTCCACGAACCTTGGCATACCTTGTTTCAAAATGTTGTCTCATACTGGAATTCTTGACATTTCTTCTGTTTCAACAAGATTGGTTGGGGTCATCGAAGATAAAGCTACGCTAGCCTTAGATAATGTCGCTATCAGAGGATCTGAAAGCCTGGTAGTGTCACGTCACAGTCCCAAAATATCGAGGGACTAGCCATGTGGCAATGGCCAGCAGCACAACTCCAATGGGCAAACCCAATTTAATGGACCCGTTAGAGTGCACTTAAGCTGTAATACATAAAAATGGTCTACGAATACCTATCACAGTTTATATATCTAATCTCATCCACAAATAGTAACAAAATCACAAAAAGACAAGTCCAGTCACAATAATATAAAATGATCTGTCCAATCAAAGCAATTTAAATAATGTCACAGGGAACAACCCGTCATCAAAATAGAAAGGAAAATAAATCCAAGTACAATATCCAGAAGTCAATAAAAGATCAAATATCCAAGAATACTAAGCATAAATAATGAATGGTAAGAATACTGTATGCTCAAGGGAAGTCCTCTGTAACAACCTCTTCCTCTGCAACCTATACGTCTCTAATAGTAGCACCTGCCCCATAAACCTCGAGATAGCTCTTCTCGTCTATACCTGGGGACATAATCCGGATCTAGGTCCTCAGGGGACATAGCAAGGTACAATAAACACTCAAGCCAAATGAAATACAACAAGTAAATATAAACAGATCCTCAGGGCAAGCTATGTAACCAGCTAAGTGAAATGCAAATGAGAGCCTCACTAGTACTCGGGCTGAAACCACTACAAGCTCTGTGACGGGGAGCTGGTAGCAGGAATATCAAGTAAATGGCTAAGCTCTGGAACAGAGGCTAAATCACCGCAATAAAAAAAATATAATCATCCTGTAGCCTGTGTGTCTCTCCCCATCCAATATAACCTCATGTCTCATGTTCACGACGTCTCATGTCCCTAACACGCAAGATTATGACCTTTAACTAGTACAACGAGTCATAGTAATATCCATGTAATATGCAAGTCTCATGTCACGAATCCTGTAAGACAATACAAAATCATCATGAATATCTCAGGAAAGATTTTGTCACATAAAATAGTGTCAAGTGTCCTATGGTATGGCGTACTTAGTAAAGCAAGCAAGTAAAATATAGGATCGCGAAATCAACTCTCTAAGTGACGTTGTATGACTCCACGTACGACGTCGACGTCCGAATCTTGTTCGGACGCTAAGCAACGTCTCACGGTCCTAGGTTTAACAGGATACATTATAGAAGTATATATAATAAAAGAACACAAACAAGTAATATAATAGGATCTCTGCAGGTTTGGCAAGGTACACTTGCCTTAGTTTTGAACTCCGTCAACTACTCCTGGGAAAGCGGAATCTGCACATACACCTCCGGATGCTGAAACAAATATCACCATTGTTTTCAGAATATTTGAAATAGCTAGGATTGATTACCCATAAGTCCAATTTGGACACAGGGACAAAATTAACAGTTTTGGGTCAAAGCGGGGTCCACCTGTAGCCCACTTCGCACCAAAAAATGTGCCAGAGACTAAGTTCTCCAAATGAGTTAAACTTAGTATCTACGAATCCAGAACGATGGCACGAACCCAAAGAAATATCCAGAACTGAATTCCGATGAGCCGATCACGAAATTGCCTGTCATATGGAACCGTAGGGCCCACAAAATGACGTTTCGTCAATGTTCTCAAAATCGAACCAAACTTGGGTCACAGGACCAGCGTAACGCTGCAAATCCGATGGCACAAGTTTCGTTGCGAAACGATAAGCACACATAAAGTTACAACGAGTGTCAGAAAAGGCCAATATGGTATTTTTTGGCGGATACGTGTTGATTCCGATGTGCACGCACATCCAAATCAAGTTTCACGAAAGCCCACACGTTCGCGTTTACGTTATGCGCCTTTCGATACAACTCGCACATGATGAAGTCGCCTTGTTTGGCGGAACGTACCCCGTATCGCAAGATTTTGGGTATTTTAAAAATAAATTATTTGTCGGTTTGGAACGAGAATAATTTAACCATTTTAGCAAACTAATAAAAACTAAAAGAACAGTAAAATCTTGGTTATATTGTGAAGAAGTTCCTTCATTTATATTTTGAAATAATTAACGAGATGGTAGAAAATTTGACATGAACACGGGGATTTGGATCAAAATTTTGGACTGTTTCTGAACAGTTTTTCGGCCATCTTTCGGTCGATTTTTCGATCATACCGGGTTGCCTAAATTCGTTCCACTTGAAGGAAATCCTAGAGGGTTAGATTGTGAACATACCTACGAAGACGGAAAGCAAATCGGACGAGCAAGGAGGGAGGAGGCTGTGCGCGAAGTAGGGGCCGTAAGGCGCTGTGTGTACGCGCGCGGGGGGCAGACGACGGTGCAGCGGCCCGGCTGTGGGCGGTCGGAGGTAGGCTAGAGGCGGAGGCGGAGGGGCGACGACGGAGATCTGGGATTAGAGTTAGGGTTTGGGTTTTGTATTGTGTGTATATATATATATATATATATATATATATATATATATATATATATATATATATATATATATATAGTAGAGAGGGGGGGAGTTCCCTGTGCGTGGAATAAAGGGGGGGTGGGTTTTAGTTTAGGTTTTGGGGTTTGGGTTTTAGTTAAGTTAGTGGGTTTGAGTTTTGGTTATTGGATTTCGGGTAGGGTTTAATTTCTATTTTCTTTTTCTTTTGTTTTATTCTTTTATTTATTCAATAAATAAATGCAAAAAATTTCCAAAAATAGTTAGGCACTTGTAAAAATTCTAGAAAATTTTTATTTCCTCCAATAAATAATCTACAACCAATTTATATTAATTAAATAATGAATTTACTAAATATTAATGGATATTAAAATAATTAAATAAATCCATAAATTCTATTTTTTTACTTAATATTATATTGGAAGCATGTAGGGGGTTCAAATAACGCAACTCGAGGGTCATGTGCTTAATAGGACCAGTTAGGCTCATAGCATGGATTTAGTTGGGATCAATGGGTTGGTATGGCATGTTAAAATCGTATGCCACGACAAAAAGGGTTAATTAATCATCGTTTCCTCATAATTGTGTCGCGAAAGTAGTACGACCAAAACAAGGCATGGGAATGCAAATTTGTGAGGGACAGTCATGGCTGGAGCCTAATTTGACTCATCTAAGTCAAGCATACTAGGTTGGTTGAAAGGAAAAGGCTAGTGTTGCACTCAAGATCTTAAAACCATGGGGGTTAGTTTCTAAAGTTCAATTAAATTATCGAGTAAGTATTAAAATAAAAAAATTTATTAACAATTACCAAAATAACCCTATGTAAAAATCTGGGTGCTCACAGGTAGTAAGACTCTATGCGCCCATATCCTATAAGCAGATAGTCCAGTCAGCAGTTTATGCACCTAAGATTTTTAATGCACGAAGTTTATGTGCCCAAGAGGATTTAACAACATGGCAAATTAGGGCTTGCGCTGCACGAGATGCATGTAGTATCGAATTTTCTAGTAGGGGAAGTACCATACGAAGAGTATATTCCCACCAATAAAGAATAAAGAACTTCAAGACCTAGCGAAGATAGAACCTCGTCTTGTTGAAGTATAACAGTAATTGATGTGCCATTATTTGAACTGTAGGCATTACTATAATACAGACTCTGGCATAGTCTACACCAGTAAGTGGTTGGTTTATCTTTTCAAGGATCAAGCCATGGAGGAGAAAGTCAAGGATGAGAAAGCCATCGAGATTCGACCCATTCGACCATTAAGCACAAATTTGGTTGAAGAGCTCATGGGAGGGCATAAAGCGTCTGGCAAGCGTCAAGACGATCCTATGGGGAATTTTTCAGCTGGGACATATACTCATAGTTATCTCCAACATACTTATAAGGAGATTTCGTGTGAGACTTTATTAGCCGGCTTCTTCTCTCTATTTCTACGACGATGGGTAGTTCCTGTGGGTAGTTCAGTAGATCGACTTTACCGTAATGTACTCTTCACTGTAGTATGCCTAGTCTTCCGGCACAAGTTAGCTTTTTTATCGGCTATGGTATGCCGATTAAATGAGGGTCTCTGAGCGTTCACTGAGAATTTGCTCAAGGAACCTTTAGGTCACTCCGATTACCCCAGGTCAGAGATGTCACTCACTTATCTGTTTGGGTGGCTGTTGCTACATAATAATCGTCTAATGGATCCTGGGCTAAAGAATGATAATGCTACCAAGCCCATATTTCTCTGCAAATACAGACTATCCAAATGGGAGGATACCACTATCTTTGCGATCAGAAGAGTGCTGAACCTAGGAATGAGTTGGAGCTTTTTTGTATTTCTCCAGATGTCGCACCTGAGCATAGGGGTAAAAGTTTCATTGACAGGGGTAAGGATAAGTCAGATTTTCTAATTAGAGTCTTCTTCTGACTGCTCAACATTCGGCCTTCTTATCTAATTTACAAATATGATGAGAACTGCTATATCGAGCCATATATGCCCAGACATTTTGCATGATAATTCATATATGATCAATTTCACATTGGGAAGCCAACATCTGTCCCTGGTCCTCCGGATGACTTATTAATGGAGCTCGAGGATGACGGTATTTGTACCATGGGATGCACCAGTGCCAAGTTTACTTTGCCCTCCATAAAAGCTCCATTATGTATCCTGCATTCCTATGCTAATTTTTTCTGCTCGATCAATAAATTCCATCGAGACTTCGACTTGAGGGGTAGCTTCTGATTCACAGAAGGGGCTGCTGCCAAGGCTGCAGTGGAAGAAGTCAATTCTCTAGTGGAAAAGGAGGACAACGCTCCCATGGATGAACCATTAGAACTTCTCACGGGTGAACCAGAGGATTTTACCGTTCCAACTTTGCGTATCTCTTTGAAAACAAGAAAACGTATAGTAACGTCTGCTAAAGAGTATTAGCCCACCCAGAAGAATCCAAGTAAGAAGAAGTAGCCACCAAAGGCTCCTACCCCTATGAGGAGGAGTTTATTTCCTTCACCCACTAGTTCTCCTTACCGAGATGGGCTATAAGTTAGTTCACCGGCTGTGAAGAGGATCAACACGTCTATTCCTTTTTTAACCACTGCTGTGGGGGTCAATATAATAGTTCCTACCTCAATTGCTGTGGAGGGGAACATCTTTGTAATGACCCGCTCAGTTCAATTGCTGCAGAGAGCCGATTCAAACGATACAAGTACAATGACTCGACCTGCCTAACTCAGCAAGATGACTAGTTTAATGCAAAGGCATTCAAACTTGGCCCTTCAATGGAGTTCAGACTTAGACTTTCAAAGACGTGCTCAAAATCTCGCTCAGCCGATGCGATTCGTCGCTAAGGTGGGTGGCTTCGGCGAAACTGTCTTTGCCTCACCTTGACACTTAAAATATGAATGATACATGCTAGTCACTGGGCAAATCACCTATTGCATGCTAATATAATATTTCAATGCACCTAGCTAAGAAAATAATCCCATCTTGTATTACTTGCATAGAACATGGAATGTAGCCTGCTTTTGGAAAGATAGAAACTTCATATGTGTGTCATTCGTGCCAAAAGTCTTTCTTTATGCCTTATTTTTATTTATTTGTACACGATTGCAGTGCACATCACATAGACTATGCCATGATTCAAGCACTTCACAAAAATATGGTTCACTAAGTTGAGACAGGAAGACTATCAAAATATTCATTTTGAACCAAGTAATAAAAAAACATGGAACGACTACGGGACCGTTGGCTCGACAAGGCATCGGTCGTATCGGGACCTGCATAATGATAATAAAACAAAGTAAGAGTATGGATTTGGGAGCCTGTTAAGTGAGTTAAAGAAGAAAGAACATAGGAGTAAGATCGGCCTGGGATGGCTTGTAGCGAGGCTCATTACCTGCGTCTAGAACCATTACGGTTTACTAAAAAGAAGAAGAGAGCGAAAGAAATGAAAGATAAAATAAAGAGACTTGTTTGGTCATGGACGCTTGTGCACAAGCATGATTCCTTCGGATGGGGCACCGGGACTGATTCAGCAAAGGGGGAATACGGTAGTCACGCTAGTTCGGTCAGTTTCCAGGGCAACGGGACTACCGTCTTGCTGTTGAAGGACCGTGAGGCAACTCTAGAGGGGGAGAGTAAATAAAGTGCAGCGGAATAATCTACCCAATTTAAGATTATCAGAATGAAGGCAGTTGCTAACTTACAGTATATATAAAGACATTAAAGTAAAGTAGTAAAGTAGAGAGAGAAAGCAAACACAAACACCAAGATGTATACTATTTTTCCTCTGAGAGGACTAGTCCAGTCTCGAGAACTCAAGCTCGGAGTTCTCTACTATAATCACAAATAATGAATCAAAAGCTTTGATCCGAAGGATTGCTACTTTTTTATACCACAAGTTTTGATACGAAGTCTCACAACTTCATAGCTTAGAGAGAGAGAGAGAGAGAGAGAGAGTAACTGATCGAACAAAGCTCTTTACAACTCAGAAGACTTCTAGACCGAGATCACACTTTGCACTAGAAAGGTAGGAAGTTGCTCTTTGAGATGGAAAATTTAAGGCTTAGGGGTTTGTTCACAATATGATAGAAGACTTAAGAATATTTGAGTTGGTTGAGTGAGTAAGGATGAGAATTTCAATCCTATTTATAGGTTGTAGACAAACAGAATTCGGTCAGATTTTAATTCAAATTTCCAACCGTTGGGCCAAGAAATCAGGAGCTATTGAACTGGTTGATTTTATACCAAAAGGGTAACCGAGTTCGGCTCGAGTTTGGTCTCCTAGTATTGTAGACTTTATAAATGAATGTGACATAATTTGGTGGATAGGTTCTTTGGTTTATTTCAGTGGACTACCTATCTGGTTTATAGGTTCTTGGTTTTGCGAGTACGACTCAACGTACATAAGTCTTAGACTCAAATAAATAAAAGATTATATTTGAATAGACGGAATACAAACGACATGCAATAGAAGTATTGAGGCTTCAGATACGACATATCAATGCATGGTTTAGTTAACTATCAAAATCAAGTTGGCTGAGACCGGATGGGCCAACAATCTCTCCCATTTTGATAACTGACAAACTATGAATGATACTGCAAGTCTTTGATAACCAAGGCTCCTCCGTAACTATGGAGTAGTTGATATGCTGAATACAATGTCTGTTAAGTATCATCTTGTATGCTAGTATCATGTATTCTTTCTCCTCCGTTGTTATTTGATCGAAATGGCATGCTCCCCCGAATTCGGTGAGATGACAAGAAAAATAAGAGAGTAAAGAGTATACAGGATAATATATAATGACAAAATTTTTTTGTATTAAACTTTTATTCATTTGAAAGAAAACCTACAAAAGTGGATGTGTAATAGAAATATTATAGTAGAACATCTCAAAGTAAACTATTTAACATTCAAATCAATTCAGTAACTAGTTGTCATTTTCTTCATCTTCATCATCTGGTTCAAGTATCCTGTTTAGGTTAAAAAAGGCATCAGATGGATCCAAGTTTCGTGAACATATAGGTGATTAATACAAAATCCTTGTTGATTTAGATTCTGGAGAATCGGAAAAGGTTCGGCTGTGTGCTTTGATAGGGTGTACTGAATGTCTATCAAAGTGTTGCCAAGAGCCTGAGTCTGAAGATTTTGGCGATGATCAATAACACGATTGCATATATCTTCTTAGTGGAAGCGATCACGCAAAAAATTAAAAATAGACTCTAAGGTTTGTTGTTGTTCATCAACAGGAGGGACAAAATGAACATGATGTGTGTTGGAGTTTGATAATGAGTTATAAGGTAAAAGCATAGTTGTCTCAATTCTCCGAATTCGATTAAAGTATAAAGGTTACTCAAGATTTGGACAAGTATCCAAAGGAATATCAAAATAGCTGAAAATAGTTGGCAAGTACATGGCGTATAGTAGTGGACGCCCTTTCTTGCGACATTGAACCATTTGAGATAAGATGGTCTGTGGAACATTGAAGTTAATCCCGGAATACAAGTGATATAAAGCTGAAATTTCTAAATAAGTGACCTCATCAAAGTAAATCTTCTTAGGTAGAAAAGTTAAAAGATATAATGTGATGCATTTCAAAGAAGTGGCCATTCAAATATCTAGCATAAAATTTACCAGGTGGATATTCAAGAGGATGACAAAGGATATTCTTGAAAGAATCTAGGGTTAAGTCATGATCAAATTGAACTTACGTAATTTTGACGAAGGGTTGTCCATCAGCGGGAATGCAGAGGATTTCACCCAAGTCATCTTCATCAAATTCAATTGGAATGCCATAAACTCTAGATGAAATAGTGTCATGTTCATATGTTAAGTTATAATAGAATATTTGAATAGCATTGGTATAAATATTGGTACGGGTTGGAATAAATTCTTCAAGTTGAAGTTTCTGAAAAGTAGGTAGATAGTCTTTGTGTTGAGATATAAAATCAATAGGATGACCAAAACATATGTGTCTCTTAGAGAAGTCATTAAACCAATCATTTAAAATTTTGAGGCTTCGAAAAGTGAAACTGTCAAATTCACCTATGTTTGGCATAATGGGACAGAAAAGAGAGTCGAAGAAGAAATCTTGTTTCCTTTTAGGGGCCATTGGGAGAGAATGTAGGAGGAAAAGCTAAGATTATTTGTGGAGAAGGAATGATTTTTGTTGGTCTGAATCAATGAGCAACGAAATGATCAATATATAGAGTAGCAAAAATCAAAATTAGGAAGAGAATTAAATAACATAGCATATTCTGGAATTAAACTAATAAAGTTTGGTCCGAGCTCTTTTGGCATTTATTTTCAGAATCTCAATGTAACTTTAATCGATATTATACCTTTCTTGACTTGATATAAATACATAATAATAAGTGCTGAACTTAAATCGTACATTTTTCAAGAGTTTAAATCATCTCAGAGTAGCTGTAGGGACCAGATCCCAGCTATCGGTGGTCCGAAGACACTTAAATACCGTGTCTCTTAAGGTTATTTACACCTTATTGACAAAATGGCCCTTTCGGCTTGTATCCGAAATTTTCAAAACATTAAAAAATATGACAAAAAATGAGTAAAATATCTTATGATTCTTATATTTTATCAGAATCTAAAAGATCTAATTCTTGATGGATAAAGTTGAATCAATCTTCAGCTAAAGGTTTAGTAAAGATGTCTGCTAGTTGATGTTCCATGTCCACATACTCTAAAAAAATATCTTCATGTCATTAATGATCCCTTAAAAAATGATGACGGATTTCTATGTGCTTAGTGCGTGAATGGCATACTGGATTTTTGGTGAGATTAATGGTGCTAGTGTTATCACAGAAAATAGGAATGTTCTTATAGTGCAGATTGAAGTCTTCTAGGGTTTCCTTTATCCACAAAATTTAAGCACAACAACGTCCTGCGGCGATATACTCTGCCTCAGTTGTTGATAATGCAACATAATTTTGTTTCTTGCTAAACCAGGAGACTAGAGACTTTCCTAAGAAATGACACGTGCCGCTGGTGCTTTTTCGATTGACTTTGCATCCAGCAAAATCAATATCAGAGTAACCTGCAAGGTCAAAGGATATGGTTTTGGGATACCATAAGCCTGCCGAAAAAGTCCCTTTAAGCTATCTAAGGATATGCTTAACTGCACACAAATGTGATTCCTTAGGATTAGCTTGATATCTAGCGCAAAGACATACAACAAACATAATGTCTGAGCGACTAGCAGTTTGATATAACAAACTATCAATCATACCTCAATACTTACGTATGTTTGTTGGTTTAATGCTTTCATCAAGGTCAAGCTTAGTGGATGTTGCCATTGGAGTTCCGATAGGCTTTGCATTGTCCATGTTAAACTTTTTGAGCAAATCCTTTGTGTACTTAGCCTGATGGATAAAAGTTCCTTGCGAATCTTTCTTGATTTACAATCCTAGGAAGAAAGTCAGGTCTCCCATCATGCTCATCTCAAATTCACTCTACATACACTTAGCAAACTCATTACATAGCATCTCATTTGTAGATCCAAATATGATATCATCAACATATATTTGCACTAATAATAAAGAATCAGCAGAAGTTTTGATAAAAAGGGTAGTATCATTTTTTTCTTTTAAAAAGTCGTTTCCAAGTAGAAAGAAGCTAAGATGTTCATACCAAGCACAAGGGGCTTATTTGAGTCCGTATAGAGCCTTTCGTAACTTGAATACGTGGTCAGGGTGTTTGAAATCTTTAAAACTAGGGGGTTGTTTAACAAAAATATCATCTTTGATAGCACCATTTAGAAAAGCACTTTTAACATCCATTTGAAAAGTTTAAAGTTATGAAAACTAGCAAAAGTGCAAACCATTCAGATAGATTCAAGTCTAGCAACAGGAGCATAAGTCTCGTCATAGTCGATAGATTCCTCTTGGTTGTATCCATGAGCTACGAGACGTGCTTTGTTACGTATAAATGAACCATAATCATTTAATTTATTTTAAAAAACCTATTTAGTACCAATGATCGGATAATCATTAAGCTTTGGAACAAGTTCCCAAACTTGATTGCGTTCAAATTGGTTGAGTTCCTCTTGCATAGCAGAAATCTAAAATTTATCAACAAAAGCTTCATCAGCATTTTTGGGTTCTATTTGAGAAATAAAAGCAATATTTGCAATGATATCTCTATCTGAGGAACGTATATTTACACATATTGATACATCACCTATTACCAAGTCCTCAGGATGATCTGTAGAAAACTTTAGTCTCTTTGGCAGACTTTACGGATGACTTATACTATTTATATCTTCTGATTTCTTGTTTGTTGTGGGTTGGCTACCTTCATCGTCGCTTTCGTTTAGTGCTTGAGTGTTGTGTTCATCAAATGTAATATTGATTGATTCTTCAACATTCAATGAGGTCTTGTTGAATACTCTAAATCCTTTACTTTTGGCGGCATAGCCTAGAAAACTACCTTCATTGGCCTTGGAGTCAAATATTCTTAGATTATCTTTAGTATTAAGAATAAAACATTTGCAGCCAAAAACTTTAAAGTAACTAATTGTGGGGATTTTACCAAACCAAAGTTCATAGGGGGTTTTCTTCGAAATAGGTCGAATAAGCACCATATTTAAAACATGGTATGAAGTACTTACAGCTTCAGTCCAAAAGTATTTAAGAAGGTTATACTGATTTAACATGACTCTAGCCATATCACCAAGAGTTCTATTCTTCCGTTCAATAACACCATTTTGTTGTGGAGTTCTAGGACAATAAAATTCATAAGAAAAACTATTTTTATTGCAAAATCTTTTGAAATCACTATTTTCAAATTTGCCTCCATGATCACTTCGGATACGAGTAATCAAAAAACCTTTTTATTTTGAACCTTTTTACAAAAAATGACAAATTCAAAAAATACTTTATTTTTATTTGCAAGAAAATAAACCCATGTGTATCTAGAAAAATTATCAACAATAACATAAGCATAAATCTTAACGCCAAGACTGGCGACTCTACTGGATCCAAACAAATCCATATGCAAGAGTTGTAGAGGTCTAGAGGTACTTACTGAGTTGATTGATTTAAAAGAAGATTTAGTAGCTTTATTCTTTTCACAGTCAACACATACCATATCTTTCTTGAAAGTAATCACTGGTAAGCCTCTTAGAATTTTTTTTTGAAGATAGTCTTGCAATAGTGTCCATGTTTGTGTGTCCTAGATGCATATGCCATAGCCATCTGTCATCTTTGTTGTCGTATAAATATTTGCCTACATTGTTAGTGTCTTTTACAAGATAAAAAATATATTTATTGTCTTCCCTGATCCCTTCAAAGATAACCTTACTAGTGGATCTTTCATAAATATAATATTTGTTTTTAATGAAGTTAATACCATAACCATGGTCAGCTAGATGACTGATGCTAAGTAGGTTGTGTTTTAATTCTGTTACTAGACAAACGTCTTTTATGACAGGTTAGGGAGGAACATCTATATTACCATTACCAATAATGTATCCTCTAGGGTTATTGCCGAAGAAGACATAACCTTTTTTCTTCATCGATAGCATTGCAAATAGGTTAGCATCACCATTCATATGTCGTGATCAACCACTATCGAGAATTCACTTGCTTCTAGCATGAGAGGGTTGGTCCACCTACAAAATAAGTTATAGATGCAACCCTTGGTACCCATTTCCTTGAGGGTCATCCTGTGTTAGTTTTTGGTACCCATGCATAAACATTCATATCTACTAATTTTTTTCTTCTTTAGAATCTAGATATATGTCCTTTCTTACCACAGTAGTGACATATAGCTGTGTGATTGATGCTTGGTGCAGCATGATAGATATGATTGTGTGAAGCAGTTCCTTGTGGTCTATATGGATAGAATACATGATTGCGTTTGACATTTTTTTGTGGTCTTCGTGGATATCTATAATAGAATGCATGATTGTGTTTGATTCTATGTGCATGATGATTGCATGAACTGTTATGCATGTAGATTGGAGCATAACTGTGAGTGTTCTTTTGTCTTGCTACGTGTCTCTTGTTAGGTTGGTTGGAGGTTTGTTCGACCTGTTTACCCAATCTAATCTCTAACTTTTTAGGGGTAGCATATACTTTATCATATTTAGCTGTGAAAGCATCTATTCTACGTGCATCAATGGAATACTTTTTCTTTTCAGATTTGAGTTCTTCCTTAAGTTTAGCGTTCTCCTGAGAGCCCTTGTCAAGACTGGCAAGTGCCTCATGGAGGTTAAGCTTAAGTCTAAATTATTGTTTGAATCTTTGAGATATCCTTTACTTCACTTAGTAGAGATGTTAGTCTCTCTATTTCGGTTTGACAATCTTGAACATCTTTCTTAGCATGCTTGTACTTATTTCTAAGTTTCCTAAAATTATCAAGCAGATCACTAAAAGCATTACTTAGTTCATCAAAAGTAAAATCATCAAAAGAGTCATTATCAGTTACCTGATAATGCCATGAAGCATAGGTTTGCTGCTTCTCAAGGATTCTCTTCTTCGGATTCACTAGCTTCACTTTCGTGCCAAATAATAGTGTTTGCATATTTTTGTGATGATGTTCTTCTAGATGAGTAATTATGGCAATTTTCTTTTCTTAGGGCTGGACAATCTTTCTTTATATGCCCTGTCTTCTTACAGTTGTAGCATATAGGCTCTTTATCACTGTTGTCAGTTGGCTCATTCTTCTTTGATTTCTCAATCTTTAGAAATTTCCTGAAGTTTCTTGTGGTTAAGGTAACTTCCTTATCTTGAGACTCATTGTCATTGGAGTTGTAGTTTATGACTTTTTGTGATGATCCTTAAGAGCAATCATCTTCTCCTTAGGAGTGGGTTCTTCAAATTCCTTGAGATCCAGCTCGTGAGTCATCAGCTTGTCCATTAGCATCTCGAGGGTCATCGTGGTAAGATCATTCCCTTCTATGATTGCGGTGGCCTTTGGATTCTAATTCTTGGTGAGTCCCCTGAGTACATTACGAATCTTCTCATGATTGTTGTACTCCTTGCCGAGTGATAATAGAGGGTTGACGATGTCGAGGAATCTCGTGAACATTTGAGTGATCGTCTTATTTTACTTCATCTTGAATGCTTCATACTCTTGTATTAGACGACTTATTTTTATTTCCTTCACTTGGGAGGTTCCTTCATGAGTGACCTCAAGAAGTTTCTATACTTCGTGCGAAGTTCCGCAAGTGGAGACCCTGTTAAATTCAATTATGTCTAAAACACAAAATAGAGCGTTAATAGCTTTAGCATCAAGACTAGCCTATTTTTTTGCAGTGTCTGTGTACTTATCATGAGGCTTCTATACAAGATTACTATCTATGACTATTCTAGGTGGCTTCGTGTATCCTTCTACTACTACAGCCTAAAGGTCAAAATCAAGTAACTTTAGGTAGAATCTCATACGTGTCTTCCAGTATGTATAGTTAGTACCGTCAAATAGGGGTAGCCTATTTGTGTACTGGACTTCACCATTATTGGTGTTGATAGATCTAACAGTTGCCATAAGTCTCTTAGGATGTTAAGCCAAATATCATGAGAACAAGCTCTGATACCAATTAAAGGACCGTGAGGCAACTCTAGAGGGGGTGAATAGAGTGCAGCAGAATAATCTACCGAATTTAAGTTTATCAGAATGAAGGTAGTTGCTAACTAACAGTGTATATAAAGACAGTAAAGTAAAGCAGTAAAGTAGAGAGAGAGAATATAAACGCAAACACCAAGATGTATATCGGTTTCCCTCTGAGAGGACTAGTCCAGTTCCGATAACTCAAGCTCGGAGTTTCTCTACTATAATCACCAATAGTGAATCACAAGCTTTGATTTAAAGGCTTTACACTTCTTTACACTATGATTTTTGATCCGAAGTCTCGCAACTTGACAGCTTAGAGAGAGAGAGAGAGAGAGAGAGAGAGAGAGAGAGAGTAACTGATCGAACAAAGCTTTTACAACTCAGAAGACTTCTAGACTGAGATCGCACTTAGCACTAGGAAGGCTAGAGAGTTTCTATTTGAGATGGGAAAGTTAAGGCTTAGGGGTTTGCTCATAATAGGATAGAAGACTTAAGAATTGTCACGCCCCAGTCCCAAAATACGTAGGACTAGGAACACGTAAGCATGCCAGCCACATGTATATGGCAACTCCAATATATGAAAACCATAACATGTGCGTACGCTGTATTATGAACAATAATTCATAAGTGGTATAAACTATCACAAGTCACAGGGCATAACTAAATCTCATCAACATAAATTATAAATAAATAAATAACCAATAACTATGTAACTAAATCTCAATATGAAGTATCAAAGGATGATAGTCGGGTGGAAAAAAATCCACTACCAAACTAGAATATAAAAGAAACGATACAAGTACATCCATTAAGAGGAAATAAGGCTCGAAGAGAAAACCTCCTCGAAATATAAGTAGCAAGTCCTGATCCGCGCATCCTGCTAATAGTCATGAACATCTACACCTGGAAAGGGACCAGGTCCTCAGAGGGACATAACAAGATACATAAAAGCATGCCAATAAAGTAATAAAAATGAACATCCAATGGGTCGCCTACCCGTCTATGTGAATGCACGTTGAGAACAACTTTCTTACAAGTGGGCTATCTGGCCATAAATGGGATTGACATGATTCTCTCGGAGCATCAGGGGCCTACAAAGCATGTCATCTTTTAAATGCCATAGGCCGCCAGTAATATACAGGGGTCATCACCGCCACGATTCTCCGGCGGAGCGTACGGGTTACAAAAAGAAAAGTGCAAAGGAGCCCAAATGCCTTAGTTGTTGTTCTCCCCACCCCATGCTCTAAGCATGTCATATCCATGACACGATAATACCTCTAATAACTGCCAAGTCTTCTAGCATGCAAATCCCTAACAGCAGTTATCCCTAACGCATATTCCATACGTATAGGAGGCCACCCTGTCACGCAAGTCTGTGTCCTATATGAGACTCACACTCGTGTAACAGCTGTGTCATGGCCAATAAAACCTAAGAATGCCACATGATAATGGGGTGGTCTCATAAACTAGGTCAACATGCATATACATAATAAAAACAGAATATGACGACATCGTCGTTGCACCCAAGTTTCCTTGGACGCGCAGTTTATATAGCAGTTAAAATATATGAACTAGATGGCAGAAATAAAATACATGTATCATATGGAATATAAATTATAGTACAATGGCAAGGTATACTTGCCTGGCAAGAGAGCTGTGTATTACCAATAACCTGCTCCTGAAGTCTCGTAGAACAATCCAATGGTCCTATATACATATAATATAATATAATATAATACAGCATCAGCCATTACACTAGCATATATACAACCATAAATACTCTAAACTCAAGGGCTACGCTAGGGGTGATAATGGTCAACTAGCAGGGCCAAGTGTGCATCTAACTACACAGGTGTCACGTCTTCAAGTGCTGTGCACAATTAGACAGTCAACTTGTCACGACCCGCACCCGGTTTAGGGGCACGAGTGCGTGGGTACGTCCAGCCTACGCCGTAGCATCGGCGGTAGAACGCTGTCTAGGTCAAGTACTATCTAAATAATCTCACACTAGTATCCAACTCCACAAGGAGACACGGATAACACTATAAAATGAACAACATACTCAATCACAACTACAGCAAGATAAGAATTTGAAGAAACAAAAGAATACAACACAAGTCTACTGACAAAATAATCATACCTGAAATCAGTAACAACCAATCCCCAAGTGTCAGAAACAAGTCCACTAAGGTCACAGTCTGGAAAAATATTTTCCAGTCAGGAAGGAGCAAAGTACATCTCTAAATAGTAGTTCTATATAAATGACATAAACTATGTAGCAGTTCTAGATGGAAACATACCAGATGCATGTATAGGTACGAGAAATGTACAATGAGAGAAATACTGGAAATACTGTAAGTAAATACAGGAAAAGAAACAATATGTCAATGAGCAAGAAACCTATGACTAAGTGTGTGAGTACTAGCTTTATGTGATCGGCTTGGGAACTTGATCAGGCTGGTTACATGTGATTAGCTATGATTCACGAAGGTCAGGCTAACCGTTGGTTAGCTATGATGCATGGAGAGGTCAGGCTAATCACACGTAACAACTATGAGGCACGGAGATGGTCAGGCCGCACCCGACGTGAGATGTGGGGTGAGCTATGATGCATGAAAAGTTGGGTATGATCACATATCTACACTAAAATACTCCCCACCCCCGACTGGTATAGTAGATCCAATCATGGTACGCTATGACACGGGATTCCCTAGGGAGGTAGCAAATCTCCCCGGGAATCAGTGTCTGTACATGCACAAGATAACAAGGAAACAAGTCTTGTACAGGCTACACCATAAAAAAGGAATAACATCTCATGACGAGATCCGTGTATACCAATCCGTGTAACCAATGTGTCAAGAACATGGATATCTACACTAGATACAGTGAACATAGGAGATATCATAAATTAGAAACTAATCAGAGAATATACTCGCCTTGGGTCCTTAGCTGGTAATTATGGATGTCCTGTTCCAGAGTATCCCCTGGGTGAACCAACAGTCCTATAAACATATCACAATCAAAACCACATTGCATCAGACGCTACGCTAACACAGTCTAAAAACACTGGCCTCAGGGCCATGCCAGGCAGGGCACTAGTCAGCTAGGGTCAACTAGTAAATTTACCAATTAAATTAATACATATATATATAGTTATTCCAAAGTATACAAAATAGGTATAACTGTATGTACATAAGTGGAAATATATTTTATTTATGTGAAAATTATACATCACTCATATATATAAACTAATATACATGTACCAAAATACATATATATATATTTAATGAACCACACACACTATACACCAAAATACGTTTATACATATATATACTAATAAAACATTTTCATATATCATTTATATATATATATATACATTAATACATACATATACTAAAGTATACATATACCAATATGTATATAGTACATATATATCAAAAATATGTCTATACATACATATATATAGGTACACATATTTATACCAAAATATTAATTTAATATATATTTTACCAATATATAATTATACCAAAAATTACATACATATATAGGTTTGTACATATACCAAAATATGTATACTATATACAAACAGAGAAAATACACTATACAGTTAATTATTGATAAAATAAATAATATACGTTTATACATTTATACCAAAAATACGTATTTTTATTACATATATCCCATATGAAAATATACTAAAATACGTATATCATATACGATATTAAAGATGTATTTGAAAATCATATATATATATATATACGTTATAAATAGAGAAAATATGTATATATATATATATACAATTTATACTAAAATACGTATACAACATACGTACGCACACAATACCCATACACACGTATTCATACAGATACGTGTATAAACATACACACATTCATCCATGTTTATATTTAAATTTTACATATACGCATTTATATACATACATACATATATATGTATATATATAAAGAAGGAGGGAGAGGATGGATACTTACTGTGGTGGTCGGGATTGGCCGGCCGTCGGACCGGAGTCGAGGTATGTGTGTCACAGCGGAAGGGGAGAAGAGACTCGACAATGGAGGAGGCCGGAGTTGATCAGCAGAGGGAGGACAACGGGCAGCAGGTCGGCAAAAATGGGAGTTGGCCGCCGGGTGAAATGACAGTAGGGAGGAGCTAAGCCGGAGTTGGCAGCGGGCTCGGCCGGATTTCAGTCCGCCGGGGAGGAGTACACAAGAGGAATGGGGGATCGGTGGCCTGCCGGACTGGAGTCGGCCGAGCAATGGCCGAGGGCAGCGCACAGTGGGAGGAGATGGGGAAGAGCACAGCCGGAGGTCGGGCAGCCAGCGCCGGAGTCGAGGGAGTTGGCTGGGCTTCAAGCGGGGAGGAACGCGTGAGGGGGACTCGGCCGGATGGCCGCCGGTGAGTCGGGAAGAGCTCGGCCTGACCGGAGCACAGTAAGTAGGGGCTCCGGGTTGATCTCCGGCATGTCGGGCTGCACTGGGTCGGTTTGAAGAAGGAGGAGGAGCGGGGATCCAGGCGGGGCTCGGCCGGATGGCCGGGTGAACAGTGACTGCGGGGGGGGGGGTGAACAGTGTTCCCCCCCCTTTCTTCTCTTTTAAATCAAATGAAGAATTTCAAATAAAAGAAGAAGGAGAAGGAAGAAGGAGAAAAAGAAGAAGAAAAGAGAAGAAGAAGAGAAAGAAAAAAGAAATGGGGGCTACGGTTTGGGGAAGCTTGGGGGTGTGTTTCCCTAGGTTAAATTTTTGGGATTAGGGCTTGATAGTACATTAAATAGTGAGAGGGTGTTAAATCAAGGGTTGTGATTGACCCCCTTTAAATGAGGGGTCCAGATTGGACATGGAGAATTTCTTCATGTGGGTGAGGGTGAGAGATTTAATTAAATTATTATTAGGCTCCCTCATTGTTTTAAACAATGGGGTGTTGACACAAAATGCCAATTTGCAAATTAGCCCCCTTAAATTTGGGTATTTGCACAAACACATAAAATGATGAAAATTTGGCAAACGATTCGGGGTCCGATGTTTTGTAGGGTCAGGGGCGCTGTATGATCGGTATGGCTCAATTTGCAGGGCACTGGAATTAAATTGGAATTTACGGAATCAGATAAAATGGTATCCTCAAATTAAATAGAAATAAATGCAAGTTGTGTTCAACAATTAATTAGGAGTACATGGGACCAAAATCAGGTCAGGTCATCCATACCAATATTGGAGAAGACTCAGAACAGGATATTACCCTAATTTGGGTCGCACGAAAAATAGGTCAAGATTGTCTCCAATTTAAATTGGAACGCACAACGATATAAAATAGGGATTTATTAAATAAACGTCCGCGACGATTTTTGTGCGGCTAGAAATAATGCACAGAGAGCATAATTATGAGTTGCAAAAATAGCAGAATGGAAGGCGGGCATGTCTAGGGCAAGATTGTGAAATTTGTTGGAAGATAAAAGTTAGGGTAGCGCTCCAAATATCGAAGCAAAGACAGGGCGCAATAATTAATTATAAATACGGTAAATAATTATTACCTCCAAGAATTTAATTCTAAAATAACAATTTAAATACCGAATCCCACAATTCGGACAGGTGTTCATCTACTGGCTTCTAGGTCAAGTCTGCTAGCTAAAAATAAATGAACACTGCATCTAATACTATATTTAATTACACATCACACATAATTATTTAAATTAATATACTATCATGCAATTACTTAGTTGTAACTACAATAATATTAAATATTATTAAAAGTCGAAAATACCCTTGTTTTTGGAATGTGGTAGTGACAAGTCTACCCACCTTAAAAGAATTTCGTCCTCGAAATTTAAAATCCTTATAGTAATGTTTACTCATACACATTATTATTTCCAAAAATAGTAAAATTCAACAACCCACAAAATCCTGAAATAATCCGCCTTGTCGTTCCGCAATTTTAAAAAATTTCTAAAATATTCTTAAAATAAAATCAGATTCCATCTTCTCACAATTCCCACGAATTTAAATAAAATTTATACTCGGAATTTGATATCTGTTCCTCAAATTTAATTTCAATCAATGTATTGATTCTCGTCCCAAAAAAAAATCTGAATCCAAACAATAATCCATCAATGATCTGATTCTTCAGTTTTCTTTTTCCTCAAAATACTTAATAATACGACACTTATGGATCCTTCAAATGCAACGTCCACAATAATAAAATTTAAATAACTATATTGCAATCAAATATATATACTGATAATTTTCCAAATTTTCCTCAAATTTTAATGATAAATTATATCACAATCAGCCTTCCTGAAATTAACAATCATCAATTCTGCCATGTTAAATTTTTAATCTTTTATTTAAATTAGCGTTTATCCTCAAATTTTAATCATATCTCGATCCTTGTAAAACCAATGATCCAGCAATTATGTTATACCAACTCATGAATGCTTATCCTTGAATTTCTAATCATCTTGTCCCATTTGTCAAGTCATAACCTCGTCATAGATCCTTGCTATGGTCAAAACCCCAACGATCATGGTCTAAAAAAAATTTTACCCACAGTCATGCAACAAACAACTTAGAGGAAACAGGCATGGTTATGGTCTGTCTTATCATGGTATCGCATTCTCTGTCAGGGTGTACTACTAACTATATCCTAACAAGAAAATCACGAATACAACCCACGGTACTAGGGAATAAATCAATCAGAAGACAAAAACAACATGAGAAAAAGAAAGAACCTGCTAACACATTACCTGCAGTATCTCCTATCTCTAACATACACTTAGCTCTAGCAAATTCACTAACTAATTCATAGTCCTGAACACCGGTACTCATATCAATTAATCATTAGTCCACAACATCCATGATTACATCCTCATTGCATACATCTGCTTATTAATACCTAAATCTGATACCAAGATTCTCCAATATAACCATGGTTCAATAATGCATCCAAGTTTGATACCTCTATCTCTCTAGTACCATACTCTCTGTCAGTTCTCTTTTCTACTACAATTGTCCATACTATTTGTTCTCATCACTCCAGTGCACGCCAAGTGTAATACCATACTAAGTACTGTTCTCTCCAATACAACTCTAGATGGACACCCAAGTCAGTCTGCGGTGCCATCTCAATCCTGCTCAAGTTATCAGATCCTTACACATGTATATCATCTACTCATATATTAATATTCATCTTTCTCATCTACCATAAAATTAATCCTCAAAATAATCATCCAGGTTTAACTTCTCGATCAACTTAAAAATGAATTGTATATACCTCCTCAAAATTAGATACTCAACATCGAAACAAAATTTAATCACTTCTAAAATCGTGGTAGCCTTAACCATGTTTATTGAATTCATATTTGAAATCCTCAAAAATTTAATGATACAATCTCAACTCTTCAATTATTCAAAGAATAAAATCTTATTTCCACCTTTTAATTTATAACTCCACAATGTACATATCAGTGCTCACGGTCTCTGATACTCAAGGTGCACTCAATGCATCTAGTGTCTATAATTGTGTACTAAAATTGTACTGCCTGAATCACTTGTACTATTACCTCCAATGATCAAAGTTATCATCAACTGTGTTTTCTTCCATGATTTCAATTTATGTCAACTGGTATATCATCTAATTATCATCACACCGAGTGCTTACTGTTACTAGTACCATTTCCAATAATCCTTGATATAGAATCATTGACACTCTTGGTATTATATTACTAGCTTCATTAATGAATCATCTCATCAAGCTCATTATAACTCATGATTACATGTATCTACTATAACACTCATGTTTCTTTACTCTCGCGGGTATGTGTATGGTTCCTCATCTCGATTGTTGTATATGCATTTCTCTGTAATCTTTTACAGCCTGTTAAACTGGTCTGTGATACGCCTCACCAATTTCATTACCAATTCCGATATTCCTCCACTCATGACAGCTCATTAACTCTTTATGCGTGTATATATCCTTACCTTTAACACTTCCGATATCAATCATCAAATTGAACATCATGCTCCATAATCCTTAACACAATTCCTGGATACTTAATTGTTCACGTAGATCATCCAATTGCATAATCATGATTATCCAGGACGGGTATGTTGGCTCTGATACTAACTCTTGAACTAACACTGATACTCTATACTCTCCTTCTACTCACAGTCTCTAATGACACTTATCCTAGAACCAATGGTACAAGATACTATGCTAAGGGCTAACTCTAGATTAAAGCCTACTGCTCACATGTCCAACTAAGAAACACTTACAAACTCACAAGTCACACTCAGTCAACTAATACAAGACACAACCAAAATTGCAAGCCACTAATTATCATACTAACAAGGGATCCTCAAAGGAAATAAGCTCAAAAGGAACTAGATCAAGGACGGAAGGTATCTTTACTGCTAGTAAAGAAAAAGAAGCGATGGAACAAAGTCCTGAATAACAGAAATAGATAAGTCTTGAGATGATACTTTAAGAACCAATTTAAGATACAACCTGATAATCATACACTTCTGTCAGAAATCATGACACACAGAATTCTTGCCACGCCAGTAAGCATAGATGCGATGAACGACAGGTTCCGTAACTAAGGTATGCAACCCTATAATCATGTCATCTAGAATACTCTCCACGCCAACCGGTATGGCTGCGAGAACTCTAAATCTCATAACTAAAGTATGTACATCCAAGTTAGGTTCCTACGTTCTCGTCACGACAGCTAATATGGCTGCGATAAACTCTAGGTTCCATAACCAAAGTAGACGTTTTTACCTTTCTCACTGTCCTCATCAATATATGTCATCAGATGATACCGTAAATTTTAGTCCGTAAAATTCATCTCAATTTGAAATCAACTCAACAACGATACCAGGAATTAAAGTTAACAACTGGTCAACAAGAATCAAACTCAACAATGATACCAAGAATTTTAATTTAATAACTGCTCAACAAGAATCAAGTTCAGTGACAATAAGCGAGAGCGGACGGAAACAAGGAAAAAGATTTAAATTAGAAATTATAATAAGATTCTCAAGGGGTCGTCCCAGGAATCTCTCAAATTTTTGTGATTGAGTATCCTCTCTCATCCTAGTGTCCTATGTCCTATATTCGATAGCAGGCACGCGACAGTACAACGAAGACGTCACACTACCACGACATCGCACAACTTGCGAAGTCTGACCTGTATGGGCCACCACTAAAAATGTGTCACGACCCGCACCCGGTTTAGGGGCACGAGTGCGTGGGTACGTCCAGCCTACGCCGCAGCATCGGCGGTAGAACGCTGTCTAGGTCAAGTACTATCTAAATAATCTCACACTAGTATCCAGCTCCACAAGGAGACACGGATAACACTATAAAATGAACAACATACTCAATCACAACTACAGCACGATAAGAATTTGAAGAAACAAAAGAATACAACACAAGTCTACTGACAAAATAATCATACCTGAAATCAGTAACAACCAATCCCCAAGTGTCAGAAACAAGTCCACTAAGGTCACAGTCTGGAAAAATATTTTCCAGTCAGGAAGGAGCAAAGTACATCTCTAAATAGCAGTTCTATATAAATGACATAAACTATGTAGCAGTTCTAGATGGAAACATACCAGATGCATGTATAGGTACGAGAAATGTACAATGAGAGAAATACTGGAAATACTGTAAGTAAATACAGGAAAAGAAATAATATGTCAATGATCAAGAAACCTATGACTAAGTGTGTGAGTACTAGCTTTATGTGATCGGCTTGGGAACTTGATCAGGCTGGTTACATGTGATTAGCTATGATTCACGAAGGTCAGGCTAACCGTTGGTTAGCTATGATGCATGGAGAGGTCAGGCTAATCACACGTAACAGCTGTGAGGCACGGAGATGGTCAGGCCGCACCCGACGTGAGATGTGGGGTGAGCTATGATGCATGAAAAGTTGGGTATGATCACATATCTACACTAAAATACTCCCCACCCCCGACTGGTATAGTAGATCCAATCATGGTACGCTATGACACGGGATTCCCTAGGGAGGTAGCAAATCTCTCCGGGAATCAGTGTCTGTACATGCACAAGATAACAAGGAAACAAGTCTTGTACAGGCTACACCATGAAAAAGGAATAACATCTCATGACGAGATCCGTGTATACCAATCCGTGTAACCAATGTGTCAAGAACATGGATATCTACACTAGATACAGTGAACATAGGAGATATCATAAATTAGAAACTAATCAGAGAATGTACTCGCCTTGGGTCCTTAGCTGGTAATTATGGATGTCCTGTTCCAGAGTATCCCCTGGGTGAACCAACAGTCCTATAAACATATCACAATCAAAACCACATTGCATCAGACGCTACGCTAACACAGTCTAAAAACACTGGCCTCAGGGCCATGCCAGGCAGGGCACTAGTCAGCTAGGGTCAACTAGTAAATTTACCAATTAAATTAATACATATATATATAGTTATTCCAAAGTATACAAAATAGGTATAACTGTATGTACATAAGTGGAAATATATTTTATTTATGTGAAAATTATACATCACTCATATATATAAACTAATATACATGTACCAAAATACATATATATATATTTAATGAACCACACACACTATACACCAAAATACGTTTATACATATATATACTAATAAAACATTTTCATATAACATTTATATATATATATACATTAATACATACATATACTAAAGTATACATATACCAATATGTATATAGTACATATATATCAAAAATATGTTTATACATACATATATATAGGTACACATATTTATACCAAAATATTAATGTAATATATATTTTACCAATATATAATTATACCAAAAATTACATACATATATAGGTTTGTACATATACCAAAATATGTATACTATATACAAACAGAGAAAATACACTATACAGTTAATTATTGATAAAATAAATAATATACGTTTATACATTTATACCAAAAATACGTATTTTTATTACATATATCCCATATGAAAATATACTAAAATACGTATATCATATACGATATTAAAGATGTATTTGAAAATCATATATATATATATATATACGTTATAAATAGAGAAAATATGTATATATATATATACAATTTATACTAAAATACGTATACAACATACGTACGCACACAATACCCATACACACGTATTCATACAGATACGTGTATAAACATACACACATTCATCCATGTTTATATTTAAATTTTACATATACGCATTTATATACATACATACATATATATGTATATATATAAAGAAGGAGGGAGAGGATGGATACTTACTGTGGTGGTCGGGATTGGCCGGCCGCCGGACCGGAGTCGAGGTATGTGTGTCACAGCGGAAGGGGAGAAGAGACTCGGCAATGGAGGAGGCCGGAGTTGATCAGCAGAGGGAGGACAGCGGGCAGCAGGTCGGCGAAAATGGGAGTTGGCCGCCGGGTGAAATGACAGTAGGGAGGAGCTAAGCCGGAGTTGGCAGCGGGCTCGGCCGGATTTCAGTCCGCCGGGGAGGAGTACACAAGAGGAATGGGGGATCGGTGGCCTACCGGACTGGAGTCGGCCGAGCAATGGCCGAGGGCAGCGCACAGTGGGAGGAGATGGGGAAGAGCACAGCCGGAGGTCGGGCAGCCAGCGCCGGAGTCGAGGGAGTTGGCTGGGCTTCAGGCGGGGAGGAACGCGTGAGGGGGACTCGGCCGGATGGCCGCCAGTGAGTCGGGAAGAGCTCGGCCTGACCGGAGCACAGTAAGTAGGGGCTCCGGGTTGATCTCCGGCAGGTCGGGCTGCACTGGGTCGGTTTGAAGAAGGAGGAGGAGCGAGGATCCAGGCGGGGCTCGGCCGGATGGCCGGGTGAACAGTGACTGCGGGGGGGGGTGAACAGTGTTCCCCCCCTTTCTTCTCTTTTAAATCAAATGAAGAATTTCAAATAAAAGAAGAAGGAGAAGGAAGAAGGAGAAAAAGAAGAAGAAAAGAGAAGAAGAAGAGAAAGAAAAAAGAAATGGGGGCTACGGTTTGGGGAAGCTTGGGGGTGTGTTTCCCTAGGTTAAATTTTTGGGATTAGGGCTTGATAGTACATTAAATAATAAGAGGGTGTTAAATCAAGGGTTGTGATTGACCCCCTTTAAATGAGGGGTCCAGATTGGACATGTAGAATTTCTTCATGTGGGTGAGGGTGAGAGATTTAATTAAATTATTATTAGGCTCCCTCATTGTTTTAAACAATGGGGTGTTGACACAAAATGCCAATTTGAAAATTAGCCCCCTTAAATTTGGGTATTTGCACAAACACATAAAATGATGAAAATTTGGCAAGCGATTCGGGGTCCGGTGTTTTGTAGGGTCAGGGGCGCTGTATGATCGGTATGGCTCAATTTGCAGGGCACTGGAATTAAATTGGAATTTACGGAATCAGATAAAATGGTATCCTCAAATTAAATAGAAATAAATGCAAGTTGTGTTCAACAATTAATTAGGAGTACATGGGACCAAAATCAGGTCAGGTCATCAATACCAATATTGGAGAAGACTCAGAACAGGATATTACCCTAATTTGGGTCGCACAAAAAATAGGTCAAGATTGTCTCCAATTTAAATTGGAACGCACAACGATGCAAAATAGGGATTTATTAAATAAACGTCCGCGACGATTTTTGTGCGGCTAGAAATAATGCACAGAGAGCATAATTATGAGTTACAAAAATAGCAGAATGGAAGGCGGGCATGTCTAGGGCAAGATTGTGAAATTTGTTGGAAGACAAAAGTTAGGGTAGCGCTCCAAATATCGAAGCAAAGACAGGGCGCAATAATTAATTATAAATACGGTAAATAATTATTACCTCCAAGAATTTAATTCTAAAATAACAATTTAAATACCGAATCCCACAATTCGGACAGGTGTTCATCTACTGGCTTCTAGGTCAAGTCTGCTAGCTAAAAATAAATGAACACTGCATCTAATACTATATTTAATTACACATCACACATAATTATTTAAATTAATATACTATCATGCAATTACTTAGTTGTAACTACAATAATATTAAATATTATTAAAAGTCGAAAATACCCCTGTTTTCGGAACGTGGTAGTGACACAACTATCATGTGTCTAAGCCAGTACGTTAATGTACACAAGGCTGTCAACTAACAAGTTCTTAGGGTTACTTGGTCAAACATAATTATGGGATATCCATAATTATTCTAGGGCTAGACGAAATAAATACTTATATAGTCATAATTAGCATTATCATTTAATTACTTATACAATACATATAAATATATACCAATTTGAATATTATATACATACGTGTACGCGTACGCATACGGGTCATACGGTCAAATGTCAATACAGGGTATCTACTACTAACACTTATGGTCACTAAACATCTATAATACAGTCATACCTAGTACTCGCATTAATTACCACACAATGTATAGGTACCAATTAATTACCTACACACACGCACACTAGTCTTTAGGTTAACCGACACGGTCTGGACTAAACTGAACCATAAAGTAATACTAATCACAAGCACACATACACAATATGAAAGGAGAGGGACATGTTCCAACCTCGGGGTTAGCATGCACGGGCACGAGAATCAATAAAGATTGCTGCAAGTCATCTTTGGTGAGGGTGATGGGTCCACAATGACGACGATGATAGTGATGATGATGATGATGATGATGGTGATGATGATGATGATTGGTGATGATGATGGTGATGATGATGAGGATGATAATGGTGATGATGATGTTGATGATGAAGGGATGATGATGATGGTGAGATAATGATGAGGATGATAATGGTGATAATGATGTTGATGATGAAGGGGATGATGACAATGGTGATGATGATGATTGAAGTCTGTCGGAGGAGAACTTAGGCGAGGAGAAGGACAAGGCAAAGCCGGGGTGCTATGGCGATGGGTCGTGGTGGTGGCTGTGTTGACTCCGGCGGGTCGAGGGGAGTCCGACGAGAGTTGAGGGTGGTCAGGGAGGTGCTGCTAATGGTGGCTCTGTGGTGGTTGCCGTTCAGGGAAGGAGGTGGAGAGGTTCAGTCATAGGGAGGAGAGAAGAGGAGGATGAAGAGGAGGTCGAGTCGTCGAGGTGAGAAGTCCGGCGAGTTTAGCAGGTTAGGGTGGTCGGGATTATGGATGGAGGAAAGATGACTGGAGTAGAGATTAGCTCAGTGTTGATGGTGCTCGGGGTCGGGGATGATGGCCTGCCGCTCAGTGCTCAGGCGGCTGATCTGGGGATGGCCGGAAATGGGAGGTCCGGCGGGAGGATGGTATGAGGGGTCGAGAGGGAGATGAAGACGAGGGAGGTCTCGGCCGGTGGTAGAGAATGACGAGGCCGGGGAACGGGGCTTCTCGGATTAGTCGGCTCAGGCTGAGGGGAAGTCCGACGAGGACGGGGTGGCCAGATTCGGCTGCTCGAAAAGGAGGAAGAGGGTGGAGAGGAGACGACGGTGAAGTCGGTCATGGCGATGGACTGCTAGGCTCCGGTGATTCAGTCGTTGAGGGATCACTGTCAGCGGCTGGGAGGAGAACGGGGAGGAGATGGCGACTCGGGGTTGGCCGGATCGTGCATTCGGCGGAGGAGGAAAGTCGGGTTAGGCGTGGGTGTGGCTGTCCGTGGTAGAGGAGGCAGGGGAGATTGAGATCTGCTCGACGGAAGCGTGGGCTGCTCCGACGAGGCCTCCGGTCGGTTTAAACAGGGAAGAAGGAGATGAACAGGAAAGGGGAGAGGGATTCAGCTAGTTATAGGTATTGGTTTTAGGGATGAAAGAAAAATAAGAAAGATTATATATATATGTGGAAAAAGTAGGGTTTGGGGTTGACCTAGGGAGTTGGGCCTGGTCAACATCCTTCTTGGGATGGGCTTGGCTTCACATGAAGATGTTTGGAGGGCTAGGATTGCATGGTTTGAAATGCATGGCTAGGAATTGATGAGGGGGTGATGTTGAGTGCTACACACTCCAAAATTATGGAGAAAATTCACATGATCAAATAATAAAAGAAAAATGGATTTTTTTATGTATTGTGTCCAAAGGGGTGTGGCACCTCAATGCACTTTTATATAAATGTGCCCAACAATTGGGAAATTACACAAAGTGGGATTTTGGATTAATTTAATTAAAATTAATACAATTGGCGTTCTAAAATTAATTAGAAGTACATGGGGTTAAAATTAGGTGGGACACAAGTATCATGGACGTAGAGGACTCAGGATAGAATATTATCATAAATTAGGATGCACAAAATGGGTCAAGATTGTGTCTCCAATTTTGATTGGAACGCATAAGAATACAAAATTAAATTTATTTAGAATTAAATATAAATGTCTGCGACGAATATTGTGCGACTAAAATGTAGCACAAGAAAGTATAATTATAAGTTACACAAAGGTCAGAATAGATGACTGGCACGTCAAGGACAAGGGTGTAAAATTTTTAGGAAGGCAATGGCTAGTGTAGTGTTTCAATTATCGAAGCAATGGTATGGTGCACTAAGTGATATAAATATTATAAAATTATCTAAAACACAGTGTTCTATTTCTAATTGGATTCAAACTAGCCCTAGTCTCTCTATCTAAGCCAAGTAGGCCTAATTTTGGATGAGGGGGTTTACAATCTACCAAACTTAAAATAATTTCGTCCTCGAAATTAAAATTAGGCATGGTTTCTCTCTATCTAATCTTACTTGATTACAAACTAAAAGAAATTTACCTCAAGTTAACAATGCAACTTCTACCCAACTTAGAATTTACCCATCTATCACATAAGACTATACATTTAAGGAAACTTCCTCAAATTATTTAATCATGTTATTCAATCCTCAAAGTTTTAACACCAAACATATCACATATATGATATGCCCTTAATTAATTATAAAATATAGTCACCAAGTAATGTGACTAGCCTAAAGGGTATATCTAGTACTCTCCGTATATTAAACTTATACTAAGCACGAACGTTCATCTTTCCGAAACAGAGAAAGACAGAAAACAACAATAAAGAATTTAAGGAGGAGGTGATAGAATACAAGTACGGGGTTCAAAGCGATTAAAGAATTCAAAAAAAAAATTGTCAAGGCAGTTGTGGATTAAAATCTTATTTTGGTAGATTCTTATTCACATGCTTATATCGGTACAGTTATGTAACCGATACGATATGCTCAGACATATCTAGAGGCAAGTATATTCGTCTACTGGTCAACTATATATCTCAATCAACGTAAAGTAGTCATGCGAAGAGCGAACCAAATGCACTAAGGTTGATCAGACCGTAATACATTAATTCTGATTAGACAACGTATTAGTATGGTTGATCAGACCCCAATAACACATATGTCATGGATAAGCTCGATAAAAGAATAAGCTTGCAAAACTAGGCTATAATAGCAGCATAGGTCGAGATAGTTCAGAAAATATATGTACGCTAGATTATGATGAAAGAAGAAACAAAATAATTTAAGTTCACCAAGAAGATGAGACTCATCGAGTGTTGTGCCTCTATAGTTTCTATACTAACTCCTTATCTAAGTCTCTAGTCGACCAATGGAGGTATGGGCCTCTAAGTTCTACAGTCTAGATAACCACTATCTTCTTATGCTAGCATATAGTTAATGTCATTCAGTTACACTTCATCAATGGGTCAAAAAGGACTATGTGATACTAGGTTTTGAGGCATACTATCCAACTTACAAGAATTAGCTAATACTGTAGCTGCCTTAAAGAGAATTCTACAAAATAACCTTGCACTTGCAAATAAAGTAGAAACTCTTATTGGGGTACACGAGGAAAAGATCTTGGTACTTATTAGGGTATCCTATTGCATTATATAGGTAATGGTCATCTTAAGTCCTAATCATAGTGCTTATAGAATAAAGTATTAACTTTAAGAATAAAAAAGTTACTGGCCCTCAAGCGAAAGGGGATATAACCTATATGGAGATATGAGAACAAATTACTTGATTTGAAACTAAAGGATAATCATCAAGTCACAGTAAAAAAGAACAACTCAAACTATCAAGTTCTAACTACTAAGCACATAATTTCAAAATTTAAGATTAACAACTATAATCCTAGCAAACTATATATCCTTAACATAAAAGAAATTACTTGGCCTACAATCAAAAGGGTTAGGTGGCACAAATTGAAAGATGAAGAAAATTTTAGTCGTCGCACAAATAGCGAGCATTAAGGTTTTGGAGGAAAAAGATATGAAATTAAATAGAGAGACTCTTGATAATATCATTATTTTCTAAGGAGAAAGTATGATGCTAATATCTGTGTTCGAGGTATGATCAAGAAAAATATTCTATTCATTCCTCTAGGTTTCCTAAGGTACTATCTGCTAATATCTTGACAAGTTGCTAAATTTGTAGTTCTCTAATACTATCTTACTATGAAAGTTAGATTTAGTCCTAATATTCAACCTTGGATTTCTATTGGTTCCTCAATGCTATGGTCAAACAATATGGTCAAATTTCTAACTAATCCTAATAGTGTCTATATTACTTTCAAGTCTTTCGTAAATATATCAAGGGATAATGGTAAATCAATCTATAGGTAATGGATGCTAGGGTTCATTAGGTATTCTAAACTTAATAATGTGTCAGTATTCTAGTTGTATTCTTAATAGAAATGTTACCCTAATTATCATCCTAACAACAGGGATTCCTATATTCTAAGAGGAGGCTATACTCAAGTAACTATTAGGGAACCACATGAATCAAGCATGATATAATTATTTAAATAGAACAGACTGGAAGGAATGTGATTCATAGTCACACGTGGATGAGATCCTATACTCTAATTCTATTCGCAGGCTTGCTCGGTACAGTAACGTAACCAAGATAATATACTCTCGACCTGCATGGGTCACCACTAAAAATAAGTCATGCCCTAGTCCTAAAATACATAGGACAAGGAACACGTGCGTACGCTGTATTATGAATAATAATTCAAAAGTGGTATAAACTATCACAAGTCACAGGGCATAACTAAATCTCATCCACAGAAATCATAAATAAATAAATAACCAATAACTATGTAACTAAATCTCAATATGAAGTATCAAAAGATGATAGTCGGGTGGAAACAAATCCACTACCAAACTAGAATATAAAAGAGATAATACAAGTACATCCATTAATAGGCAATAAGGCTCGAAGAAAAAATCTCCTCAAAATATAAGTAGCAAGTCCTGATCCGCGCATCCTGCTAATAGTCATGAACATCTACACCTGAAAAGGGACCAGGTCCTCAGAGGGACATAACAAGATACATAAAAGCATGCCAATAAAGTACTAAAAATAAACATCCAATGGGTCACCTACCCGTCTAAGTGAATGCACGTTGAGAACAACTTTCTTACAAGTGGGCTATCTGGCCATAAATAGGATTGGCATGATTCTCTTGGAGAATCAGGGGCCTACAAAGCATGTCTTCTTTTGAACGCCAGAGGCCGCGAGTAATATATAGGGGTCATCACCGTCACGTATCTCCGGCGGAGCGTACGGGTTACAAAAAAAAAAGTACAAAGGAGCCCAAATGCCTTACTTGTTGTTCTCCCTACCCCATGCTCTAAGCATGTCATATCCCTGACATGATAATACCTTTAATAACTGCCAAGTCTTATAGCATACAAATCCCTAACAACAGTTATTCCTAACGCACTTCCCATACGTATAGGAGGCTAGCCTGTCACGCAAGTCTGTGTCCTACATAAGACTCACACTCGTGTAACAGCTGTGTCACGGCCAATGAAACCTAAGAGTGCCTCATGATAATGGGGTGGTCTCATAAACTAGGTCAACTTGCATATACATAATAAAAACATAATACGACGACACCGTCGTTGCACCCAAGTTTCCTTGGACGCGTAGTTAAAATATATGAACTAGATGACAAAAATAAAATGCATGCATCATATAGAATATAAATTATAGTACAATAGCAAGGTATACTTGCCTTATACAATATATATATATATATATATACCAATCTGAATATTATATACATACGTGTACGTATACGCATACGGGTCATACGGTCAAATGTTAATACAGGGTATCTACTACTAAAACTTATGGTCACTCAACATCTATAATACAGTCATACCTAGTACTCGCATTAATTACCATACAATGTATAGGTACCAATTAATTACCTACACACACACACACTAGTCTTTAGGTTAACCGACACGGTCTGGACTAAACTGAACCATAAAGCAATACTAATAACAAACACACATACACCATATGAAAGGAGAGGGACAGGTTCGAACCTCGGGGTTAGCGTGCACGGGCACGAGAATCGAGGGTGATTGCTACAGGTCATCTTTGGTGAGGGTGACGGGTCCACAATGACGAAGATGATGGTGATAATGATGATGATGATGATGACGGTGATAATGATGATGATGATTGGTGATGATGATGGTGATGATGATGGGGATAATAATGGTGAAAATGATGTTGTTGATGAAGGGGATGATGATGATGGTGAGATGATCATGAGGATGATAATGGTGATGATGATGTTGATAATAAAAGGGATTGTGACATTGGTGATAATAATGATTGAAGTCTGCCGGTGAAGAACTCAGGCGAGAAGGAGGACAGGGCGAAGCCGGGGTACTATGGCGACGGGTTGTGGTGGTGGCTGTGTTGACTCCGGCGGGTCGAGGGGAGTCCGACGAGAGGTGAGGGTGGTCAGGAAGGTGCTGCTAACGGTGGCTCTGTGGTGGTTGCCGTTCAGGGAAGGAGGTGGAGAGGTTCAGCCGTAGGGAGGAGAGAAGAGGAGGATGAAGAGGAGGTCGAGTCGTCGAGGTGAGAAGTCTGGCGAGTTCAGCGGGATAGGGTGGTCGGGATGATTGATGGAGGGAAGATGACTGGAGGAGAGATCGGCTCAGTATTGGCAGTGCTCGGGGTCAGGGACGATGGCCTGCCGCTCAGTGCTCAGGCGGCTGATCCGGGGATGGCCGGAGATGGGAGATCCGGCGGGAGGATGGTGTGAGGGGTCGAGAGGGAGATGAAGACGAGGGAGGTCTCGGCCGGTGGTGGAGAATGACGAGACCGAGGAACGGGGCTTCTCGGGTTGGTCGGCTCAGGCTGAGGGGTAGTCAGGCGAGGTCGGGATGGCCGGACTCAGCAGCTGGAAAATGAGGAAGAGGGAGGAAAGGAGACGGCGGTGAAGTCGGTCGTGGCGATGGACTGTTGGGCTCCGGCGGTTCATTCGTCGAGGGATCGCTGTCCGTGGCTGGGAGGAGAACGGGAAGGAGATGGCGGCTCGGGGTTGGCCAGATCGTGCAGTCGGCGGAGGAGGGAAGTCGGGTGAGGCGTGGTTATGGCTGCCCGTGATGGAGGAGGCATGGGAGGTTGAGATCGGCTCGACGGAAGCGTAGGCTGCTCCGGCGAGGGCTCCGATCGGTTAAAACAAGGAAGGAGGAGATGAACAGGAAAGGGGAGGGGGATTCTGCTAGGTATAGGTATTGGTTTTAGGGATGAAAGAAAAATAAGAAAGAGATTATATATATGTAGAAAAAGTAGGGTTTGGGGTTGACCTAGGTAGTTGGGCCTGGTCAACATCCTTCTTGGGATGGGCTTGGCTTCACATGAAGATGTTTGGAGGGCTAGGATTGCATCGTTTGACATGCATGGCTAGGAATTGATGAGGGGGTGATGTTGAGTGCTACACACTACAAAATTATGGAGAAAATTCACATGACCAAATAATGAAAGAAAAATAGGTTTCTTCAAGTATTATGTCCAAAGGGGTGTGGCACCTCAATGCACTTTTACATAAAAGTGCCCAACAATTAGGAAATTACACAAAGTGGGGTTTTGGATTAATTTAATTAAAATTAATACAATTGGTGTTCTAAAATTAATTAGAAGTACATAGGGTCAAAATTAGGTGGGACACAAGTGTCATGGACGTAGAGGACTCAGGATAGAATATTATCATAAATTGGATTGCACAAAATGGGTCAAGATTGTGTCTCCAATTTCGATTGGAACGCACAAGGACACAAAGTTAAATTTATTTAGAATTAAATATAAACGTCTGCGACGAATATTATGCGATTAAAATTTAGCACAAGAGAGCATAATTATAAGTTACACAAAGGTCATAATAGATGACTGGCACGTCTAGGACAAGGATGTAAAATTTGTGGGAAGGCAATGGCTAGTGTAGTATTCCAATTATCGAAGCAACGATAAGATGCACTAAGTGATATAAATATTGTAAAATTATCCAAAACACAGTGTTCTATTTATAATTGGATTCAAACTAGCCCTAGTCTCTCTATCTAAGCCAAGTAGGCCTAATTTTGGATGAGGGGGTTTACAAGAATAATTGAGTTGGTTGAGTGAGTAAGAATGAGAATTCCAATAATATTTATAGGTTATAGGCAAACAAAATTTGGTCAGAATTTGGTCAAGGTTTAATTCAAATTTCTAGCCGTTGGGCCAAGAAATCAGGAGCTATTGAACTGGTTGATTTTATACCAAAAGGGTAACCGAGTTCGGCACGAGTTCAGCCTGAGTTCGGTCTCCTAGTATGGTAGACTTTGTAAATGAATGTGACCTGATCTGGTAGATAGGTTCTTTGGTTTATTTGAGTGAACTAGGTATCTGGCTTATAGGTTCTTGGTTTTTCTTGTGCTACTCAATGTACATCAGTCCTAGATTCAAATAAATGAAAGATTACATTTGAATAGACGGAATACATTCGACATACAATAGCACTGTTGAGGTTTCAGATGCGACATATCAATGCATGGTTTAGTTAACTATCAAAATCAAGTTGACTGAGACTAGATGGGCCAACAGCTACAACTATGTCCATAATAGCGTGTAGGCTAGTGACCCATTTATATAAATTAAGTTTGGCTCGATTACGGCAATATGCGTACGATTCATTTGAATTAAAACAAGTAATCTGAAATATGTGAACACATCTGAGTAAATCTAAGTAGAACACTTGATATTTGTGATAAGAGAAATTGATATACGATACCTTGTACTCTAGAATGGATGCACGATATGTTAACTAGTCATGTGTAACACACCAGATAACACGTTCATAACACTAAGTTCGTATGTGCACCTTTTATTTCATTTTATGTGTTATGTTGGTTAACCTGGTTTATCTTGAACATGGAAGGATATATGGTAAGTTGGTAAGTTTCGTCGTGTTACTCTTATATCGCACAACACCTTACAACATGAGTTAGGCTTTACAACATATGACATAAAACTGATTGTAAGGCAAGATTAGAAAGACAACAAACAATAGAGTGCACATAACTAATTCAACATGTTTGATTTTAAAGAGTTGGGTGAGAAGCCTCCCCACCAGTGCATTCAATATACTGGTAACCTATCAGATTGCTTACAGGAGGGTACGGGAGAACCTCGTTCGGTGATGATTCTTCTCTCGAATGCACACAAAGGCATAAGCTAACTTTGGAGACTTGGTGCGTTGCGGACGGAGCTTAATTACCCTATACATGACGTAATGTATTGGAATATCACCTATGTATCATTCCCATGTTGTAAGCTGTTTGGCATATTTATTATTTAGAGAGAGAGAGAGAGAGAGAGCTTGAGAGACTTGTAATCTTGGCCTAGCGCCGCTTGTAATATATCCTTATCATCAATACAGAGTTATGTTTTACTTCATAGTTGTGTTTATTCCTATTCTGCTGCTTCGTGACAATCTGTACGACTATGTAGTTTAGTTTTAAATGGTATTTTCAGGTTTTTGTCTTATGCGGGCGTAACTTAGGCTCGCATGTCATCATGCCCTTACGAGGACGTTCGGTCCAGCAAGATCGAGGCATGATATTTTTGGTATTAGAGCACGACTTTACATCCTTGGACTTTGTATCAATTTTTTCTGCTTGAAACTTTGTTCATGGTTTATGTACGGACGCTCTCTCTATCAGACCCTATGTAAGTAAACTCATGCTATAGTTAAAAAGTTACGTGCAGACCAAGAATAACCTTACCCCAATACTAGCGGGCAAGTGTGCGAGACTAAATATAGTTCAGACGAAATAGCTATATATGTAGAATTTTGGCTAAGTTGTGCTAAGTATCGCGCATCTAGACCCTTTAGTGTGAGCGAGATTGGATATCGTTTAGATAATGATACGTCAGACTTAGAATGGCAATCTATAGAGACGTTATCGGTATATCGCTAAGACAAATATAGATGATCGTGCTCAGATTTTGAGAAATGGTTCGAACGGATACTTTTGTCGATAAGTTATGAGTCAAATATGGTTTGCGTGGATGAGTGTCGAAGGAGGTATATACGAGACTAAGATTTATCAAGGCGATACAAAAGGATCATGCTTTAGTTTTAAGGAACGAATTGGTTGGATAGGCAATGAGCGATGCGAACAGGATTGAGGACTTATTTGGATGACTTGATCCCTAAGTGGTGTATGTGATAGCCTCGGAGACGAATAATCGATTTTAGGATAGAGTGAGTTTTAAAAATTTGTCGAGCAGCTCGAACCCTGAGTAGTATATGGATCATTTTGGAAATGTTCGAGCGAATCAAAAATTTTGGGGTAATAACGAAGTCGGTCAGCAAGCGATGTGTTTGATGCAAAGCCTTAGGATGAGTATACTTTAGATAGTCCTGAATTTGAATGTCTTGTGTGAAGTTCGTTCGGATGATTTATGGATGAGATATGCAAATCAAAAATGGTATCGATAAAGGATGTAGAACGGTAAAATGAATGGATATCTTGGTCGAGAAAACTTAGTGGATCGTATGTGCAGTTTCGAATTGAATCAAATGGAGCGAAGCTTAAGTTTAAGATTTAGTACTCGAGGATTACGATCGAAGTTAGCTTGATTGGAACGATAACACGCATAAAAAACTAGGATTTATAAGGATATCGCTCGATAGAATTTAGCTTGAGCACGGATGTTGTAGTTTCAAAATTGAATGCATTAATCAATTGAAGAGTCATGTTATTTGAAGTACGAAAATAAACGATATCAGATTTGATTTTGAGTTTGGACGAGCAATCTTGAATCTAGTTCAGAGGATATCATGGAGTAAAATAAATACGATATTGTGCGAATGGTTTGGATACTTATGCAAACATACTTGAAGATATTGAAACAAATCGAGGATAAATAGAATTTGGCTCGAGGATTTTCTAGTTGAATGAACGAAGAGTGCGTTATAAAATTGAAGATTTAAACTTGGTTGATTTGAGAAAATGTTAGAGGTGGACTACGGATTGTTCGAACGGTAACATTAAAATTGGACGATTTGGCTAGGTGAATGTTGATGTTGGCGTGAAAGATTATTAGAGGAATACGACTTGAGAAAATAATGAAATACTTGAGGATGAATTTTGGATCGATGCAACGAAGAGATGACTCGATGAATTCTAGGATCGTTATGACTTATGGTTTGATGCGAAAGCGAGTCGAGAATATAAGTGATATTGGATATGTGACTCGACGATGTATTAGTCTAGATTGAAGCAAAAATTATGCTCGATGGATTTATGAAAGAATACGTAGCGACGCTAGACGACTTAGGAAATTTGATTCGTGATTTGGATACGTAGAAAATATAACATGCAGTTGGTGATTTAAAATTATGATTTGGTAATGGATGACTTAGAGTATTTGGGTTATGACTTGGTGATCGAAATCGTGAACTGGACTAGTAGATGTCATCGCTTAGACTTGAGGACTAGGATTTGTGCGTCGCTCAAAAGAGTGTGTCGATGATTGTATATCGAGGATTATGTTGGAACGAACTTACCGTAGGATGGCTTTGCAGAACAGACTCGGACCCTGTGCAACGAATGTGTGATAGAAGTAGGATGATCTATACTCGATGTTTAGTAATCTCAGTAAAGCGAGCTTGGATAAAATATTTTGTACAAATGAATAATGGTTTGACCTTAGAAAATTAGGGCGAGCATCGTACAATAAATTTGTACCATGAGTCACGAACTTGAACTGTACCTATGAACTTGTGAGCCGACCTAGCGGTTAGACAGATGACCCTATGTCGAGTGATAGAACTTGTGTGAACTACATAGAAGAATTACCTGGGTAAGACGGTAAGAACTAGGGAAGCAAGACTTCGAGTTAGGACTTGGAACTCGGAGTGTGTACTAGTGAAGTGGGTTTGATACAAACAGAATAAACAATAAGACTTGGAATCCTTATGATAGGAATGGATGATGTTCAAGTAAAGTTGGGATAACGAATTGAATCTTTGCTTAGAAGACATACTTAATGGTAGTGCAATGGTTGGTTTTGAGTTGGATTCGAATTAACTTGGATTTTGATCGACCATGCTAGAGGTAACATTATGGTTTCATAAGGGGAGAGTACTTGGGAACAAAATCATGTTGCTCAAAGAAATTATTTACTAGTAGCTTATCCGACTTTGCTATCGCTAAGATTTGTTGAAATGAATATATTTGGGGGATGCATGTACGATCCAGACTTAGCGATATGTTGAACTCGAATGCAGCTGCAGGTAAAGATGATCAGATGCACATGGTGGAGTGTAACGATTTGGATAAGTTAGCCTCAGCCTAAAGATTTTTGTACTCGATAAAATTTAACATACCTAGTGTTGAACGATATTATTTTGCACTAAGGCGCAATAGAGATCGAGTCAGGAAATAAAATGTGCGAGTGGATATACTCCGCTCGAATTGAGTGATAGAGTCATTCAATAAAACAGACTAAGCACGCATGTGACACAAAATATGGATAATAAATAAGAATTTGTGTTCGAACGGGTCTAAGAATATAAAGTAATATGCTTAAGTTAAATTTGATAGTCTGCGATAGAATAGTTTGCGCTCAGAAAGTCTCAAGGACGAGACTTGTTCTGAGTGATGTATAATGTAAAGACCCGCTCTGCTATGCCCGGAGAGATGATTCAAATGGCACAAGTGCAACGACCTGACCTGTCTAGCTCGGCGAGATGACTCGTTTAAGCAAAGGCATTTAGACTTGGCTCTTCAAAGGAGTTTAGACTTAGAATTTCAAAGGCATGCTCAAAGTCTCGCTCGATCGATACGATTCTTCGCTAAGGTGGGTGACTTTGGTGAACCTGTCTTTGCCTCACCTTCACACTTAAAATATGAATGATACATGCAGGTCGCTAGATGAATCACCTATTGCATGCTAATATAAGATTTCAATGCACCTAGCTAAGCGAATAATCCCATCTTGCATTACTTACATAGAACATACAATGTAACCTGCTTCTAGAAAGATTGAAACTTCATATGTGTTTCATTCTTGCGAATAAACTTTCCTTATGCCTCAATATTATTTATTCGTGCACGGTTGTAGTGCACATCACATAGACTATGCCATGGTTCAAGCATTTCACAGAAATATGGGTCACTAAGTTGAGATAGGAAGACTATCAAAATAGTCATTCCGAACCAAGTAATGGAAAAACATGGAATGACTTTGGAACCGTTGGGTTACCAAGGCAGTGCCCTTACCGAGACATGTATAATGATAATAAAGCAAAGTAAGAGTATGGCTCTGGGTGCCCGTTATGTGAGTTAAAGAAGAAATAACCAAGGAGTAAGATCATCCTGGGATGGCTTGTATCGAGGCTCATTACCTGCGTTTACAACCATTACCGTTTACTCATAAGAAGAAGAGATCAAAAGATAAAGTAAATATAGTTGTTTTGTCATAAAAGCTAGCTTGTGCACAAGCATGATTCCTATGGACGGGACACCGGGACCGATTCGACCTAGGGGAATCCGGTAGTTGAGCTAGTTGTAGCTAGCATAGGTTAGTTTGGTCAGTCGCCGGGCCACCGGGACTACCGTCTTGCTGTGACTATATCTATAATGGCGTGTAGGCCAGTGACCTGTTCATATAGATTAAGTTTGGCTCGATTGCAAAAATCTGCTTGCAAGTTCATTTGATTTGAAATAAGTAATCTGAAATATGTGAACACATCAGAGTAAATCTACGTAGAACACTTGATACCTGTGAAAAGAGAATTTGATGCACGATACGTTATACTCTATAATAGATACAAAATACGCTAATTAGTCATATGTAACACACCCGAGGCGATAAAACATTCGTAACAGTAAGTTTGTATGCGCACATTTTGTTTTGTTTTATGTATTATGTTGGTTAACCTGGTTTATCTTGGACAGGGAAAGACGTATGGTAAGTTGGTAATTTTCTCCGTGTTACTCTTATATTGCACGACGTACTGCAACACGAGTTAGGCTTTACATCATATGCCATAAAACTGATCCTAAGGCAAGATTAGAAAGACAACAAGAAATAGAGTGCACATAACTAATTCAACGTATTTGGTTTTGTTGAGATGGGCGAGAAGCCTCCCTAACAGTGCATTCAATGTACTGATAACCCACCTGATTGCTTACAGAGTGTGGAAGAATCTCGTTTGGTGTGGATTCTTCCCTTGAATATGCGGTAAGACATAGAGTTAACTTTGGAGCCTTGGAGCGTTACGGACGGAGCTGAAGCACCCTATAAATGACGTAATATATTGGAACATCGCCTATGTATTATTCCCATGTTGTAAGCCGCTTGGCACATTTTATTATTTGGAGAGAGAGAGAGAGAGAGAGAGAGAGAGAGAGAGAGAGAGAAAGAGAGAGAGAGAGAGAGCTTGAGCCAATTGTAATATCGGCCTAGCACCACTTGTAATATTTCCTTATCATCAATAAAGAGTTTGGTTTTACTTCATACTTGTGTTTATTCCTATTTTGCTGCTCTGTGATAATCTATGCGACTATGTGGCTTAGATTTAAATGGTTGTTTTAGGGGCTTGCCTTGTGCGGGCACAACATAGGCTTGTGCGGTATCACGCCTATACGAGAACGTTCGGTTATGCGGGACCAGAGCGTAACAATCTCGAATTCTCAGACACTTGAGGTAGACCTTATTCTCGATCCTGTAGCTCAGTTGTTGATGCTGATTGTGTTCATATCTCCTAGGTTATCGAGTCTTGTGTCACCTACTGTAGTCACCAAGGAAAGCTAAATACTCCGACCTACTTTGACATATAAGATGCCGAGGTAGAAATAATTCTAACTCCCCTGGCTAATACTCCCCAAAGATTAGAATCGTCCAACCATCTGCAACCTTAGACTGATGCAGCTATGGTAGAGTTTGAGGGAGCAATCCCGCACTCTGACATGGTATATTAGAGGTAGAAATGGGAGTAATAGATTATGACGACATACTTCTTGACGTTGGCTCCCCTCAAATAGAGGTTTCTCTGGAAGACTTGAGAAATTGCCTGAAGGGCCAGTCACCGGAAGACGAATATATACCAGTTGGGTCAGGTACATGTTTCTCCATCTTTTCTATACCCCAAGTCCTTACACTGCAATATTCACTATCACAAATCTTTGTAATGACAACCCATGCTAGCATATGACAATGTGTCATTCATTCCTTTGACTTTGATTTATAAATTCATCCCAATGCTTAGTCCACTAACTTCTTATATTGATAAATTGTAGGTGCAGAAACCTACGATTACACCCTCCCTGAGAACACAGAAGAGGTGATTGACTCCCAAGCTGAAGCTCCTCCTACAGCTGAGACTATTGAGACAATCACCATTGCTACAGAGGAAGAAACAGCTGCTTCAACCGTTCTTGTAGTGGTTTTAACCCATGCTGAACTGTCGGTAACCTCTGTTGATCGGGTAAGGCATCTTCAGTGATGGGACCACCAATCGCTATTAAAAGAACTGAGGCTACCACAATGACCATATTAGCGTTTTCTTCTCAGGGAAGAGGACTAACTGCGGCAGCTGCAACTCCCAACTCTGACAACTACTTTAGCGGCGTAGTTGAGATCCAAACGAGCACTTTCTATGGGATGCTAGCCTGTATCATAAGGTTAGTACTCGAGAAGAATTTGGCTTTCAACAAGATAAAGAGGATGGTCTCCTCCATTATTGAAACCATCAGGACTTGTAAGGGTGAGGAACGTTCCACAGAGTTGGAGCATGTTTTAGCTATACTCGAACAACCGATTAACGAGTACTTGCAACTTAGTGAACGAAATCTTACTTCACTTGTTCAGGCAGAGTATGAGTCAATAACTGTTCAATTCAAGGAGCGAAAGGCAGCTTTCATGTAGAAAAAAAATGCAAGAGGTGAAGAGTGCCTAACTGATTGCCGAGTTAAATTATACTAACGCCTTATTGCTCCAACACCGGTCTGCCCGAGACAAGTACACTTTCGAGATAGTGCATTTGGAGACTTTAATCAGAGAATCTTAGAAAAAAATTTTAGTCGTGCGGGGCAAACATCATGATGAGTCATCTCAACACGACTTACTGGGCAACATGCTTCTTGATCTCGCGCGAATCAAAGTTGAACTTGACTAAGCCTGGAACATAATCATAGAAATACACGCTCCTCTAACTAAGTACGAGGCAGAGGAGTCTCAGATGGCTGAAGCAAAGGAAGTGGCTGAGCATATAAAGGACCGACAACTGGCTTGGCTGAGAAGGATAATCAATAACCTTTCGGCAAAGCCCAGATAACATGAAGGGCTTTTTGTCTCACCATAATTTTTTCTCTTTTTGTCTAGCCTTCCCATTTTATAACCTGACTCTCTTTTACAATGAATAAAGTTCTTGGGTTCTGGCGGTGACTATATGTATATTTTTTATATTATGGACTTATTATCCATTGTGTACTTGAAACTAATTAGAGATAATAAGTTAAAGCAAAATAACACTATCAGAGAAAATATGGACGTGATAAGTTTTTCGATCTAAACCCTATTGGAAATATCTTATCAGAGGTGATGTGGACGTGGCAGAATATAACTCTGTGGGGGCTAATTTTTACGGGAAAACAATACAGAGGTAGTGTGGACTTGGTTATTTTCTTCGATGATCTCATTTTACTGGGGAGAATGAAGATATTTAAGAGGTAATGTGAACGTGAACTATTATTGGAGATACTCTATGCTAGCCAGGGAAGATAAGAAGAGATAGTTCAGAGGAGATATGAACGTGAACTTTAATGGAAATATCTCATCCTAGCTAGGGAAGAAGTATTTTTGGATATCTCCAATCCGACCGGGGATCAGAAATAAGACATCCTTAGAACGACTGGGATCTAAGAATATGGTAATTTACTTGGAGTGTAGTTTAGGGTGATCCTAACAAGAATGTTTTGTAAGATCTGAGGACTATTCTACTAGGAATTTTGGGGACCTATTACCTATAACATATTCAAGACTCTTGAATAACAATTATAGTTCAAGACGACAAAGAGTTTCACTGACTCTTTTAGGGATTATGAGTGAAAATGTCAACCTCTAACCATACTGTGAAAGAGGAGTTGAGGGTATATCCATTATCCATAACTTATCCAAGATACTTGAATACAGATAATAGATCTTACAATATATGATATTGGGGAGATAAATATTACACTATACATTTACGATGTTGTGGATAGGATAAAGTAAATACAAACACTGTGCATTTATAAATGATCCGCTGGGAATGGAGAGTACAAGCCTAGCTTTTACATAGTACTTTTTAAAGAATTTACCATTGATCAGCATCATTAACAAATCTTCGTTTGGCTTTGCTAGCCTATATGCACTATTGGAATACACTGATTCCACAACAAAATGGCCCTCCCATTTAGCTTAGAATTTACCTTTCCTCTTATGTGTCATGATCATTGGCCTTCTCGCTGTCAGGACAAGATCATCGATTTAGAATATTCTTTTTTTTGACTTTCCTGTTGAAAGATCTAGAGATATGTGCTTGATATAGCTCAATACGCTGTTGAGCTTGCAAACACTTCTCGTCCAAGGCTTCTAACTCTTGAAGTCGAAGTCGATCATTGTTCTCGACGGTTAGTTTATTTGAAAGATCTATCCTGAGAGAAGGGATTTGGATCTCGAGAGGAAGAACTGTCTCTCACCCCTAGGCCAAAAAGTATGGTGTACTGCCTAAGAATTCTATGAGCTTCTCGTTCCAATCATGCTTGTTGGACGAACAAACTTCTTGATGAGCTTGATTATAGTTTTGGTGAAGGCTTCTACTAAGTTATTGGTTGCAGGATTATAAGCCTTGGATGCCACATTCTGGATCCAGTTCTTATCACAAAACTGATAGAATGCTTGGCTAGAAAATTGTGGCCCATTGTCATGAATTATCCTTCAGGGAACACCGAAGCAATAAATAACATGATGTTGGACGAAGCTGATCATATTGGATGTCTTCACCTCAACGAGTGGTACTGCTTTTGCCCACATGGAGAAATAATCGGTTATAGCTAAGATAAATAGATGACCTCTAGCTGAAGGTAGGCTGATAGGGCCAATAATATCCATTCCCCAAACTTCAAAAGGCCAAGATGCAGCCATCGGTTGTAGGAACTATGATGGTTGGTTGATTCAGTCATCATGAATTTGGCATTCTATGCATTTATGAGCATAGTCTATAGTATCAGCTACCATGGTAGACCAGTAATAACTTATCCTTCTGAGCCTGTCTTGAAATTTAGGGCCTGACTAGTGTGCCCCACAAGTGCCATCGTGAACTTCACGAAGCGCCCGTCTTGCTTCAATATCTTAAAGGTATCACAGCAAGAGGCCATCTTATGAATGACAATACAAAGTCTTAGATGTTGCATCATAATACAACCGAAACGAGGATCTTTTAATAGAGGTAGCTTCTTTTGGGTCATCTGGAAGAATTTCATAAGCTGTATAGTCTATAAAAGAAACCTTCAGTCTTCAGAATTAGGAATTGACTTTACCTCAAAGCTATGTTCAATTTATAAATTATTTTTGGCACATAAAAACTCTTGACCCATCACAGTGACGAATGCTATCTTCTCAATAGAATTGCCAACGAAGTTGCTAAACCAGCAAGTGCATCTGCTTTCATGTTCTATAGTCGAGGCACGTGCTCGACGAAGAATCCAATGAAATTCGAAGCCAACATAATCGTAGTTAGATAATAGGGGATGAGGTCTTCATGGCAAACTTTGTACCCCCCTCTAACCTGATTGACAATCAGCTTAGAGACCCCATAGCTTTAAGATATTTTACATACAATTGCTTGGCCAATTGGAGACCAACGAGTTGAGCATTGTACTGTGATACATTGTTAGAGCAAGGTTCTGTGAGATAGTATGCATGATGTATCAATAACTTGTTAGGAGAAACGAGAACTATCCCAACTCCAGCGACGATATTGCCCTTAGGTCCTATTCTTGATGCACCATCGAATAATAATTACCAAGTATCATCTTCCATTGCCATATTGGGCTCCAATACTTCATCTAGAATATTGTCAAATAGCTTTGAGGTCTCGATACTGGGTGAGCTGCTAGAAAATTGGCCAATGCCTGGCCTTTTATCACCTTTTGTTGGACATAAAACATGTCGTAGGGAGATAACAACATCGCCCATGTAGCCATGCAAGAGTTAAGTGTACTAGGTTTAGTCATCAGCACCTGGAGGGGATTCACTCTGGATATGACGTAGATTGTATGACCATTCACATAATGACGTATCTTTTGGATGTTGAACACCAAGATAAGGCATTCTTTTTCTACAGGATTATACATGTTCTCGGTATCGACCATCATATGATTGAGGTAGTAGATTGCTTATTTATGACCTTTACCGCTTTTTGTGCCAGCAAAGTACCTAAAAAGTGATCCATTGCTCAAAAATATATCAAGAAAGGTCTTCCCATAACTGGAACTACTAGATCTAGAGGATTTATGATGTATCATTTGATGTCATTGAATGCTCACTGGCATGCTTCATTCCATACAAATGTTACTCCTTATTCATGAGTTGTACGGATGGCATTGTCCTGAGATATTTGATATGAATCTCCTGATATATGCTAATCGGCCTTACAGTCCGCAAAACTCCTTGAGGTTACGTGGAGGACGCAACTCAAGAATAACTTCGACTTTGTCGGGATCCAGATGAATACCCTTAGAAGTTATCACGAATCCGAGAAACTTGCCACTAGAAACTCCCAGAAAGGACTTGATTGGATTCATCTTGAGTTGATGCTGATACATTAATTCGAACATCGTCCTCAAGTCTTGATTGTGATCATATTTGTGATGACTCTTGACGGCAATGTCATTGTAGAAGTATAAAAATGTGTGCCCACACAGATGGCGCACTCTTCACAAAGAGCCCAACAGAAGAAAGTCGTGCTTTCTTAGTTCTCAACACTTTGGCACACTTTCTTAATGTGGCACGCTATTTTAACGCTACGAAGATTGGCGCACAATAGCCATGTCCCGCTCTCAGCATTTAATGTAACAGACTTATAATTGACAGTTGCAGAAATCGAAAAGAATAATTCATTTATTACAGAAGAACTTTGACATGTAGACCCATGTTGTCTTTTAGCGGCCAGTATGAATCAACTTTTTCAGAAGTGCGCTGTTGTGCCAACTTCATCAGAAGTGCGCCGTAGTGCTAACTTCATCAAAAGTGTGCCGCTGTTCCAACTTCTTCAAAAGTACGTCGTTGTGCCAACTTCATCAAAAGTGTACCGTTGTGTCAACTTTTACAAAAGTGTGCCATCACGGGCAACTTCTTCAAAAGTGCGCCAACATGGCCATCTTCTTCAAAAGTGCACCATCACGGCCAATTTCAACAAAAGTGTGCCATTATGCCCAACTTCTTCAAAATTGCGCCATCATGGCTACTTCTTCAAAAGTGCGCCATCATGTCTACTTCTTCAAATGTGCGCTATTGCGCCCATTTCTACAAAAGTGTGCAAACTTTTTCAAAAGTGCGCCATCATGGCTACTTCTTCAAAAGTGTGCCATTGCGCCAATTTTAACAAAAGTGCGCCATCATGGCCAACTTCTTCAAAAGTGCGCCATCATGGCTACTTCTTCAAAACTGCACCGTTACGCCAATTTCAACAAAAGTGAGCCATCACGACTAACTTCTTCAAAAGAGATTTTGTGTAGCCAATCTTTCCAAAAGTGTGCCAATCTCCAAACCACTTCAAAAGTGAGCCTACGATCCAAACTGACAAAGAGAAGTTACGATTATGAGTCCTACATGTCATGTTCCTTGTGAAACATGTACTAATAACTGTCCTCCCACAACTTATGCTTTTTCGTATAGGAAACTACGTGTCAAGCAGGCAGCAAGTTGTGCACCCACACATTAAGAACGTAGGGTGTTAGTCGACCAAAAGTGTGCGCATAATGGTAAAATATTGCAGATTATCCAAATTACGTGCACACTCTCATAACCACTCCTAAACTTTATAAATATAGGATAAGTACATCCATTAGAGGGGTAGAGGAAGAGGCATAGTCATATATATGCTAGAATTTCAAGTCTTTGAAATTCAAGAACAGAAGGAGATGAATAGAAGCCTGTTGTGCCATTATTTTCAAGGCTTTCTCGTTACCCAACTATCCAAGTTGTTCACATCATCCTTACATTTCTTTATCGTCGTGTGGTCCACGCATCGAAGCTGGGGATTTTCAAGTCTTTGAACTTCAAGAATAGAAGGAGATAAATAGAAGCTTGTCGTGCCGTTGTTGCCAAAGATTTCTTATTGCCATACTCTTCAAGTTTTTCACAACATCCCTGTATTTCTTTATCATCGTGTGGTCAAAGGAGTAAAGTGATCGCTCGCAGATCATATCTCTAAAGCTATCATTCCCCAGAATTAATTGTATTTAGATTCATGTTTAGGATCTCTCGTACTCTTATTTTTTTTAATAGTTTGTAATACAAAGATGGTGACCCAATTGGGAAAGAATTTCTTTTTTGACGAGAAGGTGAATGCTCAACTCGATGATGCGTCGATCGGTTCGATGGAGAAGACCTTGGCCGTGAAGTTCGACCAACAAGCATACGAAAAAATGATCCATTCTGGGGGTAGTGCTTACCCCTCATCCGCAATCAAGTTGAGGAATCATGCAAAGTGTGGGTGCCTAAGCCTCGTCATACATATCCCGAAGTTGCTGCCAACAAGGCAAAAAGTATTATGATTGACGAGAACTACCTGGTTGATTCTGTCAACCAAACTCAGGTCGATGACTTGTCGGACAACTCCCTTACATTGAACAAGGGATACAAATCGTGCAACTCGCGTAATATCAAGCAAAGTGTGATCCACACCCAAGCTCCTTAGTCCCTTACGTTAAATAAGGGATAAAAATAGCACAGCTCGTGCAATATCACAAGCTAAGGGTGATTCACAAGCAATCTTTTGATCTGCCCAAATCAATCTCTCTATATGCCTACTCTTCAAAGAGATACAAAAGTTTCTCCAGAATTTACGCCAGTAGAAGAATAAATACATGCGCACAAATAAAATGTTAGTCAGGGATAATCATTCTTCTAACATCATAATTACGCGCACAGTGGAGGAAAAGTTATGCGCTACTCGTCAGAAGCCTACTTTTAGTGCGCCACACCAAGACTTTCGTGCAAAATCAAATGCACATAGGCAAACTGTGCCAATTCTTCCTACACCCAGAAAGTGCGCCAAGTAAGGTCAACCTCTTCACAACATGTTGTTTGTGCACGTGTATATAAGAGGACTGCTAGGAACAACTTCCTCTCATCCATAAAGGATAAAATCTCGAGAGGTGAAGAATCATTCACTAATCAAACAAGCACTTTACTCTATACACAGGGGACCAAAAATGTGCATAGAAGATTCAATATATCTCTTGTAAAGAGACATAGTTTGCCCTCTTCCTCCTCTTCTCTTCCCTCTTTCGATTTACGTAAGCTTATTGTACAAAAGAGTAAAGAGATAGACCCTTCTGACTTTACAACAGTGTTTTCTAATAAACTTCGTTGTAATTGTCATAGAGTTGTAATCAAATATTGCTGTGCATCAACAAAATAATATGTGTTTGACCGATTGAACTATACTATGTCTCTTAAACCTCGATATGCAAAGCAAGTTGATAACCAGGAGTATAATGATGATGAACCGCTCCTTGCTCTAGCATACATAGCTTTGCATCTTTCCTGTGGCAGGAGACAATCAAGACAAAGTTCTTCAAGAACATCAGCCAGAAGAGGTTTGACCAACTTGTCGACTCCTTTGAAGGAGTATACCAAAATACCCATTCTCGGAGACGGGAGCTCGTTCTTCACAAGAATCCCCTTTCCTTAGAACTTGAGGCTGGGGATAGCAATCCTCCTGATTCTGAAACTGACAGTATAGACTACAACTACCCAGTTCATTCTTCCAATCTCTCTATTGTATACAAAAATGTTAGCATCTACGCCATCGGTGATGAACAAGACACTTCTCCATTAGAAGCCACCGAACAATGTCTCAACTCATTAGAGGCCTCTCTCAAGGACATGCACACTATGATGCAAAATATGCATCAAATGATGACAACCCAATATTCTGCTACACCAGTACCTGTCTAAGTGACTCAATTCATACATGCACAACCTACTCCTAGAATAATACCTCTGCAGAATAACATAAATCCAGAAGCAGTCCTAACACAAGAGTCAACAGTGCCAACTCTTAATCCTCTCAATATTGGGAGTGGACCTCCATTGGTGATAATATATTTTTAACTAGGATCTTATCAGTCAGTTGCACCACTCCGACCAGAAGATCCTCTCGAAGTTATCCGGGAGTTGCATGCATAGGTCAATATTTTAAAGAACAAAGAACAACTCCACAAGATGGGAGTGAAATAGCCTTATCCTCCTCATTGGAATAATATTCCATTACCTCCTAAATATAAACCCCAATCATTAGTCTTGTTTGAAGGCAGGACATCGCCGAGCCAATATATTAATTACTTCAATATGATGATGGCTCATCTGCAGAAAGAGGATGCTCTTCTTACCAGATTGTTCGTGGGATGCTTGGCCGACATAGCCTACAATTGGTATCATAGTTTACCTGATAACTGCATATCCTCGTATGATGATATGAATTATCTTTTTCTCTTACGATTCTATGAGGGAGGCATAGATATGAAGATGTCTTCGCTCATCGACATCAAGCAAAAAGAGAAGGAATTCGCTCGTGAATTCATAGAGCGTTTCAGGCAAGCAACTCTGAACTTGTCCTCCGGTATTCCAGATTCTGCATTTATTGCTACTTCCCAAAAGAATCTACTGCCAATAGTAGGGCTCTGGACGGGTCCAACTCAATTTCAAGACTGGACGACGTTCATCATAGGAGCCTAAGCCGCTGAAGGTATAGCGAAGGTAGCACATAATTTGGGATTACAAATGCCTAATACAGAAGATAAAGGGAAGCACCCTTTCACCCTCAACAATAATGATAATTGCACTGATAAAGCAAATGAGGCTCTTGCTATCATTGTCTCTAAGGGTTCTTTAATACCCAAGCTACAGCTCAGGCCAAAGGAAACTTATTCCTTTGACGATGATGATGTTGTCCACATCTTGAATGTATTAGGGAAGGATGACAAGCTCAAATTGCCCGACATTATACGTCATACCTCATAAAGAGGCAGATAGAATCGATGATCCAAAGTATTACATATACCATTGATACGTAAATTATGATACGCGAGATTGTAACACATTGAAGAAATGCATCCAAAGACTGATTGATACTGAAGCTATCACCCTTCACAATAACGACAAGCCAGTTACTGCTAATGTAGTGTCACTCTAATTTGGTGACTTCCTAGTACAGGTAGTTCCAAAGGCGTCATCTTAAAGTCACAACTTAGGCTAGCAAAGCCTAACGGAGACATGTCGATGATGTGACTGGTATATTCCTCCCGAAGTACTGTGTCTAGGCTAGACTTTTACTTTCCAATCCCCAGCAGGATATTATAAATTTACAATATTTATATTTATTTTCTTTTATACCCAACTGAGTGTTTAAGATGTATAGTATTTATATTCTTATTCCCCAACATTATAAAAATACAACAAGACATTCATGCATTATTTTGAACTATTGCTTGTATTCAAGAGTCTTAGATACGCAACAAGTAATAGATCCACAAAAGATCCCCCAGTGGACAAGTTCTTAGATCCAACGAAACATTCTCGTTGAGATCAACAAAAATATTTCCTTACAAAAAATAAACGGATTCTTAGAGCCCAGTTGTCCTAAGGGTGTCTTATTTCTAAATCCCCAGTTGGATTAGAGATATTCTATTTCTCTTTCTTCTCGCCAACAGAGAAAATGATGGTTCACTTTCATATTACCTCTGAACTATCCTTTCTTTTATTTTCCACTAGAGCTAATCCGCTAAAGAAAATAATCATGTCCTCCTTACCTCTGTATTATTTTTCTCACAAATATCTAACCTATCATGTCCATATTACCTGTGGTAGTGTTTCACCTTCGAACTTGTTACATGTACTTCACACAAATATACCATGGGTATCAAGTCCACAAAAAAATCATTCCCACAGAGTTATTCTGTCATATCCATATCACCTCTGAGAAGATACTTCCAGTGGGTCCCTCATAAAGAAGTCTGTCATGTCCATATTACCTCTGAACAGACATCTTGTCCACTCTTATCCTTCATTTCACATTCACACTTGTTACCCATACTTTAGATAAGAACACCATGGATATCATGTCCACAAAATTCTCCAAGCTGAGTTGTTCTAACCTATCACGTCCATATTACCACTGATAAGTGTTAGTTTACTCTAACTTGTTACCTGTATGCCATGGATAATAAGTCCACCCTAAATACGCACATCAAATCTCAACTACTTTTTATGCTTCTGGTTCAAAGTATTCTAAACTTGTTAAAGTTTGAAAATTTTGAAGGGGGTCTTGTAGAAGCATAAAAATATGCGCTTAAATAGATGGCACACTCTTCATAAAGAGATAAGCGAAAGAAAGGCACGCTTTATTAGTTCTCAGCGCTATGGCATACTTTCTTAATGTGGTGCGCTATCTTAACGCTATGAAGATTGGAACATAATGGCCCTATCCCGCTCTTAGCATTTAATGCAACAGACTTGCAGCTGACAGTTACATAAACCGAAGAGATCAATTCATTTATTGCAGAAGATCTTTGGCACATAGACCCAGGTTGTCGTTTAGCGACCAGTACGAATGAACTTCATCAGAAGTACACCGCTTTGCCAACTTTATCAGAAGTACGACGCTGTGCCAACTTCATCAAAAGTGTGCCGCTGTGCCAACTTCCCCATCATGACCAACTTCTTCAAAAGTACGCCATCACGGCCAATTTTAACAAAAGTTTGCCATCATGGCCAACTTCTTCAAAAGTGCACCATCATGGCTACTTCTTCAAAATTGTACTGTTGTACCAATTTCAACAAAAGTGCACCGTTGTTCCCACTTCTTTAAAAGTGCGCCATCATGGTTACTTCTTCAAAAGTCCACCGTTGCGCCAATTTCAAAACAAGTGCTCCATCACGACCAACTTCTTCAAAAGAGGGATTGTATATCCATCTTTCCAATAGTTCACCAATCTTAAAACCACTTCAAAAGTGTGCCTACGATCCTAACTGACAAAGAGAAGTTACGATTACGTGTCCAACATGCCATGTTCCTCGTGAAACATGTACAAATAACTATCTTCCATGACCTATGCTTTCCTCGTATAGGAAGCTACGTATCAAGCAGGCAGCAGGTTGTGCACCCATTCATTAAGAACGTGGGGTGTTAGTCCACCAAAAGTGTGAGCACAATGGTAAAACAGTACAGACTGTCCAAAGTGCACGCACACTCTTATAATTGCTCCTAAATTTTAACAATACAGGATCAGTACATCCATTAGAGGGGGAGAGAAAGAGGCATTGGCGTATACAGGCTGGAATTTTAAGTCTTTGAAATTCAAGAACAAAAGGAGAGGAACAGAAGCCTGTTGTGCCGTTATTGCCAAGGCTTTCTCGTTATCAAACTCTTTAAGTTGTTCATAGCATCCTTGTATTTCTTCATCGTCGTGTGGTCCAGGCATCAAGACTGGGGATTTTTAAGTCTTTGAAATTCAATAACAGAAGGAGAGAAATAGAAGCTTGTCCTGCTGTTGTTGCCAAAGCTTTCTTATTGCCCAACTCTTCAAGTTGTTCACATCATACCTGTATTTCTTCATCGTCATGTAATCCAAGAAGTAAAGTGATCGCCCGCAGATTAGATCTGTATAGCTATACTTCTCCAGAATCAATTGTACTTAGATTACTGGTTAGGATCTCTCGTACTCTTTGTTCTTTTTAATAGTTTGTAATAGAAAGTTTCGTTTTAAACTTTCTTCAGCAAAAAATCATCCACATAACATTCAACCGTCTTTCGCAAGTGCTCAGGGAAGATGGTACTCATGGTCCGCTGGTATGTTATTCATGCGTTCTTCAAGCAAAAAGGCATTACTGTGTAATAGTACACTCCCAATGGTGTCCGAAATGACGTATAATTTTCGTTATCGGGAAACATCTTAATTTGATTGTACCCCGAGAGCCCGTCTATGAATAAAATATGCTAAAAACTGCAAGTGTTGTCAATCATGACATCCGTAATGGGAAGAGGAAATTTGCCATTAGGGCAAGCTGAATTTAAATCCCGATAATCTATACAGACTATAATTTTCCTGTTCTTTTCATGACTGGAACCACATTGGCCACCCAGTCAGGATGTTGTTCTTCTCGAACAAAGCCACATGTTATAAGCTTCTTGACTTCATTTTCGATTATGTCCATCACATCTGGACAGAATCGTCACTATTGTTGCTTTACTGCTTTTGTATTAGGAAGGATATTAAACTTGTGTGTAGCTATCTAAGGATCCAAACTGGCTATATTGGTGTAGCTCTAGGCAAAGATATCAATATACTCCCTTATAAGCTCTACTATGGCTTATTTATCTTCATCAGAGAGACTTTTGCTTATGAAGATTGGTTTTGGAGGAAGACTGCTATCCTATATCAATCTCAACAATATCATCTTTAGTAGGTGATTCATGTTGTTCGTACCGAACCTCCCATTGTGACTCCATACGTTATGCCCATGGGTCAGTCTAAAAGGATTCCAGTGATTGGTCTTCTTTATCAACTGAGTCTGCTTACACCATGTTGACATAAAGGACATGCTTGAGTACCTCATATATGCTTTCATCAGAATTCCAGAATAACGATTTAGAAGAATGAAAAGGTGTTGTCTTGCCCGACTCTGAGCTTTCAGGAGTCGTTGGAGGAGTGACATAACTTAAACCACTACGTATTCATTAGTAGTAGGTTTCAGGTTTGCCTTATGGGGAGAAGTAGCGTATTGGCAAACGCTGTCGTTTTTCATAGTTGAGACCCTTGTAGGACTTCAAATTGTAGCCCATCTTCTGGATAAGGTTCTTGGCAGGTCAACTATAGAGGTGGAGCTGCATTTTGACGGTGTCCTCTTTCGAGTCATCGACTTACATGATCTTTTTAATCCTAGCCTTGCCAAAGAGTATTTGTTGCTCCCTATTTTGCCTTGCTGGGACTATGAAGCAAATGCCATCACATGACCCATATGATGTGCCTTTCTGGAATGGTGGTGCCACTAGAATAGACAGAGGCTCATAAGCATACATAACTTCTAAAAATTCTCTAGCGAGGGTATCAACATCAATGTAGTGCGAAAGAATGTCATATTTATTCATAAAATACAAGATTTTCACCTATTCTACAAAGTCAACTTAAGGTTCAGCCTTGACAGAAAGCTTAGTAAGGTTAATGACAAGTGGCTGACTTGCCGCGAGTTAGGTTGATGACAAGCAGAGGCTCCATTTTCTTAGTTTTTGTAAGGTTTAAGACCAGGGGCGCCCTTACTTTTTCCTTGCGCATTGACTTGCAAAGGTTGTTAATAAGAGACTCTTGAGGTGATGGTTCCTTCGTTTTCTCCCCATGTTTTGATTTACGGAGATGGATAACAAGAGGCTCCGGAGGACTCTGACGATTGACACACCCTTTAACTGAATCATGAGAGGTTCCTCACTTGGTGTTGTTTCGGTCTCATTATATGCTTCATTGGCTTCTTCCTCTAAGTACTCTGGTGTATAGGGAACAAAGTCAGAGTAATATGCCTCAACACCCATGAATGGGTTAATATCGGCAAACTTTATGTTGACGTATCCATGACTGTCCATATACTTGAAGTATTGGTGCAGGATGGAGGGCAAGATCTTATTTTCTTGTATCCAAGGGCATCCAAGTAGGACATTATAGGATACCTCTGAGTCAATCACATATCATGTGACCTCAGTTCAAAGATCGTCTATCAAATTTTTTTATGCGTATCTTCCCAAAGGGACGACTCCGTCCATCATTGAAGCCCAAGATTGTAGTGTTGGTTGTTGACAAGTTGTGCATCAGGATTTTTAGATCTCGTAGTAGGCTCTGGGGGATGATGTTGATTGATGAGCCCAGGTCTTTGTCTATCCAACTCACTTTGATAGTACCGATGTAACCAGTATAGTACAACGGCCGGTCATGACGATTATCTTTCAGTATTATATCATCCTATATGAAGGTGATGTTAGGGATCTTCTCCATCACACTGTAGCAATGAGGGCAAGCCACTGGCTCTTTAGCTGGAGTTTTGAGTTGAGTCAAGTACGAGTCAGCGTGTGTCAGCGCCTCACTTAATGCATTATGAGTTTCCTTTGAAAGATGAAGTAAATCAAAGATGGAGAGCCGAGCCGGCGTATTGGCAAGCTGTGCCAATATGTCAAATTTGTATGGTTTCTCAAGTCCTTAAGGTGGATTTTTCTTCAAAGATCCTTCAAAGCGTACTTCCTTCTACTTGGCTTTTTCTGTTGTTGTAGGCTTTGATGATCCTGCTTCAATGGTGGCGGAGGAAATAAGAGTTGAAGAAGTAGTAGGAGTATCTTCCGGAGCATGTTCGTTTGAATTTGGATAGATTTTACCGGACCTAGTCTTTCCGGTCATTGCTTCTTCAGGCACTAGGGAAAGAAGGACCATGTGACATGACTTGACCTTTTTCCTTGTACGACTTCTTTTAGCTTTATTAGGACGATTCTGCGTACTAGCATTCTCGTATCCCAGTCCAGGGCGGGACTTGACAGGACATCCTTAGGGATGTAAAGGAATGCGACATCCTTTGCCAAAGTTTAGACCTTCGACCTTCTGGAAGTCATACCCCATCTTCTGCATAAGACAGACTGAATGCTGACTATAGCGATGAAACTGAGGTTCTTTATCATTGTTTGAATTGAATGTTTCCGAAGAACCCGCTGAAGGAGAAGATGTATCCACAAGGACATCGGACTCATCTTCTTTCTTTGGGCTTGTGTTGAGGATTTGGTGTACCATGCATAATGGGACACTACCCAGCTTACGCTATTGCTAGTGAGTCATGTGAGGTTTAGGCTGCTTGTAGAGACTCGTCGAGCCAGACCCATATTTTAGAAGGCAGATTCGAAGAGTGTACCATCTCTAATTTGATCATAATCGTCATCCGAGTGTTTCTCTACAGAAATTATATTGCATGACTTGTTCTTCTAGCCCTTATGCTTGACTTTGTAACTCGAAATGGTTATCCTTTTATATTGCAACAAATCTGGATGGACCCATATGAATTTGCCACGCTGAGTGTTGAGAGGTACCAACCCTTTGGCTTGAACACGAGTTGGTGGGAGGTTGACAATCTCCATTGTAGATCTTGGTATCGGCACAGCACCGTCTAGAACTTCCTGTGGTGGAAAGTTCCCAAATTAAAGAGACATCAAGTTGGCGGTGACCATCTTCTCAACGTTATGGAGTGTGATCGCCTTAGAGTCTATCAACTATTGCATTTTTCTTTTCAACACGTAATAAGCCTTTATGGGATAATGTATCTATCGATGGTACATGCAGTATTTTGGATCGTCTGTCCGATTTGCTTCCTCTAGCCGTCTAATATCGGGCAACTGTATCTTTTCGCTTTTTATTAGATTATCGAAGATGCTTATCACATAATCCTCATCAAAGTATTCTTCTTCTTTGGGCTTCGAGGACTCCAAAGCCTTTTACTTCGACGAGGAGGCAGGTCGCTTGGATACATTCACAACAAGGTCTTCTTTTTCTTTGTTGCTGCAATTTTTGTTGTTAAGACTAAAGGGACGCTTTCCTTTATCCTATGAACCAGGTATCTTGATACCCAATAAATTTAGGTTGACATCTTTTGTATTTTGTTTAGCAACATCGACATTTATAATAAATGTCATCCAATCTTTGAATTGGGCTGTGCCAACATAGAACTTCAATCATGGTAGTAGATTCTTTCTGTATGTGTCCATAAGCACGGACTCAGGAATGCCAGAAGGCATCTTTAGAGCTGTTTGTCTGAAGCACTTTATGAAGTCATGAGCGGATTCTTTCTCTCTACTTAGTATCAATGAGGATTGACATAGTCATGTCCATCCCTCCATCATAGAATCGAGAAAGGTAGATATGGTTGCCTTATCCTGAGTTTTTGGAGTTGGTCTCAGTTATTCATAGCATCAAACCGAGCACGTAACTCTCAAATGTCTTGCTGTGTGTCATCAACTTGAGTTGGTATAGAGGACTAAAGTGATGTTGGCCGGACTTGCATAACCACGAGTGTATGACCACCCCTGACATTAAATGGGTTAGGAGCTGGTGTTGTTAACTCATTATTGAAATCAGGATCCAGGCTTGTATTATCAGAGGTGGCTGCACATTCACAAGTGGTTGTACTATTGTGACAACATGCACTGCTGTTGTCAAGACCTGCACCCGGTGAAGAGGCACGAGTATGTGGGTACGTCTAGCCTACGTTGCGGCATTGGCGATAGAACGTTGTCTAAGTCATCACTAACTAACTAGCATATCACACATTATATAATCTATCAATGATATCTTAACTCCAAGAAGGAGGGCAATATGATAATAATGGTAATTATAAATACTCAATCATAAATATATAGCACGATAAGATATCAAAGAAGTCTATCAACTATAAAGTCTAGACAATAACAACAACTACAACAAATAGAAACAATATCCAAATCTCAAAAAGAAGCTAGAAAAAATATAGTACCAAAATTCTAATAAAAACTAATTAGGGTAACTAGTGACTCCATCTATACCTTCCGACAAACAATCTTGAGTGTCAAGGCCCATGGTTGCTATCCCCCCTTGTGATCCATAGTGCGTGGGACATCAGTCCTTTAAGTCGTCGCCTGAAAAATATATCCAGTCAGGATTTGAGTGAAGTACAACCCAATAGCAGTTCCAATTATGACAATGATTATAAAATAATAAATAGAGGATGCTATATATGATGAGAAAAAATAAGCTGATGTAATAGAAAATGGTAAAGAGAGACAAGCAATGTAAGCAATGTAAGTAATAGGGTATAGCCAATACATATATGAATGAAAGAGCTACAATATCAAGTACAAGGAAATATAATCTATGATCTGAATATGAAAACTATAACATACATTATGATTGGAATACTAAATAGATATTTGATCGGCTTGGAAGATTCAATGATTTAAACTAAGAGAAAAACTAGCTCAACCATACGTGAAGTGTATGACAAGCTAGTAACCGATAATTTATACTACTTGCCAATAGTTCTTGATCACTTATCTAGCTAGTACTTCCCCTGCCCCGACTGATGCGATGGATCCAACCATGACACGTTACTAGCCAGTGTATCCAATGTTAACCAATGTTATCCAATACCAAACGATGAGCAGTATCAGATACCATTGCGATGCGTCAAGGTAATATCTCATGACTGAAGATCCAATATCAATACCAATCCGTGTACCATCGTGTCAAGAATCATTAGTAATATTTCTAAATTCTTGAATTATAGTAATAATCAATTAATTAAAACTATCGAAGAATGTACTCGCCTGTAGTCTATAGCAAATAATGTAATCGGTGTCTGAACTGGTGTCACACAATCCTATATATTAACACCATTGTCAATTGGGTGTAATAAAGTGATAAACATACTAAAATGCACTAAATATGATTTTCTATTCCATTCCTAGGTCATACTAGTCAAACTAGGTCAATCTAGGCTAATACCTTAATTTTAGGTTCAAACTACCTATTGAGTTGACTTTTAGAGTCAACTAGTCAGCACTAATCAATACTAGGTTAATACTAGTTAGTCTCAACACTTATAGTATTTACCTACCAATATCTCATTATTAAACACTAACAATACTTTGGTATCATAATATCTTGGTATTCTACACTACCTAGGTATTCTAGATATTAGGATAGCCATAACATAACATACCTACATATATAATACTAGGTAATATGCATACACAAATACTAGATAGATAGATATATAATAAGTACCAAGATAGAAACATACTTATATAGATATATAGATTGATGGTAGATTGATAACATATACACTCACTAGACAACACCTATCTATATACCCAGAACACTCTCATAGCCTCAACATCACAACTCATATAAACACACTCCCACCTTGATACCTGACCCCATGGTATCACGATGCCCCCAACTAGTATCCTTACCTCAACACACTAATCCATCACAATCCTACTCTTCAATAGGGTTACACCCAACACACACTAGTATATATAACTGACATTAAAACCCAACTTGGACACCTCATTGCTGTGTCATAAAGTGCACCGTATGTGCAATTCTCTGTAACACTGAGGTCCCCAACCTGCAGAAGTATTTTCCCAACACAAATCCTCACATACATGGCTAACATGCAAACAAACCCTCATACTACCCTAGCTTCCCAGTGCTCTTCTATCTCAGGCCTGAAGCATACCTGATACACTTTTAAACCCGAGCCCTTAACATCAAGGTACTGTGACACAAGTCACCACAAGTCCTAATGGCTGATACAAAGTACCCCTATGCCTGATACTCTTATGTATCAGCTCGAGTCCCCATCCTTACTACTAATACATTTGTATCAGTTCTATCATTCTTGCAGATCTGATATGTACTCACCCAAGTTAAAGTGCACCTAACACAATAGATACATCCACAACATCCACCCGATATCCTACATCTAGAACACCACACGACAAGAACACCATCACAACACCAAAACCACCACATAATCCCAGTTATCACTTGATCCTAACATCACCTACTGCTGCTCTTCCTTCTATGCCATCCCTGCATACAAGTCACAACAGACAACCTTGCCTTCAATTTTGCACACATCAACAACACTAAATCAGCAATTTCATAACTAATACTTCTGTGATGAGCCCCCAATTCATGATACCCTAGTAAAAACCCATACTCTATTATAATTGGGTATACACTTCACTATCAATAGCACACACTCTAATATCACTCACTAATACTATGAACACTAACTGAAACTCCAACCATGATTTGATACTCAGGTTTCCTCTTAATGTACTCATTCCAACTATCTTAACCTTGTTTCCTTTTTAACTAATACTCAAATTATGAAAAAGGTACTCAACACAAAGGTTTACCCAATATCCATACTCAGTTACAACCTGCTGTAAAGCATTCCCCTACAACCTGCAGGCAATATACCCCACTCTACTGTAATGTATTATTGTGTGATTTTTCAGATTATATACTTGCTGGAATTGCACAGAGGCTTCATGAATCATGACACCCACTGCTAACCTTAACCCAAGACTCTAACTCTCTGGCCACTCAATAGTTGAGCCTTGATAACCTCCTGGTAGGAACTGCACTCCCCAACTCATCAACCAACTAACACCTGAACAAACGAATCCATCTTCATAAACACACATAATATAAGCACACACCACCACCACTGCTACTACCCTGTTGTACTGCCCTTGCATGACCCCTCTACTACCGTACACTCATACTGAAACACACACCACACTGCCAATAGTAGATATCCCTATCCTCATAATAACTATCACCTACATATATATATACTTAGTTATATAAATACCTGCATATATATATTATAGTAACAAGTAACATATATACATATCATATAAACATAGATATGTACTAATATATTTACATATACCAATAACTATTTGATTGCACACTAAAAGGTATTTCACCAAACACCACGAGTGCATGGTTAGGATATCCATGATACGCACCCAAAATGAATGTCAAAGCCCCTAATTCTCCATAATTATCATCTATACATATTAAATACAATTATATATAACCAATATAATTAATTACAAAGGAATTTGAAGACAAATTGCACAAATCAACCAAAATGAACCTTGTATAATATTGTATTATAAAATACTATGATCGCTCTACTCGTGTCTAATTATGGATACGTACCTAGTCCCACAACTCTGATCTTAGTCTAATTAGATCTAATTGGTCTCATGACACACACTTGATGTGTCAATCTCGAAATTCCTCCTAATCAGACATAGATTCCCTTGTAGAATTCACAATACAATTCATATAAACCTAGTTCTTGATCTTATGGGTATTCCTAAGTCAAGAGATGATTTTTAATGGTTAAATGCATGAATTAGAGTCTAAATTAAGGGGTAGACTCAGAATTTACCTATTGGGAGATGGATTCCCAATGAAATGCTCAATAGACACAATTATAACACAATCTTCTTGCCAATTCCTCCTTTAAGTTTTTTTTGCAATCCAAGTTCTAATGCTTCTTTGATGATAAAATAGAGAGAGAATGAGAGTAATTAAGTTGAATTTGGTGGAGGGATGAAGTGAATTGGGGATGAACTAAATTGGGGATATAGAATAAATTAATTATGGAGAGGAGAGAGAGAAGAATCCCTATTAAATCTGGTCGGCCCCCTTCACTTCCCCTCCAAGCAGCAACTAATGACCAATGTGCCCCTAATAACTATTCATGAGATATTAATTAGGTAGGGCTATATTAGGAAGCTTCTAAACTAATAAAAAATAATCTAACTCTCCTAATTAATTAAAGGAATGAGTCTAATTGGGTCTAGTCTAATATTGGGCTCAATTTGTCATGACTAATCTAATTGGGTCCACTAGTGTCAAGTCCAAATAAATAGGCTAGTCCACTAACTCTTAAATAAGTAGCAAAATATATAATAATAATTAGTAGCACAAAATTATATATATATATATATATATATATATATATATATATATATAATATAATATAATCACTAAATATAATAAATACAAAATGACAAAAATATTCTTATCTAGAAATATAGGGATGATAGGTGCTGTCGTAGTAGTGTGCTGAGCTATCATCATTTGATGCATATTCTGTATCATGGTGTGCATATCTTTGAATGCAGCCTTAAGTGTGTTGAGGCGTTGTTCAGTATTTCCTGAAGTAGTGTCTTCATGCTCATCACCGATGTCATATACACTAACCTCTCTGTGATCGACATAAGGGTTAGTGGATTGGGCTATGTAATTATAATCTACACTGTCTGTCTCAAATCCAGGATGATTGCTACCCCAGGAAGGTCGACTTCATATTTGGAAGAGTAGCTACTCCTCATGTGAGTGAGTTCTCGCCTCTGAAAATGGGTGTTCTAGTACACTCCTTCAAAACATTTAATGAGTTGGTCGAATCTCCTTTGACCGGGTGTTCTTGAAGTACTTCGTCTTGAACGTCTTCCACTGTAGGGAAATCTTAAAGCCATATTAACTAGATCTAATTGGTCTTATGACACACACTTGATGTGTCAATCTCGAAATTCCTCCTAATCAGACATAGATCGCCTTGTAGAATCACAATACAAGTCATATGAACCTAGTTCTTGATCCTATGGGTATCCCTAAGCCAAAAGATGATTTTTAATGGTTAAATGCATGAATTAGAGTCTAAATTAAGGGGTAGATTCATAATTTATCTATTGGGAGATGGATTCCCAATGAAATGCTCAGTGGACACAATTATGACACAATCTTCTTGCCAATTCCTCCTTTAAGTTTTTCTTACAGTCCAAGTTCCATTGCTTCTTTGATGATGAAATAGAGAGAGAACGGGAGTAATTAAGTTGAATTTGGTGGAGGGATGAAGTGAATTGGGGATGAACTAAATTGGGGATATAGAATGAATTAATTATGGAGAGGAGAGAGAGAAGAATCCCTATTAAATCTGGTCGGCCCCATTTACTTCCTTTCCAAGCAGCAACTAATGACCAATGTGCCCCTACTAACTATTCATGAGATATTAATTAGTTAGGGCTATATTAGGAAGCTTCTAAACTAATAAAAATTAATCTAACTCTCCTAATTAATTAAAGGAATGAGTCTAATTAGGTCTAGTCTAATGTTGGGCTCAATTTGTTATGACTAATCTAGTTAGGTCCACTAGTGTCAAGTCCAAATAAATAGGCTAGTCCACTAACTATTAAATAAGTAGCAAAATATATAATAATAATTAGTAGCACAAAATTATATATATATATATATATAATTATATATATATATATATAATTATATATATAATTATATATATATATAATATAATATAATCACTAAATATAATAAATACAAATTGAAAAAATATTCTTATCTAGAAATATGGGGGTGATAGGTGCTGCCGTAGTAGTGTGCTGAGCTATCATCATTTGAAGCATATTTTGTATCATGGTGTGCATATCTTTGAATGTGGCCTTAAGTGTGTTGAGGCGTTGTTCAGTATTTCCTGAAGTAGTGTCTTCATGCTCATCACCGATGTCATATACACTAACCTCTCTGTGATCGACATAAGGGTTAATGGATTGGGCTATGTAATTATAATCTATACTGTCTGTCTCAAATCCAGGATGATTGCTACCCCAGGAAGGTTGACTTCATATTTGGAAGTGTAGCTACTCCTCGTGTGAGTGAGTTCTTGCCTCTAAAATTGGGTCTTCTGGTACACCCCTTCAAAGGATTTAACGAGTTGGTCGAATCTCCTTTGACTGGGTGTTCTTGAAGTACTTCGTCTTGAACCTCTTCCACAGTGGGGAAATCTTAAAGCCATATTAACTAGAGCCAGGAGTAGCTCCTTAATATCATCTTTTTGTTCACTCTGTCTCCCAAATTGCTTTATAGTTGGAAAAGTGTAATGCAATCGGTCAAACATAGATCATTTAGTAGATGATTCAACTACTTTTGTACAACAATAACTGATTACAATGTTATGAAAGTGGCAATGATTCTCATTTGGAATGCTCTTTCCTTGAATTTTTTATTAAAAGCTCCAAAGATAAGTGCTTGATATAGCTCAAGGCGCTATTGAGCCAGGAGGCGTTTCTCGTTGAGTGCTTCCGACTCTTGTAGTCGCCAACGATGGTTGTCTTCGAATGTCAACTAATTGGTGAGGACTACTCGAAGAGAGAGAGAGAGATAGAAAGAGAGAAAGAGAGTTTGGATTTCTAGGGGAAGCACTGCTTTTCTCCCATAAAATAAGGAAAATGGTGTGCCGCCAGTTAGGATTCGGACGGTTGTGCGATAGGCTAGAAACATTCATCGAGCTTCTCGTTCCAATCATGTTTGTTAGACCAAACAAACCTCTTGAGTAGGTTGATAATCGTGAGCTCGCCAAACTGCTATTTGGAAATGAACTAATCAACATCTAGTTGAATGCTTCTACTAAGCCATTCGCTATTGTATTATATTCGTTGAAGCTATGTTCTAGATTCAATTTTTATCGTAAAATCGATAGAAAGCGTGACTTGCAAATTCAGGGCCATTATCGTGGATTATCCGTCGAGGCAGGCCAAAATGATAGATAACGTGATGCTTGATAAAGCTGATCATGTTTGACGTCTTTGCTTTGGTGAGTGGTAAAGCTTTCTCCTATTTAGAGAAGTAATCAGCTATGGCTAAAATGAATCAGTACCCCTTGGTTGACGGTGGGCAGATCGGGCCGATGATGTCCATCCCCCAAGCCTCAAACTGCCAAGAAACGACCGTTGGGTGCAGAAACTCTGAAGGTTGGTGGAAGAAGTTAGCGTAGATTTGACATATCTTGCCTATCTTTGCATACTCTACGGCATATTCCACCATAGTGGGCCAATAATAGACTATGTGTCAGAGACGGTCTTGCAGCTTAGGACCAGGTTGATCTGACCCGCAAATACCGTCGTGAGCTTCACCAAGTGCATTTTTCGCCTTTGCATAGTAGGATTCCATCGTATGATCGAAGATACAACATTTTTGTAGTTGTATAATAGTAGAACCTGAGGAAGCGTTTCTTAACAGAAGTGGCTTAATTCGGGTCATTTGGAAGGATTCCATAGACATCATAGTCTATGAAGGAAAACCTCCAATCCTTGATATCGATGCCCGTCTCAATGGCATAGCTTTGATAACCACGCAGATCATCTGTGACATAGACTAGTTCTCCACCAATCACCATGATCGAACGGTGGGTTCTGTTTGGGATAGCCAGGGAGGCTACAAGATCGTCTAAAGCATTGGCTTCAACGTTCTATAACCGGAGTACATGCTCTATAAAGTATCTGACGAAAGTGGAGATTATATCAATCGTCATTTGATGATAAAGGATCAGATCCCCATGCCAGAATTTATACTCGCCGTAAACCTTATTGACTATCATCTTGGAGTCACTGTAAGCTTCTAGGTAATCTATCGCTAACTGTTTGGCCAGTTGGATCCCGATGATAAGAGCGTTTTATTCTGCCACATTATTGGAGCAAGGATCCATGAGAGAATACATGCGGTAGATGACCAAGTTTTTGGGAGAGACCAATACTATCCCCACACTAGTGATAATATTGCCTTTGGGCCCCATCCTCGAAGCACCATCGAAGAATATTCACCAAATAGAATCTTCCATTATTGTGTTTGACTCCAATACTTCGTCTGTAATATTGTCATAGAGTTTTGATATCTCAGGCACGGGATGAGCTGCCAGAAAGTCGACCAATGCTTGGCCTTTGATTGCCTTTTGAGGGACGAATACCATATATCATAAGCTAACAACAATATTTCCCATGTGACTAGGCAAGAATTTAACGCCCCTGCGTTAGTCATGAGCACTCTGAGGGGGTTAACTCGGGAAATGATATAAATTTTCTGCCCGGTCACGTAGTCGTGTGTCTTCTGGATGGCAAAGATTTAGGCGAGGCACTCCTTCTCAACAAGATTATACTTGTGCTCGGTAATGACCATCAACCTACTGAGATAGTAGATAGACTGTTCATGGCCTGTATCACTCTTTTGAGTTAGCAGAGCACCAAGAGAATGATCAATTGTACAGACATAGAGCAAGAAGGGTTTTTTTACGACTTGAGCCAACAACACTGGGGGATTCGTAAGATACCTCTTAATTTCATCGAACGCTCGTTGGCATTCTTCCATCCAATCAAAGGATACTCCTTACCTCATAAGCTGGGTGAATGGATGACATCGCCCAGAGAGGTTGGATATGAACCTCCTGATGTATGCCAATCTTCCTTTTAGACCACTAAGCTCTCTAAGATTCTTCGGGAGGTGCATATCGAGGATAGTCTTTGTCTTCCTAGGATCTATGTGGATACCCTTCGAATTTAAAATGAAACACAAGAACTTTATACTGGAGATTACCAAAAGGGACTTGGTCGAATTTATCTAGATTTGATATGTTTGCATCAGATCGAACACTGTCTTCAAATCATGGAGATGGCCATTCTAAAAATGGCTCATAATAGCAATGTCATCAATTTAATATTCTACTATTTTATGCATATGCTCGAAAAAAATGGTGCCCATAGCTCGCTGGTATGTTGCACCCTCATTATTTAGACCAAAGGGCATTACTGTGTAACAGTATACCCCCAAAGGTGTCCGGAATGATGTATGTTTCTCATACATCCGAAGCCATGTGTTATCTATCATCACATTTGTGATCGTGAAAGGGAATTCATCCCTTAGGCATGTCGTATTTAAATCATAAAAGTCTATGCAGACTCAGATTTTGTCGTTCTTCTTGACGACATGGACAATGTTGTTGGCCTAATATTTATGTTGAGTTTTTGAATATGGCTAATCGATTAAGTTTAGCATTATGATAATCGATCAATCACTATAGTATCTTCTACTTAAACCCAGCATTGACCAAATATGTAATATTTTCTTCTGTATATTTCCTTGTTCGTCTAACATGTACTTGCAGAAAGCAATAAACAAGATCAGCAATGGACATGCTATATGACGATGTGCCAAAGACGGTGTTATACCAGAAGATTTTGTCCAACCGCCTACGACTTATCTGGCGGCTTCCACTCGGGGATTTCGTTCAAAGGTATTTAGATTCCCAGATCTGGTTGTCTTTGGACAACTGCCGTCAAGGAAAAAAGCATCTTCAAGTCAGCAGATGTTTCAGAAGTTTGACGTCATCAGTGCTCTTGGTTTTTTAATATAATCTTTTATTTGTTAATTCTAAGATCTATGTAAGCTGAGTCGTACTGGCAAATCAAAGTACCTATACCAAGATATCCAGTCCACTCAAATAAACCTTGAATCCAACCACAAAATCAGTTCACATTTATTCACAAAGCCTACCATACTTAGCAACTAAACTCGGGCCGAATTCATGCCAAATTTACACCAAACTTGGTCACCTATTTAGTATGAAATCATCCAGTTGTTATATCCCTGATTTTGTGGCCTCCAACGTTCGAAAATTCAAATATTCCCTACCAAATTCTGGCCGAACTCGATTTGGTAATAACCTATAAATAGAGTTGGATTTTCATATTCTTACTCACTCAACATTTCTCAATCTTTCAATCCTTTAGTAAGCAACACCCCTGAGCCTTAAACTTCCTATCTCCAAGATTAACTCCCTAGTCTTCTAAGTGCCAAGTGTGGTCTCAGTCTAGAAGTCTACAAGAGTTGTAAAGAGCTTGGCTCAATCAGTTTTTCTCTCTCTCTTGCTGTGAAGTTGTAAGACTTCTGATCAAATCTCGTGGTGTAAAGAAGTGGCAAGCCTTCGGATTAAAGCTTGTCATTCACTATTGGTGATTATAGTGGATAAAACTTTGAGCTTGAGTTCTCGGTACTGGACTTGTCCTCTCAGAGGAAAACCAGTATACATCGTGGTGTTTGTGTTTGCTCTCTCTTTCTCTTACTTTATTATATTGCATCTACACTGCTAGTTAATAACTTCCTTAACTCTGGTTAATTTTAAATTAGTTAGATTATTCCACTGTACTCTATTCACCCCTTTAGATTTGCCTTATGGTCCTTCAAATGTTGGCTACTCAGTTTGGATGTTGCTCCTCGTGAATAAGTCGCTTGTTATCAGCTTAGTCACTTCAGCTTCGATGGCATCCATGACATCCGGATAAAATCGTCTTTGTTGTTGCTTTACTGGCTTAGCATTCGGTAGGATATTGAGCTTATGCATCGCAATATGAGGGTCTAAACCCGATATATCTTTATAGATCCATTCGAAGGCATCGATGTATTCCCTTATGAGTTGTATAAGGGATTCACGATCTTCCCCGGACAAAATCTTGCTGATGAAGATTGGTTTGGGAAAGGATTCGTCGCCAAAGTTAACTTGTACTATTTCGTATTCGGTGGGAGGTTCTCGTTACTCGAAACTTAGCTCCTACTGAGATTCTAACCGTTGAGTCCAAGGCACGATTTCGAAGAAATCCAGCATCTGATCATTATCTTCAACTTTATCCGCGGATATCATATTGACAAATAACTTTTGCTTGAACATCTCTCCTACCGAGATTCTAACCGCTGAGTCCCAGGTAGAAGACCCTGAAGAGTGAGAATGCATCTCGGCTTCTGCTTCCGATCACTCAGGAGTTATTGGAGGTGTTATATACACCAAACCATGGCCGGTTCATTGATAGTGTCTCATTCTTGCCTTTAGGAGCAAAGTAATACAATGAAAGACGTCACCATTTCCATAATTTTGGCCTTTGTCGCTCTTCAAGTCGTAGCACATCTCTTCGACGAGGCACTCGCTTGTGAGCTGAAACAGTAAAGCTGTATTTTACCATCGTTAGGCCCCGGTTCGTCTAGGAGAAAGTCTCGACAGCCTTCCACCTTATCGAAGATGATAGTTTTCTTCTCTCTTCCTTGACAGAATTATGAAGGAATTACCCCCATATGGGAGTATTGTTTTTGACCACATAGGTTATCGTTACTGGCATGTGCAGAAGTGGACCTAGACTATATTCTAAAGAGTACATAATATTCATATATTCGACATCCAAGTAGTTCAAAGATAGCCCTTTATCAGAAAATAAGGTATCTCCTCATTGCGGATTACATCATCAAACGAGGGCATATTGGCCAGGAAGAAGACTTATTCCATAAGTTTGTCACCTTTGGTACCTGTCGTCAATGCAAGAGGCAGATTTGAAACCTTCTTATTGGGACGTCGGAGGGTTATAACCAGAGGTTGTAGGCTCGTTGTCGGTGGAATCTCGGACTTTCCTCCGTGAGTATCGATTGCAGGATGCCCTGCGACTTTTCTACGAATCTTGACAACTAAGGGGGCTGGAGTGTTTGTGATACGTTGTCACTCTCCGTTCCTGATATACATATTTGAGACATTAGTTTTCATGCTTAAATTATTTCTTGCTTGCATGGTGATTAGATTGTTGTCATGGAGACTAGTCCCATTCTTTGGTTCAAATAGACTCATGGTTTAATTGTTGGATTGGTTTGGTCATGAGTGAACCCATGGTCTAAACTTCAATCCTATCATATATAAGCTAACATTTTTTTATTTGTTTTCTCATTCTTTCATTTTCCTCCTTCCTTTATTTTAGGTAAGTACACCTTGCATTAGATGGAGAAACCTCTTAATTTTGATTCTTGCTTTTCCCTTGCATTTTATTAATCTAATATATATGCATTATGATTCTAAACACTTTTAATACTTGGAGTTTTCAGTTTTGATGGCTAGATATGAGTAGATCTATATTTGAAGTTTAGGATTTTCATGGGTTCTTTGTGTTTTTTGTAGTTTTGATCTATTAAAACATGGTAATTTAGAAAATTAGTTCTGGTGGTTGATGGAGAACTTCATTTCGAGCATTTTGGCTTTTGTTTCACTTGATTCAGAGCTAAAATGAAGTTTTTATGAAGAAAGTATTTTTTGTTTTTTTGGAGCTTTTCTGTCATGGCTGAACTTGCTGTTTAGAGAAGACGAAGTTCTTATGCGTCCAGCACCATATGTGTCCGAGACTTCCATGCGGTATGATCCTTATGCGGCTGGACTATTTGTCGCATAGCGAACCAACATGCGTCCATTTTGTTGTAAGCATGACTAACCATTACACAAAGTGTTCTGGAGCTAAGTGACAGAACTCCTTATGTTTTGTTCGTTGGACAATAAGAAATTCGCTAAGTCTAAAGAGCAATATGCAGCTGAGTGACTTATGCGGCAAGAAGACTTATGCGGTAGCGACTATACGCCTCTTCTCTTATGGACGCTTAACCCTATTTCGCCCTTGCACATCTTTCTATGATTTTATCTTTTCTCTTTGACACTTTGTGGCTTGTCACATCCATCACTTCTTTGACACATCACTTTGGCACTTATCCCAAAGAGTAGACTTTTGTCCAGAGCATGCGACCTGAGATCGTATGCTTCCTGTAGTAGGATAGGATACGGCCGACTGGCCATGCAACACTCGTCTCATGCTCCAAGTTGTGCATGCGAATAGCTATTTTATTTGGAACATTTCTTTGTTCTATGTAATTTTTCTTAACAATTGCTTAAGATTGATCCTAAGAAAGAATGGACTTAGTAACCCGACCTTTTACTAGACATGACCATGTGCTAGAATTGACTATGTCACAAGTGACTAACCAGCTATGCGCATAACATGAGCTACGTGTCCCAATATGATAAGGCTCATTTGACCAAATATAAGTTTGGTAATTCGACCCAATTTCTTGTATTTGTGTTGATATAATTACTACGTGCTACGTGTACGTGTTATAAGATGCACTCAGGTACGACCATACTATAATATGCACTAAGGTGCGACATAAATTCCTACGTGCTATGAGATTACATGTTTCAGGTTGTCCATCGAGAATGCCTCCTATACTATGCGACATGTGATATTATTATATTAATTCCCCCAGCATGGGCATGGTATTTGGGTCAACTACCAAAGCGTGTCCAGGACTTGATTGACTGTTGCATCATGTTCGGGTGAATCTAGTTTGAGCCATCAAGTAACAAAGTGGGTTTGTATCTAGCATAGACCGTACTACGGTACGACATATAGGAGGATTGATCATGTGACCACGCCATGAGATTGCTACCATAATCATAGGGTTAATTGTCACGACCCGCACCCGGGGTAAGGGTACTAGTCGGAAACAACGCCCAGCCTACGCCGCAGAATCGGCGGTAGAACGCTGTCTAGAAAGTCTATCTAATATAATGAACCACCAAAAGATAGTGTACTCAATCACAGAACTAAGATAGAATGAACACGGATCAGATAAGAATAGAATAGTCATAATACAACTCATGAGTCTAAAATAATACATCAATGAGTCTGAAGAAAAATACAGAAATATGCTGGAGACAAATCCAGTACAAAGAATACTATCAAAACTATAAAGCTACAACTCCAGGGTCAACTGTCTCAGTTGGGATAAGTCCCTCTTGAGCCAGGGTCTCAGAATCTAAACCCACAACATCCTGGGGTCCATAATAGGTAGGGTACTCCTCAGTGTCATCTGGAAAAATATATCCAGTCAGGAAAGGAGCAGAGTACAACCCTAACAGCAGTTCTCAAATAATGATAAGAACTATGTAACAGTAAATAGTTGTGGATAAACAAGATGCATAAATAGATACAAGAATGTATAGACAATAAGGAAATACTGGAAAGAAATACAATAATGAACAATATGCTGATGGAACAAGAATACTAATGACTAAGTGTGTGAGTACTAGCTTTAACATGTGATCGGCTTGGGAACTTGCACAAGAGTATGATGGCCTGGCTGATTATACGTGCGGTGTATGATCAACACTCACAAGGAACAAGACATGCACAAGGAGGGTATGATCACATATCTACACTAAAATACTCCCCACCCCGACTGGTATAATAGATCCAACCACGGTATGTTATGGCACTAGATTCCCCAAGAAGATAGCTAGTCTCCCCGAGAATCGGTGTCTGTACATGTACAAGATAACCAATGAAACAATACTTGCACCATATACACCATATACCAAGGAATAACATCTCATGACGAGATCCGGATATACCAATCCGTGTAACCATAGTGTCAAAAGAACATGTATATCTACACTAGATACAACGAACATAGAGGATATCATAAATGAGAAACTATCAGAGAATGTACTCGCCTGAAGTCCAAATGAACAGTCTCACAAATGTCTGACTCGGTGCCTCGAAGACCTAGACATGGAATACCACATTAATACAAGGTCCCGGAAAGAGAACAATTCAAACTAGGCAACTTCTAGGTCAATAAGTCAATTCTAAGGTAAAAGTCAACTATGGTCAACTCTAAAGTCCACTAAAGTCAAACATGGTCAAACCCAAAGTCAACCTCACAAGACATCTATAAAATAATATAGAGATAAACTACAATAATTTAGGAATCAAATTAGATTCAAAAAGAACTCACACAAAGTATACTAATAATACAATTAATATATACCCTAAAATAATATATATACAACCCAACATTTATATAAATAACATGATATATTATTACAATTATTATTCCTCATAAAACACATATATATATACATATATATATATACAATTATAATATATAATATATACATTAAATCTGTCAAAGCGTCATTGAAAAACAGTGAATAAAATAGGATTAAATTAAAACAGTTTAAATAGTGACAGTCGGGACTGTCACCGAAGGACTATCACCGAAACCCAAATAATAAACTGCCACTGCTTTGGTTTTCGCTGACAGTTAAACTGTCGCGGAAAAGCGTCGCAGAAAAGCTGCTGTTTCCCGCTGCTGCAATTAATGACAGGTTTGTCATTAATTGCCCGAAGGCTACAGCGGCTGCTATTAGTCGGCTAATTAATGACAGTTTTTACTGTCATTAATTCACTGTCACTAAAACAAGTTATATATATATAATTATATATATAAAAACAGAATATATAAAACAATATATATATATATATATATAAATAGAATATATAAAATAGTATATATATATATATATATAAACCATTAATACAAAAATGTACATATATATATTAATATACACATAAACTTATACCTTCAAATATTTAATAAAGAACATATAATTTACATGGCTAGAAGCACACCTAAAATATTTACATTAATATCCAAATAATTACATAATAATTATAAATAATATAATTACACAATTAAACATACAAATATATTTTATAAAACATTTTATGTATAAATTATATTATTTAACAAGTAGTAACATATATATTTGCATGCAAGAAAGCTACATATTATATTGTACATTATATTAGCACACCCAAAATATAGATCTATGCTACAATAATTACTATAATAAATACACAAAATAAATATTTAAAATCCATATATATATACTAATTATAAATGAAGAATTGAACCACAATTAATTAGATCTATACAAAAATACACACAATTAGAGAGTATCTCACCGTATTCCACTAGATCTAGGATACGCATGCGACACGAGTCCAACACACAACTAAATGCACCCCGAAGGACACAAACAGACCACAAATAATATTTATGAACAAATCAAAGCGTCAAAAGTAGATCTATGTGTCCGTGTCAAAATATGACATGTTCAAAGCCCCGTGTCGGAGGAAAACCCCCAAATGACACGTATCACCAAATAGTTGGGATACGAACCACAAGTATCCCAATATGGACACGACACTAGCCTCAAACACAAAACTCATGTCCAATTGATCTATAGGATCAATTGACACACAAAAAATGTAAATTCGGAATTCCAACAAAATTGACACAAAAAGCACCATAACTTTCTCCATGGGTCTCCTATGAACACAAAACAAAGTCCTATGGGTAGTACATACATATAGGTTGATTTTACATGATTAAATCTCAGATTTAGAAGCTATTTAAATGGGAAAATCTGAATTATACCTATTGGGAGATGGATTCCCAATGAAACCTCCAATTGAGAAGAACTTGCTTCCAAATTGTAGATCCTTGCTCTTCTTTGTAGATCCTTGCTTCCTTCTTCTAGATCCTTGCTTTCTCCTTCTCTAATGGTGAATTGGGAAGAATTTGGAATAAATTTGGTAGGAAATTGGATTGGGAATGGAGGGAATTTGGTAGTGGAAGAATTCTAGATCTAGATTTGGAATGAGATGAAAGGAGAGAGAAATTTCCCCCCCTCTTTAATAGGCCGGCCATAGCCCCTCCCCCAAGCAATTGTAAAATGTCCAATGTACCCCTTGGGGCCTCTCATGAAGAAATAATTAAGGAAGGAAGCTTCTAGTCTAATCATTTAATTAATTTAATCCATCTTCTTAACCATGGGCTTTCTAAATGGGCCAAGTCTAACTAATTAATTTATGTTGGTCCATGGGTCCAAACTAAACTAGTTGGGTCTTCTAAAATAAGTCCAAAATAATTAAATAATATCTAACAACAATACAACAAAAAATTATTTACCATGCACAATATTTATTTAAAATAGGAAATTACAAAAATACCCTTTTTCCTAAAATGTGGTAGTGACAAGTCTACCCTCCTTAAAATAATTTCGTCCTCGAAATTCAAAGACGAAAACTACCCCCAGAAAATCACAGAACAGAACTAAAGAATCACAACTAACTAATGAACAGAACATAACAATGAACAGAACATAACTAGAAATAACATACCTCAAGGTACAAACAAATATGGATAACGCTCTCGCATTTCATCCTCTCTCTCCCAGGTAGACTCCCCCGGAGAGTGATGCCTCCATGCGACGTGCACCAAAGGAATAGCCTGGTTCCTCAGCACCTTCTCTCTCCGATCCAGAATCCCAACTGGCTGCTCTGGATAGCTAAGAGTAGGGCCCACCTCTATCTCTGAGTGATCCAATACATGACTAGGATCTGCCACGTATCGTCTCAACTGCGACACATGAAACACGTTGTGCACTCCCTCCAATGCAGGTGGCAAGTCTAGTCTATAAGCAACTGCACCGACCCTCTCTAGAATAGTGAAAGGTCCAATGAATCGCGGACTAAGCTTTCCGCCTCCACCGAAGCGAATCGTGCCTCGTGTCGGAGAAATCCTCAGAAACACCAAACCACCCACCTAGAACAAAACACTACCTTAAGAACTTATCTATAACAAACAACCAAGAACAAGCACACAAAATAAAATCTAAACTATACCTTAAACTCCAAGGGTCTCCGATGGCCATCGGCCCAATGCCGTTGTCTGTCCTGCGCCACTCGGAGTCTGTCTCTGATCAACTGAACCTTCTCTGCTGCATCCACAACCATCTCTGGCCCAAGCAAAACTCTCTCTCCAACATCGTCCCAAGACAAAGGAGTACGACACCTCCGACCATATAGAGCTTCAAAAGGTGACATCTCTATACTGGCCTGGTAACTGTTGTTGTAAGCAAACTCTACCAAATGGAGATGGTCCTCCCAAGAACCCCCAAAATCTAGTACACAAGTGCGCAACATATCCTCGAGAGTCTGAATAGTCCTCTCTGACTGCCCATCTGTCTGGGGATGATATGCAGTACTGAATTTGAGCTGAGTGCCCAAACTCTCCTGCAAACTCCTCCAGAAATGAGAAGTGAAACGACTATCTCGATCTGAGACTATGCTGACGGGAACTCCATGTATCCTAACGATCTGCCTCACATACATCTCTGCCAGCTTCTTCGTAGACAAACCCACCTTGAAAGGCAAAAAGTGGGCCGACTTGGTCAATCTATCAACAATGACCCAAATCGCGTCTTTCCCTCCTGGAGATCGTGGTAGTCCGGACACAAAATCCATAGTAATGTGTTTCCACTTCCACTCTGGAATGGGTAATGGCTGAAGTAAACCTCCTGGCCTCTGCCTCTCGGCTTTCACCTCCTGGCACACTAAGCATCTGGATACAAACTGTGCCACTTCCCTCTTCATGCCATACCACCACACACTCTCTCGCATATCCCGATACATCTTGTTAGCACCTGGATGTATGGAATACTGAGAGCGATGCGCTTCCTGCAATACCTCCTCTCGCAACTCCCCACTAGGCACACACAATCTAACTCCATGCCTCAAAGATCCATCCTCTGCAATAGTGAAATCATCCTCCAATCCTGCTCTCACCTGAGCTCTGATACTCCTCAAAGATACGTCATCATACTGTGCTGCCTTGATCCTATCCATCAAATCTGAATGTATCTGCAATCCCCACATCTGCATAGCACCACCAGGAACAATCACCTCAATGCCCAAGCTTTCCAAGTCCTCCAACAAATATCGATCCTGCGTCAAGAACATAGCTACCGGATACCTGCTCAAAGCATCGGCAACTACATTGGCCTTCCCAGGATGATATTGCATAGAGATATCAAAATCCTTCATCAGTTCCAACCACCGACGCTGCCTCATGTTCAACTTCTTCTGCGTGAAAACGTACTTCAAGCTTTTGTGGTCTGTGAAGATCTCCACACGCTCTCCGTACAAATAATGTTTCCACAACTTCAGGGCGAATATGACAGCTGCCAACTCCAAATCATGGGTAGGATAGTTCTTTTCATGAGGACGCAATTGCCTGGATGCATAGGCAATCACTTTCCTATGCTGCTGAAGAACACAACCTAAACCCTTTCCCGATGCATCACTATAAATAGTGAAACCTCCGGACCCTGATGGCAATATCAAAATAGGAGCAGACGTCAACCTCTTCTTCAACTCCTCAAAAGCAGCCTGGCAATCTTCCGTCCAAACAAACTCCACATCCTTCCTTGTGAGTCTGGTCATCGGCTCGGCAATCCTCGAAAAATCTTGCACAAACTTCCTGTAATAGCCTGCCAATCCCAAGAAACTCCTGATCTCTGCTACCGAACTCGTAGTCTTCCAAGATTCCACTGCTGAAATCTTCTTCGGATCCACTGAAATACCATCACCAGTCACAACATGCCCCAAGAATTCCACCTTGTCCAAGAAAAACTCACATTTGGACAACTTCCCATACAGCTTCTCCTTCCTCAGCACATCCAACATAATCCTCAAATGCTCCTCATGCTCCTCCGGTGTCCTCGAGTATATGAGTATGTCGTCGATGAACACCACCACGAACTTGTCAAGGTACTGGTGGAACACCTTGTTCATCAAGTTCATAAATACCGCCGGTGCATTAGTCAAACCAAACGGCATCACCATAAACTCGTACTGACCATACCGAGTTCTAAAAGCAGTCTTCGGTATGTCCCCCGGCTTCACCTTCACCTGATGGTAGCCTGATCTCAAATCTATCTTAGAAAATACCTTGGCACCACTCAACTGATCAAACAGATCATCAATCCGTGGCAAAGGATACTTATTCTTGATAGTGATATTATTCAAAGCCCTGTAATCAATGCACATGCGTACCGATCCATCCTTCTTCGGTACAAACAATACCGGGGCTCCCCATGGTGAAGAACTCGATCTGATAAACCCCTTATCCTGCAATTCGTCCACCTGCTTCTTCAACTCGACCAGCTCGCTGTTGTTTACTCTATAGACATGTTGCGAAATTGGTTCTGCACCTGGCACCAAGTCTATAGAAAATTCAACATCTCGATCTGGCGGCAATCCTGGCAATTCTTCAGGAAACACATCCAAAAATTCTGCTATCAACGGATGTGGCAACTCCTTGTCTTCCACCATAGCTCCACAAATAATGCCTTCTTTCTGCTCCGCAGTTCCTCTAGCAAACTCGAACTCTGGCTCTCCTGGCGGACCAAACAAAACTCTACCTTCTCTACAATCTATGCTAGCACGGTGCCTACTCAACCAATCCATCCCGAGTACAATGTCGTAGCTCGGAAGTGGCATTACAAGTAGACACGCACTCAACTCCCGGCCTCCCAGAGTAACTCTCCGATCCTTGCAAATATCATTAACCAGGATAATGCCTCCCCCGGTCATGATCTTGCAAGTCCTAAGCAAAGACTCAGCTACCAAACCATGCTTTAGAGCAAAAGAAACAGATACAAAACTATGGGAAGCACCACTATCAAACAAAGCTAAAGCTGGAATAGAATCAAGAAGAATAGAACCTGCGATGACATCTCCTGTGGGTTCCTCCTCTTCGACTGTCATAGCAAACGCTCGTCCCTGCCGAGCACCTCCCTGCTGCTGATGCTGGACAAAACGCTGCTACTGTGTCGGAAGAGGTCCCCTCGGTTGTGCTGCAGGTGGTCTCATCTGTGCCCTCGGAGCTGGAGCTGCTCCCTGAACTGCACGACGAGGACACTCCCTCAATTGATGCCCTTCAGTACCACAATACAAACAAACTCCTAGCCTCTTTCTGCAAACTTCCCAGATATGGCCGGGCTTCTTGCAAAAGTTGCATAGAGCTTGCTGTAACTGCCTCTGCTGCTGAGGTGCCTGGTGAAAAGGCGCTCTAGCTGGAGTCTGGTTCTGCTGTGGCTGCTGGAAAGGTCTGGACTGGAAATGAGGACGTTTGGCAGATACTGCACTGCCGTTGGCCCCCAGAAAAGAATCACGGTCTCTCTTGGTCTTCAAACCCAGATCCCGCTCAACCTTGCGTGCCTCCGCAAGTATCTCCGAGTATGTCTTATAAAAAGACGGAATGAGAATCAATATGGCACAAGATGTAAGATATTCAAGGAAAGGACAGTTTAAGAGATCAAGTATCAATATCAAAGGAGAATAGTTGAATCAAAAGAATTTTCCTAGATGTGATTGAGTATCTCAGCCTATATCCTATATCCTATTGCAGGCTCGCAGTAGTACAACTAAGTTGTCGCACTACCACGACATCACATACTTGTGAAGCTAGACCTGCATGGGGCCACCACCAAAAACGTGTCACGACCCGCACCCGGGGTAAGGGTACTAGTCGGAAACAACTCCCAGCCTACGCCGCAGAATCGGCGGTAGAACGCTGTCTAGAAAGTCTATCTAATATAATGAACCACCAAAAGATAGTGTACTCAATCACAGAACTAAGATAGAATGAACACGGATCAGATAAGAATAGAATAGTCACAATACAACTCATGAGTCTAAAATAATACATCAATGAGTCTGAAGAAAAATACAGAAATATGCTGGAGACAAATCCAGTACAAAGAATACTATCAAAACTATAAAGCTACAACTCCAGGGTCAACTGTCTCAGTTGGGATAAGTCCCTCTTGAGCCAGGGTCTCAGAATCTAAACCCACAACATCCTGGGGTCCATAATAGGTAGGGTACTCCTCAGTGTCATCTGGAAAAATATATCCAGTCAGGAAAGGAGCAGAGTACAACCTTAACAGCAGTTCTCAAATAATGATAAGAACTATGTAACAGTAAATAGTTGTGGATAAACAAGATGCATAAATAGATACAAGAATGTATAGACAATAAGGAAATACTAGAAAGAAATACAATAATGAACAATATGCTGATGGAACAAGAATACTAATGACTAAGTGTGTGAGTACTAGCTTTAACATGTGATCGGCTTGGGAACTTGCACAAGAGTATGATGGCCTGGCTGATTATACGTGCGGTGTATGATCAACACTCACAAGGAACAAGACATGCACAAGGAGGGTATGATCACATATCTACACTAAAATACTCCCCACCTCGACTGGTATAATAGATCCAACCACGGTACGTTATGGCACTAGATTCCCCAAGAAGATAGCTAGTCTCCCCGAGAATCGGTGTCTGTACATGTACAAGATAACCAATGAAACAATACTTGCACCATATACACCATATACCAAGGAATAACATCTCATGACGAGATCCGGATATACCAATCCGTGTAACCATAGTGTCAAGAGAACATGTATATCTACACTAGATACAACGAACATAGAGGATATCATAAATGAGAAACTATCAGAGAATGTACTCGCCTGAAGTCCAAATGAACAGTCTCACAAATGTCTGACTCGGTGCCTCGAAGACCTAGACATGGAATACCACATTAATACAAGGTCCCGGAAAGAGAACAATTCAAACTAGGCAACTTCTAGGTCAATAAGTCAATTCTAAGGTAAAAGTCAACTATGGTCAACTCTAAAGTCCACTAAAGTCAAACATGGTCAAACCCAAAGTCAACCTCACAAGACATCTATAAAATAATATAGAGATAAACTACAATAATTTAGGAATCAAATTAGATTCAAAAAGAACTCACACAAAGTATACTAATAATACAATTAATATATACCCTAAAATAATATATATACAACCCAACATTTATATAAATAACATGATATATTATTACAATTATTATTCCTCATAAAACACATATATATATACATATATATATATACAATTATAATATATAATATATACATTAAATCTGTCAAAGCGTCATTGAAAAATAGTGAATAAAATAGGATTAAATCAAAACAGTTTAAATAGTGACAGTCGGGACTGTCACCGAAACCCAAATAATAAACTGCCACTGCTTTGGTTTTCGCTGACAGTTAAACTGTCGCGGAAAAGCGTCGCAGAAAAGCAGCTGTTTTCCGCTGCTGCAATTAATGACAGGTTTGTCATTAATTGCCCGAAGGCTACAGCGGCTGCTATTAGTCGGCTAATTAATGACAGTTTTTACTGTCATTAATTCACTGTCACTAAAACAAGTTATATATATATAATTATATATATAAAAACAGAATATATAAAACAATATATATATATATATATAAACAGAATATATAAAACAGTATATATATATATATATATATAAACCATTAATACAAAAATGTACATATATATATTAATATACACATAAACTTATACCTTCAAATATTTAATAAAGAACATATAATTTACATGGCTAGAAGCACATCTAAAATATTTATATTAATATCCAAATAATTACATAATAATTATAAATAATATAATTACACAATTAAACATACAAATATATTTTATAAAACATTTTATGTATAAATTATATTATTTAAGAAGTAGTAACATATATATTTGCATGCAAGAAAGCTACATATTATATTGTACATTATATTAGCATACCCAAAATATAGATCTATGCTACAATAATTACTATAATAAATACACAAAATAAATATTTAATATCCATATATATATACTAATTATAAATGAAGAATTGAACCACAATTAATTAGATCTATACAAAAATACACACAATTGGAGAGTATCTCACCGTATCCCACTAGATCTAGGATACGCATGCGACACGAGTCCAACACACAACTAAATGCACCCCGAAGGACACAAACAGATCACAAATAATATTTATGAACAAATCAAAGCGTCAAAAGTAGATCTATGTGTCCGTGTCAAAATACGACATGTTCAAAGCCCCGTGTCGGAGGAAAACCCCCAAATGACACGTATCACCAAATAGTTGGGATACGAACCACAAGTATCCCAATATGGACACGACACTAGCCTCAAACACAAAACTCATGTCCAATTGATCTATAGGATCAATTGACACACACAAAAAATATAAATTCGGAATTCCAACAAAATTGACACAAAAAGCACCATAACTTTCTCCATGGGTCTCCTATGAACACAAAACAAAGTCCTATGGGTAGTACATACATATAGGTTGATTTTACATGATTAAATCTCAGATTTAGAAGCTATTTAAATAGGAAAATCTGAATTATACCTATTGGAAGATGGATTCTCAATGAAACCTCCAATTGAGAAGAACTTGCTTCCAAATTGTAGATCCTTGCTCCTCTTTGTAGATCCTTGCTTCCTTCTTCTAGATCCTTGCTTTCTCCTTCTCTAATGGTGAATTGGGAAGAATTTGGAATAAATTTGGTAGGGAATTGGATTGGGAATGGAGGGAATTTGGTAGTGGGAGAATTCTAGATCTAGATTTGGAATGAGATGAGAGGAGAGAGAAATTTCCCCCCCTCTTTAATAGGCCGGCCATAGCCCCTCCCCCAAGCAATTGTAAAATGTCCAATGTACCCCTTGGGGCCTCTCATGAAGAAATAATTAAGGAAGGAAGCTTCTAGTCTAATCATTTAATTAATTTAATCCATCTTCTTAACCATGGGCTTTCTAAATGGGCCAAGTCTAACTAATTAATTTATGTTGGTCCATGGGTCCAAACTAAACTAGTTGGGTCTTCTAAAATAAGTCCAAAATAATTAAATAATATCTAACAACAATACAACAAAAAATATTTACCATGCACAATATTTATTTAAAATAGGAAATTACTAAAATACCATTTTTCCTAAAATGTGGTAGTGACATTAATTTAGGCAACTAAAATTGGTAAAGAATTTGGAGGGATAAAATCTTGAGATCTTGCACATTAGCCACCTTAGACAACTGTCATGACATGCAAGGCTGAACCCCAGGGATATTTGTCATGTCCGCACTAGTGGACGATAATATTCGAATACTTATATTGTATAATACATTCTATGTAATCTAAGAATGGTGGCCGTACAAGGGACCGGTGTATAATATACAATGGGCTATGCAATATTATGGCTCAGTTAGCCCCGCTAAACAACTCACGATATGAGTATTTCTCTTCTGCATCCAATCTGAGATAACTTAGACTCCACAGTAGCAAGTCTTAGAAATAATTGGCCGTCAAATAACTGGCCTTGGTTGTGATTGTATTATTCTATTAGTAGTCTAGGGACAAATTATCAGTGTGATGATTCAACCCTTGTCCTTGTTTGGTTTGGGTTGGGCTATTATGCTAAGATAAGCTATGAACCGAAACCACGACACATAACCTATATTTTTACCTATCTATTGCTTTGGGTTTTATTTCTGCATTTTCGTTCTTTCTTTGTGGTACTTGCGATTTTGGGTCTAACTTCACTGGTTTTGCATATCCAAGTTTCGAGCCAGTTCTATAGGATCCAGCTTACTTTCCCCTTCCTGATGGCGCATACCAGGCAGATGGTTGCTAAAGGGCACAAAAGGGTTTCTTCTTCCCAACTCGTTATCATATATTTTACTCTTTTGAGCGTTTAGCCACCGATATTTGTTAGCCGTAAATCTGGACCTTTAGTTTCCTTTACATGATTATAGTTAATCAGACTGCAGTTGATCATGGTCATGTACTTTTGCTACTCTGCCATCTTCTTCTCATTTTGCACAGCTGGTTTCCAGAATGTTGTGGTAGGAAGTTTGGGACACCTTACTTCCTTGTCATATATGTTCTATGTTTACTATTCTTGTTTGACTGATTGAAACAATAAATACTCCTTATGACCTTAAGTGACTTGATTGTAGCATGCACCCCTTGTCTAGTTACAGCCGTGATCACCGTACGACAAATAGCTGGCCATATCCGTCTCCGTATTCCGGTATTGGGGCGTGATACATGTCCTTTCAAGCAGATCCCCAATGGTCCCTCGGAAGCAGATTCTACCTCGGCTTCATCATCAGCATCCTTGTCTCCTTTCTCCTGGTGTATTTGCTTGTAGAGAACGGAGTCGGAGTAGTAAGCTTCCACTCCTTTGAAAGGTTTAACATTGGGGAACTCAGTTCTGATTACTACTTCGTTATCGACATACTTCATGCACTGATAAAGAGTCGACGACACGATATATGCTCATGTATCCAAGGACGCCCTAGTAGGACGTTGTAGGATACGTCTACGTCAATATCATAGCAAGTGACCTCAGTCTGCATATCGCCTATCTGGCATTTCAGATAGATCTTGCCCATGTGGTAACTTCTCCTTGCGTTGAAGCCGCTGACGGTTGTGTTGGTAGTAGACAACCGGTGTATTAGAATTTTGAGAGTTTGAAGCAGGATTCATAGGATGATGCTGAGGGACAAGCCAAGATCTATATGCATCCTTCCCACGTTGATGGCACCAATGTACCCTATATAGTACAAAGGTCTATCGTGCTGATTATTCTTCATCAGCATATCCTCCTGAGAGAATGTTATGTTTGAAATCCTCTCCATCACGTTGTGGCAATAGAGACATACCGCAGGGTCCTTAGTTGGCTCCTTGACTTGGGCCAAATATGTTTCAGCATATTGTAATGCTTCGCTCAGGGCATCCCGAGTCTCTTTAAAGAGATAAAGGAGCTCAAAGAACGACAATCTTGCTGGTGTATTGGCAAGATGTTCCTGTCACCCTCACATTTTCAATTTAGGGTAGTTTGGTAATTAACAAGGATATTTTATTTTAGGAGTGTTGTATTTAATATTGTGCATAAGTAATTAATTATTTATTGTATTGTTTATTGTTTGATTAGATATAGTTTTATTTTGGACTTGTGTAGTATACCTAATTAGTTTAGTTAGATGCATGAACCCAACATTTATATGTTAGTTTAGATTGAACCCAAGTTTAGACCCATTCATTAGGAGGATAAATTAATTAGTAAAACCATTAGACTAGAACCTTCACTCCTTAATTATTTCTTCATGAGAGGCCCCAAAGGGTGTTTTGGATATTTCATATGGCTTGGGAGAGGGTTTATGATCAGCCATTAGAGGAGGAGAGAGAGTGTCTCTCATTTCATTTTGTTTATTCCATTTAGATCTACATTTTTCTTCTTTCCTAATTTCTTCATTCCCTCATCATTTCTCACCAAATTTCCACCTAAATTCAGTCCCTATTCTTCAATAGAGGCTACTACAACAAGGATCTACAAGAAGAAAGTAAGAATCAAGGAGGAGGCCAAGATCTACAAGGAGGAGCTACTTTCCAATTTTGGGGATTTTTTATTGGGAATCCATCTCCCAATAGGTACATTTTAATTTTCCCCCTTTTATTAGGTTCTAAATCTGAGATTTAACCATGAGAAACCAACCCATATGCATAGGCTATCCATAGGAATTGGTTTTAGGTTCATCGGAGACCTACAGTGGAAGTTATGTGCATTTTGGTGCCAATTTGTGAGAATTTCGAGATTGGCATATGTAGTGTTTGTCATTTGGTCAATTAGGTCATTATGATATATGATTGCTTGTTTTTGACTAGTGTCGTATCCACAATTGGATACGTGTAGGCCGTATCTCGTCAATTTGACAAAACATATTGATTTTAGGGGTTTCCTCCGACACGGGGAGTTGTGCACATCAATTCTTGACACGGACACGTAGTGGATCTAATTATGGTTCGTATACTTCATAATTAGTATTTTAGACTTGCTGGTGTCCACCTGGATACGTTTGGTTGTGTGTTGGAGCAGTATCGCAAGCGTATCATAGAATTAGTGTGATACGGGTGCGGTACACTCTACGTATTTAGTTTTGTAAACCCCCTCGACCAATTTAGGATTTATTTTAATTAAATTTAGAGACTAGGATTTATTTGGGTACCATTAGAATTAATGTGCGGTAATTATATATCTTAATACACCCTACCGTTGCTTCGAGGTTGGAGCACCATACTACTAGTTACCTTCAACCCAATGTCACAAACATCTCCTAGACATGCCAGACTACCCATTTGACCATTGTGTAACCTTATATACTCGTTATTGCGTCTTATCTTAGCTATGCAATATTAGATAAAAGAACGTCTTGCACATTATATTAATTTAATTAAATTGAGGCCAATTTTACCCTAAACAAGACCTAACCAAGCCCACGTGCACCCTTTCACGTGGACCAGTCCCACCCCAACGAGTCCAGACCGGCCCAAGTCCCGAGGTCAGCCCAAAATCCCCTCCTTTATAAATACACATATTCCCGAACATTAAAACCCTAAAACTCATTATCATCACCACCTCCAAAGAAACCCTAGCCGACCCCTTCATCTTAACCGAGCATTCCCTGCCCCCGCCTCGACCGGACACCCACCGCCTCCACCTCAAGCCACCATCACCACTTCAAACCACCGCTGCCTGACCACCACACCCATCCACCATCGCCACCATCTCCTTCACCATCACCAACTTCCTCCATTAAATCCGAACCCCTTAGCCGCTGCCCCGAGCGCCCCCGTCGCCTCTGGCACCGCCAAACATCACTTCCAGGCTGACCCCGATCTTTCCACGACCTTGACCGCCTTCTCCCGCCGCCAAGACGCCGCTGCCACCGCTGTCAGATGCCGCTGCCGCTGCTACACTTTCTGTAGTTGCTGCCACAGCCGCTGCTGCCTTGCTGGCCGTCCGACCGGAGTTGTCCCCTCGTCGGAGTATGCACAGTCGACAAGCACAGGCCCTCTCCCGTTCAACCACGCCTAGGTAACCATCGTATTGCCTCTTCTCGTCGTTGTGTCGATCGTGTCGTGTGTCGAGCATGGACACAAGTTAATTAATATTGAACCATATATTGGTATATGTAGGATGTAATTAGATTAGTATAATAATTAATGAGTTAGTAATTAATAAACTAGTAAATGACCCTAATAATATGGATTGTTATAAAGACTGGTAATTCACCAAAACTTAGACCTTGATCAAACACACAGTAACATGAGGAAGAAGGACATGTAATTATGTAAAACATAAAGAGTTCCGTAAACCCAGAACATGGTACTTTATTGTTGCGAGAGACACGGTAACTGAGGACAGGACACGTGCACACCTTAGCTACGTGCGCATGCCCTCTGTAGTCGACTAGCCGTGACCCTTGCAGCAGTACTTAAGTGTAGCGTCGTAGTTTGTGTATTAATGGCTTTAGTGTCTGATGCTAGATTGCTATATTATATTATGTGTTTAGTGTCATTGGATCGGCCAGGAGATACTGCAGGAACAGGCTATTGGCATTCACAGCTTGAGGACCCAGGCAAGATACCTTGCCATATTTTTGTCTAATTTAAATTATGCATATGTTGTATGATATCTTGTTGCTTATTTTATATGACTGTGTACGTCTGAGATTGACTCGGGTACAGTCGACGAATGCATCAATGAGTAGTGTACTTGACCTAGCCATTAGCAGACTCGCCCCATTAGGAGGATACTCTGATATCTTCCGAGATCTGACACTCTTATACGTTTCACAGTGACAAATTTATATTGGGATGCGGATTCGCGTACTCGACTAGCTATCGGTGCGTGTGACATGCATCACGGTTAGTACGTAATTCAGGATTATTTCATTTATAGAGACTTGGCATATAGATATGTGGTATGCATGTTGAGTATTCGACTTGTGTATCTACATTGGGCAGGGAGGACCACTAGTAGAAATATGGGATATACACATTGGGATCCGTAGTATCCACAGGAGTCATGGATCCAATGACTCCCTCTATGTAGATTCTCCGTTCTTCGGAGCGATATGGACGTTATATTATTCAGATTCCCCGTTCTTCGGACCGGTATGGACGTTATATTATTCGGATTCCCCGTTCTTCGGAGCGGTATGGACGTTATGCCTACGCCTACCTATACGTACCAATGTTGTCCTCATATTCACTTAGATGGTTAGCACACCCTTTATTTATATTATTCAGTATTTATATATATGACATGCTTCTATGTATCTTGTTACGTCCCTCTGAGGACTTGGTACCTTTCTAGATTTGGACGAGGCATATTACCCCACAGTGTACGGCCCAGGACAGGAGACTAGGTACGCTACAGCTGAGGAGATAGAGGTGCTACCATCAGAGTTTCCGTGATCAGTTGGTAGGCCTTCTGCCTAGGAGTGGGTGCATCATTATCTAGTTAGCCGATGCCCTAGTCATTATCTTTTATCTATCATTTTAGTATTTTATTTCATCATAGTAGTGGGTTTGTCTCCACCGGACATTCTTGGTTGTACTAGAATATTTTGAGACTGGCGTTTATCTTCCAACATTTGTTATTAGTATTTTCTTGCTGTTTCTATTATGGATGAGATTAGATTACCTGTTATTGATTGCTATGGGACATGTTAGTATTTAGGACAACGTAGCACTCTTCATTAGGATCTATTAAATTGGGATATCCTCGAAGACGTGACAACTGGCTATTGCCACGTGGCCTGGTCCCGTGTATTTTGGGATTGGGGCGTGACATGGTTTTAGTGGTGGCCCATGCAGGTCAACTTTATCGCTTGTGGTATGGTAACATGCCCAGCGAACCTGCAATAGGATAGAAATTCTAGGTCTCATCCACTTGATTGCGTCTTGAACTTCCTTCGTATTACTTCTAAATATCTGCATCTTGTTTGTTTGATTTCGTACCCTTTTTAATGAAATCCTATCTCTTGCAGCAAGATGAACTTGCATAGTGGAATAGGACCACCCAGTGCTGTGGTGCCAACCGACACCACCCAAAGAGAGGAGATACCCCAGGGACTACCTGTAGGGCAACCACCGCTACAGGCCCCGCTGATACATTGGCACGAGACTTCTCAGGGCGATCCTACATAGCAGCCCGAGGGACAGACTTCCCAGATGATCCCCACGTAGCATTTTGAGGGCCAGACTTCGGGAGCTACGCCAATGTCGCAAACCGAGAGGCCGACATCTGAGGAGACACCTACCGCATAGCCAGAGGTTCCATTACCACCACCTCCACCCTATCCACCCCAGATGCCACAATCAGATGGAAAGCCACAGATGCTTCAGTTCTTCCAGACTATGATGCAAGCAAAGTGGCATCAGACCGTGACATTGAGACAGAGTTTGATGGTAGTACTAGAGAGGACACCTGTCACAGCACCAGTACCAGCACCTCCACCAGCTCAAACATGTGGCACTGTACGATGGTTCCAACAGATAGGACCAGATACTTTTTTGGGCAATGAGACTGTAGAACGGATCTCCAATTGGGTTGCCAACATGGAGATGCTACTAGAGGCTTCACAACTACATCCAGAGCTTTGGATGACCGCAGTGAGGGCCCAACTGAAAGGCAACACCCATCACTGGTGGGATTCTATTGAGCGCAGTGTAGGCAAGAACCAGACTTGGGAACAGTTCTTAGAATACTTCAATGCGAAGTATTTTTCGGCTACAGTGAGAAATGCCTTGTAATCCCAGTTCCAACATCTGGAACAAGGGAATATGACTGTTGACGCATATGACGCAGAGTTTAGCCGTCTTAGTAGATTTGGTGCCGTCCTGATACCCAACGATCTAGAGAAGGCCCAGAGATTCCATCATGGCCTCACTTTCGAGCTACAGAGGTATACAACCACACAGGCGAGGATTTCTTATGAGGAGGTTTTTGCAGAGGCGAGGATACATGAGGCCATTGGCAGGGGAGCAAGACGTTCCAGTACGACCACACCAGCCAGAGCCCAGCCCAGAGTAGGAGGACCGATCCATCGTCCCGGAGTGCAGACGCAGCAGAGTATAACACCATACTAGCAAAATGAGCTTTCGTCTTGCAACTACTGTGGTAAGAGAGGACATTACCAGAAGGACTGACGAAAGAGACTAGGAATATGCATGATTTATGGAGCGAGCCAACACTATGCCCGAGACTTCCCACAGCGCAGAGACATAGCACCGCAGACAGGACAAAGGCTAGCAGTACCAGTTCCGAGGATACTAACCCCGCCAGGAGGATAACGTCCACCAGCACCCGGAGGATTCCAGAGGGGCCACCCTTGGCCCCACAACAGGCACAGTTTGCTCGAGACCGACAGTAGACCGGAGGACAGAGGCACGGACAGGCCTTTGCATTAGTAGCTACTGAAGAGGAAACAAAAGGGGAAGATATCATAGATACCATTTAAGTTGCATCATTACCTGCGACTGCATTGTTTGATTCTGGTGCTATGCTATCATTTATGTCTAGTAGATTCATAGCAATGCATAGAGTAGCGACTTCCCCCTTACCTAAGAGTTGGAAGATTCTTACCGGAGGAGGTATCGTGCCGGTTACCAGCACTATTAGAACGTGCTCGGTAGTCGTGTGTGGTAGAGAGATGAGAGCACGATTCTTGGTATTACCCATGCCATACTTTGACGTCGTGCTAGGCATGGGCTGGTTAAGCCAATATAATGCCGTGCTGGACTGCCGGATCGGTAGCGTCACTTTTATACCGCCAGATCAACCGGAGTTCGAGTACATGCGAGGGACTATCGAGCAAGGAGTAGGACCGACAGTGGGAACTTAAATGGCTATGGAGATGGTAACCCCGCCGATAGTTGCAGAATTCGAGGATATTTTCCAAGAGGAGTTGCCAGGCTTACCACCAGATAGAGACGTGGAGTTTACCATTGAGCTAGTACTCGAAGCAGCACCGGTATCTTCTAATGTATACCGATTGGCGAAGAAGGAGCTAGATGAGCTGAAGCTTCAATTAGAAGAGTTACAGAGCAAGTGATTTATCCGACCTAGTGCATCACCCTGGGGAGCACCAGTGTTGTTTGTACCTAAGAAGGATAGAACAGTACGTATGTGCATTGGTTACAGAGCCCTTAATGCTTTGACTATCAAGAACAAGTACCCCCTGTCGCAGATTAATGATTTATTCGACCACTTGACAGGAGCAGTGGTGTTCACAAAGATCGATCTGAGATCGGGTTATCATCAAGTGAAGGTGCGAAGAGAAGACATCCAGAAGACAGCCATCAGGACTCGTTATGGTCACTACGAGTTCTTAGTGATGCCTTTTGGACTGACGAATGCACCTGCTGTATTTATGAACTTGATGAATAGAGTCTTCCACTAATACCATCAGTTCATGGTGATCTTTATCGACGACATCTTGGTGTATTCGAAGAGCCACGAGGAGCACGAAGAGCACTTGATACTAGTGTTAGAGACGCTGAGGAGAGAGAGGCTTTACGCAAAGCTGAGCAAGTGTGAGTTCCTCCAAGATCGTGTCGCTTTTCTTAGACATGTTAACTCAGGAGATGGTATCTCAGTAGATTCAGCGAAGATTTTATCAGTAGAGACATGGACAACCCCTACCAATATCTCAGAGGTGAGGAGTTTCCTAGGACTTGCCGGATATTACCGGAGGTTCGTAGAGAACTTCGCGAAGATCGCAGAACCGATGACCCTCTTGACCCGTAAGGGGCAAGAGTTCACTTGGACAGAGGAGTGTCAGAAGGCATTCGATAAGATGAAGAAGCGTTTGACTACAGCACCTATCTTGACCATATCTTCTGGACCCGGAGGATTCGTAATCTATAGCGACACATCTGGGAAAGGATTAGGATGTGTCTTGATATAGCATGGAAAGGTTGTAGCTTATGCCTCTAGGCAGTTAAGGATACATGAGAAGAGCTATCCCACCCACGACTTGGAGCTTGCCGCAGTGATCTTTGCTTTGAAGCTTTGGAGGCACTACCTATACGAAGAAAGAGTAGAGATATTCACTGATCACAAAAGCCTAAAGTACGTCTACACTCAGAAGGACCTGAACCAGAGACAGAGACATTGGCTCGAGGTGATGACAGACTTCGAGATTGAGCTACAATACTACCCGAGAAAAGCCAACGTAGTAGCTGACGCATTGAGCAGAAGACCCATGGCATTTTTCTTGTCTACCCAACAATAGCTGTTGAGAGATCTAGAGCAGATGGGTATAGAGGTTGTTATGCCCGAAGTAGATGGACAATTGTCGAGTTTTCAGTTGTAATCGACATTAGTGGAGAGGATCAAGGCTGCTTTGCCGACAGATGCCAGATTCCAGAGGCTTCGACAGAGGACAGAGGCTAGAATACAGACAAGATTGCATATACATGAAGACGAAACCTTGAGATGCGGAGATCATCTCTATGTTCCAAATGGAGAACTTCGTTAGGAGTTGATGTCAGAGGCACACAGTTTGACCTACTCTATTCATCCAGGAGGCAGGAAGATGTACAGAGACTTAAGGCAGTACTACTGGTGGCATGGAATGAAAAGAGAGATAGCCCGCTTTGTGGCGAAGTGCCTGGTGTGTCAGCAAGTCAAAGCTGAGCATCAGAGATCTGCAGGATTACTTCAACCGCTCTCGATACCGGAGTGGAAATGGGAGCATGTCACTATGGACTTTGTTACAGGTTTTCCGAGGAGTCCTAGTGGTCGTAATACAGTATAGGTAATCGTAGATAGACTCACCAAGTTCGCACACTTTTTACCCTTCAGAGTTGGGCAATCTACAGAGGTCTTAGCAGATATGTACATGAGGGAGATTGTGCGACTGTATGGAGTGCCAGTTAGTATAGTGTCTGATAGGGATACAAGGTTTACATCTTACTTTTGGCGGACTATGCAAGAGAGTCTCGGTACCCGCCTAAAGTTTAGCACATCGTATCACTCACAGACATATGGCCAGTCAGAGCGCACCATCCAGACGTTGGAGGACATGTTAAGAGCATGCATGCTTGATTTCGGAGAATCATGGGAGGACCATTTGCACTTGGTCAAATTTTTCTACAACAATAGCTCTCAAGCGAGCATTCATATGGCTCCCTATGAAGCGTTGTATGAAAGGAAGTATCGTTCCCTAGTATGTTGGAGCGATGTAGGCGAGAGACATATTCTCGGGCCAGAATTGGTTGTTCGTACAGTAGAGATGGTGAAGAAGAACTAAGGGCACCTATGAGCAGCACAGGACAGGCAGAAGCACTGGGCAAATGCGAATCAACGACCTCTAGAGTTCCAGGTTAGAGATCATGTGTTTCTAAAGATCTCACCTACTCGAGGGACTATCATATTTGGAGGCAGAGGAAAGCTGAGTCCGAGGTACATCGGACCATTCGATGTGTTAGAACGCATCGGAGAGGTTGCTTACAGACTAGCCTTACCACAGACTTTGGAAGGAGTCCATGACGTCTTCTATGTATCTCAGCTAAGGAGGTAAATACCAGATCCGAGTCATGTGCTTGACCATTCAGAAATCAGAGTCGGCCCGAGCTTATCATACCAAGAGGATCCTGTTGAGATTCTGGACAGAAGTGAGAAGGTATTGCGAGGTCAGACTATCCCCTAGTCTGTGTCGTATAGAGGCATCTTGCACCAGGCGAGTCGACCTGGGGACGCGAGGAGGATATTTGACAGCTTTAACCCCATATCTTCGAAGGCCTAGGTATGTAGTATCATTAAATTTTAGTCAGTATTTCTTACCTTACGTATATTTTAATTTCGAGGACGAAATGCTATAAGGAGGGTATATTGTAAACCCCCTCGACCAATTTAGGATTTATTTTAATTAAATTTAGAGACTAGGATTTATTTGGGTACCATTAGAATTAATGTGCGATAATTATATGTCTTAATACACCCTACCGTTGCTTCGAGGTTGGAGCACCACACTAGTAGTTACCTTTAACCCAATGTCACAAACATCTCCTAGACATGCCAGACTACCCATCTGACCTTTGTGTTGTCACGCCCCGGACCCGCCCGGGCCGCCGCTCCGTCCTGTCCCGTCCCGTACGGCCGGGATTAACGAACCGGACACGAATCACCGTGCCTCGGCGCGCCGGACGCGAATCACCGTGCCCGTCCCACGGTTGAGAGGGAGGAAGGGAGCTATACGAATGGCCCGTTCGAGCTTTCGGGGGACGTGATGCCGTACAGGCCTGGGGTTGCGTCCGTGCAAGGCCAATCGTTTAAGTTGATAGTTGGCTATCATCGCATCAATCGAGTAAGCAGCGGAAAGGGACTTGTTGCAATGCAATACATTTGCCAACTGAGTGTTCGGGACGATCGAGGCAACTTGGGTTTCCTTTAGCAAGGCACACGTTCGTTCCATACATTATGCCCCCTTATACGATAGCATTCTCGGGGCAACAATCGAAACCAGGATTCCGGTTCTTCGGGACTGTGGCACGCCTATCACTTCCTCGGACGATCCAGTACCTGCAAGCAAGTAAACTGTTGGTGGGTCAGCACTTTATACAAGTACTGGTGAGATAAATCAATTGAACAGAAACATGCATTCACTCAAACAGGCACTAAGTAATCATGTTATAAAATATTATATTACTAGTGATCTTTCTAGTTTTACCAGGTTCGTTTCATGCAGTTTGCTAGCAGAGTCATATTACATTATTTGGAAACATGTTTGGAAACAGAGTTTCTTATTGAATATACAAGCAAGCAAACCGTTCATGTTTCAGGGTGTGCGCAGCGTATCTTGTGCGACTCCAGGGTCACATGCAAAGCTAGACACATAATGCACATTCTTAGGGGCAGTCACTATCCAAGCCAACATAATGACTTAGATATATGCAGGGCGGTCTCCGATTATCTCAGGATCGGCAGCTGGTGGAACAGCATACCAATGACTCTTTATCTGATGCTAGAGGCAGCTGTGACTCATGGTTGCTTTGCACTATCATGGTAGCAGCCGTGACACATGCTGTTCAGCTCTCCACCAATAGCCATTGTCCGACCGCGTGCGAATGCATGGAACACTATCAAATAAACTCTAGTATGCAGATGAGAAGAACCATCTTAATACACTCGTTGTTGCGGGGCAATCCGACTTATCACTTGAACACGTTCAGGCACAGTATGGTTCTCTCGAAGCATAGACGATAGTGAACATGTTCATGCACTCTAAGCAGGCGATTCAGGATTCTCGTTAAGCAGGCATTGATTCAAAGACAAGCTAGGTGAGTTCGTTCATTAACATGCAAGGCAGGTTCTATCATTCTCTTAAGAAAACATTGCAAGCAAAAATACAGGTTATTATTAAGGCGTGCAAGAATCAGAGAACGAAGTTCTGCCCACTCACCTTGATACATAACGCCGGCGCGGAGCGGGGCATTACATACTTACCAACCAACAAAAAGTTTCGTCCTCGAAACTTCAAGGATAAACTTCTCGATATTCCGAGCAGCGATAGTACCGTCCCTCGCTGTACTCAATCGAAACAATCAAGTAATTCAAGTTCAGGAAACATTTTGCACTTTGAGAATATTTATGGACTTATTGTATGGAACGCTCTTTGTAAAACCATATCGATAATATCTCAGAGTCATAGCAACGGTTTGGGCCAGAGAATCGATTCCGCTCTGATACCATTCTGTCACGCCCCGGACCCGTCCGGGCCGCCGCTCCGCCCTGCCCCGCCCCGTACGGCCGGGATTAACAAACCGGACACGAAACACCGTATCTCGGCGCGCCGGACACGAATCACCACGCCCGTCCCGCGGTTGAGAGGGAGGAAGGAAGCTATACGAATGGCCCATTCGAGCTTTCGGGGGACGTGATGCCGCACGGGCCTAGGGTTGCGCCCGTGCAAGGCCAATCGTTTAAGTTGATAGTTGGCTATCATCGCATCAATCGAGTAAGCAGCGGAAAGGTACTTGTTGCAATGCAATGCATTAGCCAACTGAGTGTTCGGGACGATCGAGGCAACTTGGGTTTCCTTTAGCAAGGCACACGTTCGTTCCATACATTATGCCCCCTTATACGATAGCATTCTCGGGGCAACAATCGAAACCAGGATTCTGGGTCTTCGGGACTGTGGCACGCCTATCGCTTCCTCGGACGATCCAGTACCTGCAAGCAAGTAAACTGTTGGTGGGTCAGCACTTTATACAAGTACTGGTGAGATAAATCAACTGAACAGAAACATGCATTCACTCAAACAGGCACTAAGTAATCATGTTATAAAACATTACATTACTAGTGATCTTTCTAGTTTTACCTAGGTTCGTTTCATGCAGTTTGCTAGCAGAGTCATATTATATTATTTGGAAACATGTTTGGAAACAGAGTTTCATATTGAATATGCAAGCAAGCAAACCGTTCATGTTTCAGGGTGTGCGCAGCGTGTCTTGTGCGACTCCAGGGTTACATGCAAAGCTAGACACACAATGCATATTATTAGGGGCAGTCACTATCCAAGCCAACACAATGACTTAGCTATATGCAGGGCGGTCCCCGAGTATCTCAGGATCGGCAGCTGGTGGAACAGCATACCAATGACTCTTTATCTAATGCTAGAGGCAGCTGTGACTCATGGTTGCTTTGCACTATCATGGTAGCAGCCGTGACACATACAGTTCAGCTCTCCACCAATAGCCATTGTCCGACCGCGTGCGAATGCATGGAACACTATCAAATAAACTCTAGTATGCAGACGAGAAGAACCATCTTAATACACTCGTTGTTGCGGGGCAATCCGACTTATCACTTGAACACGTTCAGGCACAGTATAGTTCTCTCGAAGCATAGACGATAGTGAACATGTTCATGCACTCTAAGCAGGCGATTCAGGATTCTTGTTAAGCAGGCATTGATTCAAAGACAAGCTAGGTGAGTTCATTCATTAACATGCAAGGCAGGTTCTATCATTCTTTTAAGAAAACATTGCAAGCAAAAACACAGGTTATTATTAAGGCGTGCAAGAATCAGAGAACAAAGTTCTGCCCACTCACCTTGATACATAACGCCGGCGCGGAGTGGGGCGTTACATGTGTAACCTTAGATACTCGTTATTGCGCATCATCTTAGCTACGTAATATTCGTTAAAAGAACGTCTTGCGCATTATATTAATTTAATTAAATTGAGGCTAACTTCAACCTAAACAGGACCTAACCAAGCCCATGTACATCCTTTCACGTGGACCAGTCCCACCCCAACGAGTCCAGACCGGCCCAAGTCCCGAGGTCAGCCCAAAATCCCCTCCTTTATAAATACACATATTCCCTAATATTAAAACCCTAAAACTCATTATCATCACCACCTCCAAAGAAACCTTAGCCGACCCCTTCATCTTAACCGAGCATCCCCTGCCCCCTCCCCGACCGGACACTCATTGCCACCGCCTCAAGCCACCATCACCACTTCAAACCACTACCGCCTGACCACCACACCCATCCACCATCGCCACTATCTCCTTCACCATCACTAACTTCCTCCATTAAACCCGAACCCCTTAGCCGCTGCCCAGAGCGCCCCCGCCGCCTCTGGCACCACCAAACACCACTTCCAGGCCAACCCCGATCTTTCCACGACCCTGACTGCCTTCCTCCGCCGCCAAGACGCCGCTGCCACCGCTGTCAGACGCCGCTGCCACTGTTGTCCGACGCCGCTGCCGCTGCTACACCTACTGCAGTTGCTGCGACAGCCGCTGCTGCCTTGCTAGCCGTCCGACCGGAGCCGTCCCCTCGCCGGAGTACGCACAGTCGACGAGAACAGGCCCTCTCCCGTTCAACCATGCCTAGGTAACCATCGTATTGCCTCTTCTCGTCTTTTTATCGATCGTTTCGTGTGTCGAGCATGGACATAAGTTAATTAATGTTGAACCATGTACTGGTATATGTAGGATGTAATTAGATTAGTATAATAATTAATGAGTTAGTAATTAATAAACTAGTAAATAACCCTAATAATATGGATTGTTATAAAGACTCGTAATTCACAAAAACCTAGACCTTGATCAAACACACAGTAACATGAGGAAGAAGGACATGTAATTATGCAAAACATAAAGAGTTCCGTAAACCCATAACATGGTACTTTATTGTCGCGAGAGACACGGTAACTGAGGACATGACACATGCACAACTTAGCTACGTGCGCACGCGCCTCTGTATTCGACTAGCCGTGACCCATGCGGCAGTACTTAAGCGTAGCGTTGTAGTTTGTGTATTTATGGCTTTAGTGTCTGATGCTAGATTCCTATATTATATTGTGTGTTTAGGGTCATTGGATCAGCCAAGAGACACTGTAGGAACAGGCTATGGGCATTCACAGCTTGAGGACCCAGGCAAGATACCTTGCCATATTTACTGTCTAATTTAAATTATACATATGTTTTATGATATCGTGTTGCTTATTTTATATGACTGTGCACGTCCGAGATTGACTCGGGTGCAGTCGACGGATGCGTCGATGAGTAGTGTACTTGACCTAGCCATTAGCAGACTCGCCCCATTGGGAGGATACTCTGATATCTTTCGAGACCTGACACTCTTACACGTTTCACAGTGACAAATTTATATTGGGATGCGGATTCGTGTACTCGACTAGCTATCGGTGCGTGTGACATGCATCATGGTTAAAATATAATTTATGTTTATTTTATGTGTAGAGACTTGGCATATAGATACGTGGTATGCATGTCGAGTATTCGACTTGTGTATCTACATTGGGCGGGGAGGACAACTAGTATGCGTATGGGATACACACATTGGGATCCGTAGTATCCAGAGGAGCCACGGATCCAATGACTCCCTCTATGCAGATTCCCCATTCTTCGGAGTGGTATGGACGTTATATTATTCAGATTCCCTATTATTCGGAGCAGTATGGACGTTATATTATTCAGATTCCCCATTCTTCGGAGTGGTATGGACGTTATATACTTGCAGATTCCCTGTTCTTCAGAGCGGTATGGACGTTATACCTATGCCTACCCATACGTACCAATATTGTTCTCATATTGCATTCACTTAGATGGTTAGCACACCCTTTATATATTTTATTCAGTATTTATATATATTGCATGCTTCTTTGTATCTTGTTACGTCCCTCTGAGGACCTGGTACCTTTTCAGATTTGGACGTGGCATATTACCCCACAGTGTACGACCCAGGACAGGAGACTAGGTACGCTACAACTGAGGAGCTAGAGGTGCTACCATCAGAGTTTTCGTGATCAGTTGGTAGGTCTTCTGCCTAGAAGTGGGTGCATCATTATCTAGTCAGCCAATGCCCTAGTCATTATCTTTTATCTATTATTTTAGTATTTTATTTCGTCATAGTAGTGGGTTTGTCCCCACTAGACATTCTTGGTTGTACTATGATATTTTGAGACTGGCGTTTATCTTCCAGCATTTGTTATTAGTATTTTCTTGCTGTTTCTATTGTGGATGAGATTAGATTACCTGTTGTTGATTACTATAGGACATGTTAGTAATTAGGATAGCGTAGCACTCTTCGTTAGGATCCATTAAATTGGGATATCCTCGAAGACGTGACAGCTGGCTATTGCCACGTGGCTTGGTCCCGTATTTTTTGGGACTGGGGCGTGATAGGTTTATTGTCCTCTTTCCTATTTGTGCATATGTATTTATATATCTATATGATATTTATGTAATATATATATTTATATAATAGTGTATATGATTAAGTGTCCTTGTGTGTGTCTATATATATATGTATATAATAGCGCATATATATCTATATGTATATATATATGTGTGAGTGTGTGTGTGTGTACTAGTGTTTATATGTGTATATGCATGTGTGTGCTTGTGATTTTGTGAGTAAGAGTATATGTATATATTCATATGTAGATATGTATATATAGAGAGAGGAGTATATATATATATATATATATATATATATATATATATATATATATATATATATATATATATATATATATATATATATATATATATATATATATATACATTATATATATATATATATTTATATTTTTATAGATATTGGTATCTACGTATTATGAAAGGGTATATGGTTATATATATATATATATATATATATATATATATATATATATATATATATAAGCATAGATGATAGTATTGATATAGATTTGATATAGATAGATGTATATATATATAAGTGTTGGTGGCATGTTGTTGTATGTGTTTGTGTGTGGTTGTATTTATGTGTCTGTGTGAGGGTGCATGCAAATATATCTATCTATAGATATATAAGATTGTGTAGGTGTATATATATCTAGCAATAGGTATTTGTTTATATATATATATATATATATATATATATATATATAAGCATAGATGATAGTATTGATATAGATTTGATATAGATAGATGTATATATATATAAGTGTTGGTGGCATGTTGTTGTATGTGTTTGTGTGTGGTTGTATTTATGTGTCTGTGTGAGGGTGTATGAAAATATATCTATCTATAGATATATAAGATTGTGTAGGTGTATATATATCTAGCAATAGGTATTTGTTTATATATATATATATATATATATATATATATATATATATACATATATATATATATATATATATACATATATATATATATATATATACATATATATATATATATATATATACATATATATATATATATGTGTGTGTGTGTGTGTATGTGTGTGTGTGTGTGTGTTTATATATATATATATATATATATATATATATATATATATATATATAAATATATGTGTGTGTGTGTGTTTGTGTGTGTGTGTGTGTGTGTTTGTAATTGTGTATATATATATTCATAGGGGGTTTTAAGTGTTTGTGTTATGTGTATGTGTCCATATATCTATATTTGAGTGTATATATATACATATATATAAGTGTAGGTATGTTTGTGTATATATATATATATATGTATAGAGGAGTGTGTATATACAAGTTAATATCTATATGTATATATATGTGTGTGTGAGCATAGGTGTTTGTATATATGTATGTGTGTGTATCTATGTGTTGTGAGTGTGTGTATATGTTCATGTATCTATGTGTCGAGTTAAGGAGTGTTTATATTTATAGGTTGATAGTCTATAGGTGTTTTGGTGTGTGTGTGTGGCTGTTGCGGCGCACCAGCGGTGCAGTCGTGGGGCAGTAGCGGTGCAGTTGCGGGACAGCGTGGTTGCAACAGCAGCAGTAGTCGCAGTGCAGCAATGTGTAGTCGCGGTGCAACAGGGTGCAGTCGCGGCGCAACGCGCGTGCAGCAGCAGGTTGCAACAGCAGCAGCAGTCGCAGCGCAACAGTGGTGCACCACGGTGCAGCGCACGGTACAGTGCGCAGCAGTGCGCAACTGTGCAATTTCAGTTAGTTTCAGTGGGGTTCAGTTCTGTTTTGAGATATTGGGTTAACAAGGTATCAAGGTAATTGGTTTATAAGATAGTTAGCTAGTAGTGTTGTTAGTTGGGTTTTGGGTTTGGCATGGAGTTTAAGTATTTGGTTTACGGTTATAATTAGTATATGAATAATTAAGTAGTTAGTATCTATAGTATGTATGTTTGGTATTAGTATATATAACTATTAGTCTAGATAGTTAATAGTAGAAAAAGGGCATTGTTTAGAATATAATTTAGCTATAGATATATGTATATATGTAGGTATATTATATATGGATATGTATGTTTGGTATTATAGTTAATTCTATAATATTATTGGGATACATTATAGTGGTAGCATGTATTAGTATAATAGTTTTGGGTTTCTATATGCATTAGCTATGTAGAGGTTTTGGATTACCTCTGGATACCAAGGTAACACCAAGGTATATTGGGTCGATACCCAAGGTATTGAGTTTGGGTTTCGAGATAGGTGTGATACGCATTGGTGCAAGGCCATGGTATCATATTATATTTGTTTTGATATAGTATTATAATATTTGACTTGTATATATATCTAAAATTACTATTTTTATATAAATGAACTTGTGTATCTTAGGATACGGTATCTTGTTGGTTTTCTAGTATCTTAGAATAGCTAGTGTGGCCTAGATGCGTAGTGTATAGACCCAATATCCTAGAGATAGATTCATACAACCTAGAAATAGCTAGTTTGACCAACTTTGACTAGTTTGACCGATAATTGACCCAGTTTGACTATTTTGACTTAGAAATGGCTTTATGACCTAGAATTTGACTAGTTTAACTTAATTTTATTCCAGAACATTGTATTAATGTGATATTCTATATATAGGTTTGTGTGACACCAGCTGGGACATAGTTGGGCATTCATTGCTTGGACGACAGGCAAGTACATTCTCTGATAGTTTCTATTATTTGATAATTTCTATTATTCTGGTCTATAGTATTGTTTTACCTAATTTCTCGACACTTGGATACACGGATTAGTATTACATGGATTCACTTTCTTGTGACACGTACATTATACTTGTCTGGCCTCTACTTTAGGACTCATTACTAGCATCACATCAGGACTCACCTACTGGAATCACCTATTTTATCTTGCTGGACTCATATTTGATTTGCGTATCAGGATTGGATTCATTTATACCAGTCGGGCGAGAAAATACTCGAGTAGACATGTAAACATTCCCAAAATCTAGAATTACTCCCTCTGATCTAATCAGGAATGATAGTAGTCGCACACTAAGTATGCGATGAGCCATACTTACCCTTAGCCGTTTACATGTCAAAAGCGGTATTTCAAAAACACTAGTTAATGCTTTCTTGCTGGATTCACATGATACTTGCTGGACACACATCCTATTTATCTAGTTCAGTTCTCATCTATTCACAGTCTTATTTACTGTATTTTCTTGATTCACCATGCATATCTTGTCTTACTTCTTAAATTAACTGTGACAGTATTTTATTCTCTGATTCATTTCTTTTTCTTGCTCATCATGTATTACTTACTATAACTGTTTATAGTCTTTGTCATTTAATTGGAATTGCTACCAGAGGTGTACTTTGCTCCAATCCTGATTGGATATATTTTTCCAGATGAATGGCTTATAGGGCAGTGTCCCACATTCTATGACCGCAGGATGGCGTACCTTTAGAGGATACTCTTGTAGACCAAGAGAACTTAGTTGCAGAGCCCGAGGAGGTCTAGTTTATTGTGTTGGATTATATTAGGCTATTATTTGTTGAGATTCACAGTTTGCATTATTATTTCAGATTGTGGTCTTTATTCTTTTCTTTGCTTTTCCATTCGTGCTTTATCTTCCTTAGTTTGTTTTGTGATTGAGATTAGTTATACTTGTGAGATACCATAGATATGATTGACAGGTACCATATTATATTGTTGAGATATTAGATAGTTAGAAATGACCCAGACAACGTTCTACCGTCGATGCTGCGGCTTAGGCTGGGCGTAACCATGTACTCATGCCCGAATATCCGGGTGCGGGTCATGACAGTGCCAATATGTCAAAGTTGTACGGTTTAACAAAACCTGGTGCAGAATCTTCTTCAGAGACTATTCAAAGCGAGTCTCTTTATGCTTTGGCTTGTCCGTCATGGGAGGCTGAGACGTACCTGCTTCAGATACTATTACAGTAGCGGGGGCGGATGATCCAGGTGCCACGTCCTTTTATACTAGTGCATAGTTTCGTAGATAGGCCTTGCCATACCTAGTTCATTCTAACAAGGCTTCAGCAATCACAAGAGAGACCATGTGATATGGTTTCGGCTTCCTCCCTTTTGACTTGGCAGTTGAAGGCGTTGCTTGCTACGTTAGATCTTAGAAAATATCAGGATGGACCTACATAACTTTACCTCGTGTAGTCTGTTTTCCATCGGTGTAAGTTTGAGAAACTTTTGTTTAACAACAAACAAAAAGTACAAGAAAATCCTTGACAAAAAATCTAAGTACAATATTTTTGATCTGGGGAATGTGATGATGGAGATCGAGTACTTCAGCAACTCCTTTAGTCCGTTGACGGTCCAACGAGGGAATGTGGATGCTCTATTCTCTTTTCTCTCTCTTGAGCTTCAATATACGTACGTAGCTCGTCGGGGGAGCTTGTGGGATATGGTAGCCTTGCCATTTATAGCCATCCTGATGACTTGCTATAGGTGTCGCATATGCCTCTGTTTGGTGGCCGCATAGGGCTCCTTCAACAAAATACAGTTATAACTGTAGCCACATACCACGGGCATGCTGCCATGTGGCCTTATTTGGGATATGTTGTTGATAGAATCTCGGGATTATTTTTAACTCCGTTGTATACGTGACTCGGTCAGCGGGATATGTATTCAACACTGATTATTTGAAGATCTTTTCAGTTGGAACGGACAAATATTATAAGCTAAAAGCCGCATAACATCTTGGCCGCATAACGTCTTGGCCACATATGTGCTCTATTTTGGCCTTGGTCTTATGGACACTTCAACCGTATGGCATTGTGGCCACATGCAAGCTCTCATCTTGCCTTGGTCGATTTGATACTTTGGCTACATAATGAAAAGGCTGGATAGGGTCGTAGTTGCATATGAGGGAACACATGGCATGGCACATTTGACGAAGTTATTAATGCACTAATATGACTTTTCATCTTTTTATGAGCCGCCATCTCTCTCACGATTCTCGAGGCGCTCAAGGTGATGAATGGTCTGTCAGAACTTTTGACGAGCATCGAATGTCGTATCAGGGGATCTCATGCGGCCCCCTTACTTCATAGTTGTACAGGCCACATGGGATCTCCTTATGCGGCTTTCCACTCTTTGGCTATTCAGGCCGCATGGGGCTCTATGTGGCTCCTCTATGTCTTACTATTATTTTAAAGGGGTATGAGCTCTAAGAGGCCTACATGAGTTTTATCCTTTTACCATACCCCCTTCAAATTTTCCCAAAATGATAACTTTGGAATAATTTAAACTAGAAGCATAGTCGAGCACTTTTGGCCTCATATGAGTGATATACCGCATAGACATATTGCCGCATAGTCGGTTCTACCAGGCTGTCAGATCATGAATGAGTAGATTTTGTTCAATCTCCAAGGTGATCTATTAGGATTCTGAGCCATCAGTTGACATAGAGTCTGAGGCAATAATTGAAAGAAGATAAAGCGAATCAATAAATGAGGAGTCATCGTTATCTCTTGCCGTTGCGTGGATCGTGACAGATCGTGATTCGAAACGACCATCGCCATTATCCGAAGCCGCATATTGTCGCCTATATAAGGGTGGTCAAAGTGAGAGAAAAAAATCTTTTTTTTCTTTTCTTCTTCCTTTTTTTCTGCTATGGCTCCCCCCAAAGCTTCCTCGTCTGCCGTTGAATAAGGGCCCCGAGGGCAAGGCTAAGGGGAAGGGTCACGCTGTTGTGGCGGACCCTTTTCTACTTCCCGTCGACGTTCGGTCGTCGATCAAGGGCATGACTTTCTGAAGAAGATGAAGTTGGGTTCAGAACACAGAGACACTTCTGCATAGTTGGACGCATGGATGAGTCTATGCGCCAAATTCTCAGTGTCGCATGGGTAGCCCAGCCGCATAGGCAACCCAGCCGCATGAACAACCTTACCGCATGGGAAGCTATTTCGCATGAATTATTCTACTATATGGTTGTATCAGACGCATGGGTTGACTCGGCCGTATGGGTCGACTCGGCCTCATGGTTCGACTCAGCCTCATCAGTAACCACAACCCTGCCACATGGTTTGGCTCAGCCGCATGGGTAACTCAGATGCATGAGGATATCTCTTTGGAACTGATACTCCTCTCAGTGGTTTTGACCAAGCTACTTTATGGTTTTTTTTCCAGTGACTTAGTCCACCGCACCATCTTGCGAACTAGTCCTTGGTCACGGTCTGCTTCTGTTGGACATGAACTTCGGGGACTTGATTACGGCCATTAAGACCCATAACGACAAAGATCACCCACCTGAACATCAAAAGAAGATTGCTGAGCAGACGCCTTCCTTCTTGTTGAGCCAAAAAAACTAGAAAAGGGAAGCACTTCTTTAAGAAGCCGTACTTTTTGTTTGGGGATGCATTGGAGTCTTCTCGGTCCAAGATTAGGACGACCAAGGAGAGCTGGTCTTTTACCTTCCGCGAGACGGAGATGATATTTCCTTCTTTTGAATACCACCTGCCTTTATCGGACCTGAAGGTGATGTTGGGTCCACAACAGATGGACTAGAACTTAACTCCTGAGCCATAAGGGGCCCTTCTTGGCAATATTCAGTGTGGGACCTGTAAGAACAAAATAGAGTTTTATAGCGTGAAGGTGTCACCATCATACTCCTTGCTTGGATTGAAGCCCGGTCTTGTCGGAAGTGAACTAGGATCGGACCTTAGAATATATGCGACGGGCACCTTCCTTCATCAAGTTGCCAAGAAGGGGACCTATCCCACGGGACAGTTGTGGGCTCTTAGCTGTACACATTATGGTCACTCTTGATGTCGTTTGACCCTTTGGATTCTAAATAAGTACGAACGGAAGCTCAGGGCTGCCAAATTGTTTTTTTCCGTAATGGGTACGTGTCTTTGTTTAGAGATAAACTGCCCCCTCTTCGTAACCCTGATGGAATTGTACAACCTTCGCACGAGGACTTTCTTTACACCTTGCGGCAAGATGGGACTAGCCTTGCATGAGATGCATGCCATCTTCAAGCTCACTTGGGACGAAGAACCCAACGTAGAATATACCTCGAGCAATAAAAAACTCAGTAAATTAGAAGCCTAGAACCCGAAGATCCTGGCGGTGTACCAGGAATTACTATGCCACCACGGCATTTTTAGCGAATATCGAAGAAGAAGAAGAAGCCCTCTGAGGGGTCTTTACCTCATATCACAACTTGGACCCACCACCTCTTTCCAGAGCCGAAGGAGTCTACCAGAGTTCATGTTCGAGCACCGCAATCCGAGCAGGAAGTGGTTGATTTAATTAATGCGCTGAAGGAACTTTCTGCTGCTGAGGATGAAGGCATTGAGGGTTCCTCCGAGGAAGGGGACGAACCTGTTGACGATCTGGGTGACCTCGAAGAGGAACTTAGCTATTTCTATATGGACACCCACAGGTTATCCGCTAAGGTCGTGCTGGCGGGATACCTGATGCTCTGGTTGCACAACTGCGTAGTCCTGGGCGGGTATGGGATAATAGAGAGGATCAATCTCACCCTCATCATTTTGGCCGTGAATTTAGCTTTCGACCATAAGCTGGCCCTTCTACCGACTATGGTACGCTCCATCCATCAGGGTCTCCACAACTTTGCTGAGAATATAGAGGACTATCCGGGCAAAGGATATTTTAACATGGTCGAGCACCATTACTATTATATGATTGGTTGGCTTCTCCTGCATCACGGGTCCCTGATGAGCCCTGGGACTGATGAGAACATAGTGGCTGCAGATGCCTTGATCCACAAGTATCGAGGAATGAAGTAAAAATGTGATACGCTCCCTACTGGTAGGAGAGAGCTTGCATTTATGACAAACTAAACTTTTTTTCATAACCGAGCCTGAGTTCTATGATGATGAGAGAAACATCGTCCACCAAGATGATGGAAAATGTCCCAGAATTTGTCTGAGAAGCTTTTCCATTGGCTTGAAGCCATTTGTCCCTTTTATTTAGTATACCAGAATCGAGCCGATGTTTTCGTGGAGCCTTATCTGCCGAGCTGGTTCACTCGTTAGTTTGGCTACACTCAGCTCTTGTTGGGTCACCCGAGTGCATCCTTTGGATACAACGGCAGCTTACTTGATGGAGCTCGAGCAGGGAGTTACTATAGTGCCAATGGCACTCAAGCTCAGTTTTAGTTGCCAATGGTTGGCATCGTGCCTAGAATGATATACACAACGATGATGTATTATTGCACGACCAATGCCCCGTTGGCAAACTTTGACCCGGATAGGAGTTTTATCGAAGGCACCATGCTGATGCCTCCAGAAGCAAGGGCGCGTAGGACGCCAAAGAAAGGTAAGAGAGTTGCCAGAGCTTTTATCATGGAGCTGTACCCGTAGATCGAGGAAAATAAAATATCTCCTTCCGATGATCCTCTACCTGCTAAGCGCAAATCAAAGGTTGAGACACATCATGCTCGTTATTCCAAGAAGGCGAGGACTGAGGTGGTCCCAAAGACGGGACCTACGACGAAGTCAAAGTCCCTTGAGAAAGGGACCGTGAGCGAGGAGGTACCACCCCTTGCATTAGTGGCTTCTGAACCAGACCTCCCTCTAGATGTGATGGTAGTACCCGTAGAACCTCTCAGTTTGATTCTTCTTGGTTCTTACTATAAATACCTTTTTTCTGGTCTGTTTGTCAATGTGCAGACACCATCGAAGAGGGACCGTACCCTGGGGGGATATCTGCTTTGGTGGTCTCTTACGCCGAGAAGGAAGAGGAGATTACCTCTTTTGAGTCTGATGCTGAACCTTTACCTGAGGCTTTGGGAGCTCCGGGTTTGGATGCATCCTAAGTAGAGCCTTATACCCCTTTGGAGCACATATCCATGGATGACATTGATGGCTTGGGGAAGGCTATGACAACGATGGGCGAGCCGCATCCTCCGCCACCTTCCTTTGGTATGTCATTTCGCAACTTCATAAAGGAAAAGATTTTTTTGGCTTTAGATCTAAATTGTTTGAGTGAAGTTAATTACTGGTTGTTCTGGCTTTACAGACCCTGTCTTTCCCTTGGGAACGATGAACATGGCTGCTGAGGAAGGTATAGAGGAAGAAGAAGACGGCGGGCTCGTTCGAAAGAGGTCTGAGTCTCTCCCTCGCTCCTCTAAGGGTGGAGAATGCCCTGCGGGGCCTACTATAAATCCCTCTAGTGCAGTGGCTACTCCATCCACAGTTATTACTGGGTATTCTGCCTTTGCGGCCTCTTTGGATGCTGGAGGGAGCCTTTCCAAGGAGGCCGCCTCCGATGTTCTCGGAACTGCAGCTACTGGGTCATCCTTCGAGGTTTCCCTGATACAACCTGATGTTGTCGTATATGCGAGTGTAGATGTGGTGGGATGCCCTAGTATCCTTGTTCTTGGTCGTAGTGCAACTTAGTTGTTTGATGCCGAGTTGTCTGGTGCACAGACACTCCGTACGACCCTGAAAGACTTAGTAGAAAGCAAGACCGCTGGTCGCTCTTTCGCTACTCTTTCACCTCTTAGACGGTTTGGGATCGTCGTGCAACTTGTTGTGCCCGTGTCTACTCCTTTTGTCGTGCCACCTTTGACCCCGGCTACATTGGAGGAGATCGATGAAACCGTAAGGATCTCCCTACAGAGCTTTTATATATTTCTGAACCAGGGGGACCAGAGCGTGTTGGAGCAGAATAGATCCTTTTCCTAGGATAGGCACTTTGCTAACGATCAGGTCAAATCTCTGAGGGCCCTCTCCGGTTTTGAGCAAATGGTCGACCTTCTGGATCAGAAGATGATCGAAGTAGAGCAATGCCTGACAGAGTTGAAGCAGTACTAACAGGCGGACATGGGAAGGCTGATATCCCATGAGTATTGTTTGTTTTTAAAGTATGTCGAGGAGAAGAAGGCATTATATGCTTCCTCTAAGGAGGGGCTTGTAGCGTGACCTCCAGGTTTTGTAGGAAAGGCACGACAAGCTCGGTGATCTCCGAGAGGGTTGCCTCTCAAAGTAGAATGACTTAACCCAGGAAGTGACTGAGGTGACTAAAGAAATCATAAAACTCCAGGCCAAGCTCGACATGCTGGGGAATAGTCTTTGAGAGGCCCAACGAGGGGAGGAGGCCATCCAAGCCTAGGTGAGCAACGTGGAAAAGAACATGGCTGGTGTTGAGGTCATGATATAGAAGCTAGAGGATAAGCATGAGTCCTATGCCCACTATGAGGATCCTGAAGCCTTTATTTTAGAAGTTGAGCTTCGGGCCAAGGCGCGCTTAGATAACCATATCTCCCGACTTCGTGGGTGAATAGAAGAATTATGCTCAGACCAGGAGCACTAGTACTATTATTTTTGCTTTTCAAAACTACCTTTTTATAGATTTTGTGGTTGGGGTATTAGTAGTCCCTTGAATGTAGTTTACTTTTTTCCTTATACAAAAGAAATAAAAAGCTTTCCTTTTATTAAGATTATGTATGAGAACCTTGGATATTGTACTAGGGGTAATATGGACATAGTACAATATCGTAGTGATCAAGGATATCCCACTGAGGAATCATTGGTGGATCTATTACTTCTTGTGCATTTGGGTGCAAGTAATAGATTCGGGACAAGCCCTACGAGAGGTATTATGGATGTGGCAAGTTTTGTGGACTTAACACCACTGGCGTACATAGAGTTAAATACGGGTGATAAGTTTAGATGATGACCAAAATTAGAGGTATTGTGGACGTGATAATTGATAGTTATACAAAGATGTTTGCTCATAGGTAATATGGACATGGCAAACCCAACTGGGGAGAACGGTTAGTACAGTAGTTAAGAGGTGATGTGGACGTGAACTAATGCCCAAGGAAAATAATTATGAGTGGTCTACCCGAAAGTGTGGAAGACCTGAAGATGGATCCTCTAGGGAGCTTTTGAGGATACACTGTGTATTGCGTATTCAGTATTCCTGAATACAGACAATAACTTTTATCAAAATTTTATAAAAAGAGGGTGTGTGCTGCGCGTAGGCACCAGCTGGAGACAAAATATATATCTTGATTGTCCTGCTGATAATAAGGGGAATACAAGCCTAGCTTAGACATAGTCCTTTTTGAGAAAATTGTCATTGATAAGCATCATGAGAAAGTCGCCATTGGGTTTTGCGAGCCGGTAGGCGCCGTTGAAGAACACTTACTCCACGATGAACATGCCCTCCCATTTAGGTTAGAATTTATCTACCGTCTTGTGGGTCATAACCATCGGTCTTCTTACTGTCAGGACGAGGTCACCCACTTAGTAAGTTCTCTACTTGACCCATTTGTTGAAGTATCCTGAGAGGCGCGCTTGGTACAGCTCAATGCGCAGTTGAGCAATGAGACATTTCTCGTTGAGTGCTTCTAACTCTTACAACCGTTGGCGGTGATTGTCGTCAACGGTCAATCGATTGAAAAGAGCTACTCGGAGCGACGGAATTTGGATCTCAAGTGGGAGGACTGCTTCGCTTTCTTAAATAAAGGAGAATGACGTACTGCCAGTAGGTGTTCGGACCGTTGTGCGATAGGACCAGAGACATTCACCCAGCTTCTCATTCCAGTCGGGCTTATTGGATGACACAAACTTCTTGAGTAGCTTTATAATGGTTTTATTGAATATTTTTGCCAGACCATTTGCTATTGGGTTATAGGCAGTCGAAGCCACGTTCTTGATTCAATTTTTGTCACAAAACTTGTAAAAGCCATGACTTACAAACTGTAGACCATTGTTATAGATGATCCTCCATGTCAGGCCGAAGCGGTATATGACATGATGCTTGACAAAGCTCATCACATTTGAGGTCTTTACTTCAGTGAGTGGAACAGCTTTCGCCCAATTGGAGAATTAGTCAGTGATAACCAAGATGAACCGATGTCCCTCAGAAAAATATGGACTAATTGGCTCGATAATGTCCATTCTCCATGCTTCAAATGACCAAGATGCTACCATTGGGTATAAGAATTCTGAGGGCTAGTGGATAAAGTCTGTGTGGATTTGGCACACTTGGCACTTCCTCACATAGTTAACAGCATTCGCTACCATTGTCGGCCAATAGTAACCCATTTTCCAGAGACGGTCCTGTAGCTTGGGTCCGGGCTGATGGGCACCGCAAATCCCATCGTGAGCCTCGCGGAGTGCCTGCTTCGCTTCTGCATTCGATAAGCATCGTAGCAGAAGATCATCGTAGGAATGACGATACATTATTTTGGTAGCCGTATTATAATAGAACCAGAGGGAACGTCTTCTAATGGAAGTTGCTTCATTTGGGTTCTCGAAAAGAATTCCATAGATTGCGTAGTCGATGAATATGAGCCACCATTCTTGGATACCGATGTCTACTTCTGTTGTATAGCTTAGACACATGAATCGGTTATTTTTCGGACAGACCAGCTCTTGACCGACCACTATGATGAGCTGATGGGTTTTGATCGGGACTGCCAGGGAGGCGGCGAGGCCGTCCAGGATGTCAACCTCGATATTTTGCAGCCGAGGGACGTGTCTATGAAGAACCCCTCGAAGGTGGAGATTATTCCGATCGCGGGTTGGTGGTAGGGAATCAAGTCTTCGTGCCCGACCTCGTACTTGTCCCGGACCTGACTGATTATCATCTTGGAATCACCGTTGGCCTCCAAGTAGTCTACTCCTATTTGTTTAGCGAGTTGGAGCCCAATGACGAGACGCTGTACTCTGCCACATTGTTGGAGCATGGCTTTGTGAGAGAGTAAGTATGGTTGATGACCAGATCATATGGGAAGATTAATACTATTTTGACTCTAGCGACGATATAGCCTTTGGACCCTGTTCTTGAAACATCGTCAAACAACATTCGCCAAATATCCTCCGAGATCGTTATGTTGGAGTCTGTTACTTCTTCTGGGATCTTCTCGTAGAGCTTTAAGGTTTTCGGTACAGGGTGGGCTGCCAGAAAATCTGCCAATGCTTTGCTTTTGATCGCCTTTTGTGGGACAAATACCATGTCGTACGACGACATCAGTATTGCCCATGTGGTTAGGCTTGAGTTGAGCGCACCGGGTTTAGTCATAAGGATCCTGAGAAGATTAACTCACGAGATCACATGGATAATTTATTCTGCCTCGTAATGCCGGGTCTTCTGAATGGCGAAGACCAAATTGAGGCACTCCTTATCAATGGGGCTATTTATGTACTCCGTGACAGCCATTATTCTGCTGGGATAGTAGAGGGACTGTTCATGACCTGCATCACTTTTTTGGGCTAGTAGAGCTCGGAGGAAGTCATCTATTGCCCGCACATATAGCAAGAAGAATCTTCCCACAATGGAGGCCACCAATACTAGGCGGTTCATGAGATACTCCTTAATATCGTTGAAGGTGCGCTGGCATTCTTCATTCCGGATAAAGGAGACTCCCTTCTTCATGAGCTAAGTGAACGACTGACAACATCCAGAGATGTTTGATATAAACCTCCTGATGTATCTCAATCTTTCTTGAAGGCCACAAAGTTCTCTGAGGTTCTTCGATGGATGCATTTCAAGCTTTTCTTTAGTTTTGTCAGGGTCTACGTGGTTACCTTTCAAAGTTATGACAAAACCCAGAAGTTTGCCACTGGAGACTCCCAGGAAGGATTTGGTAGGATTTATCTTGAGCTGGTACGCACGTATCAGGTCAAACACAGTCTTCAAGTCTCAGAGGTGATCATCTTTAGAGTGACTCTTGACAGCGAAGTCATCAACGTAACACTCAATTGTCTTACATAGATGTTTACGGAATACGGGGCTCATAGCTCGCTGGTATGTAGCACCTGTTATTTAGACCGAAGGACATGACTGTGTAGTAGTACACTTCTATAGGCATTCTGAAAGATCTATGCTTCTTGTCGTCAGGAAATATCTTGATTTGATTGTAGCTAGAGAATTGGTCTATGAAGGACATGCAGTCGAAGCCACAAGTGTTGTCAATCATTATTTCTATGATCGAAAGGGAAAACTCGTCCTTAGGGTATGCCACATTTAGATCACGAAAGTCAATGCATATTTGAATCTTCTCATTTTTTTTTACGATGGACACGATATTGGCTACCCAATCAGGATGTTATTCCTTGCGGATAAAGCTACTAGCTATCAGCTTGTTGACTTTAGCTTCGATGGCATTCATGATGTCCGGCCAGAGCTGCCGTTGTGGTTGCTTGACCGACTTAGGGTTTGGCAAGATATTGAGTCTATGGACCACCATTTGGGTGTCCAGTTCCGAAATTTCTTTGTAACTCCCGAAAAAGACATCGATGTACTCCCTCACGAGCTATAGTAGGGATTCCAGATCCTCATCGGATAGACTTTTGCTAACAAAGATAGGTTTAGGGGAGGATTCGCCACCCAAATTGATTTGTATGACTTCATCCTCAGTGGGAGGTTTCTGTTGCTCGAACCATATCTTTCATTATGATTCTAGGCGTTGGGCCAACAGTTCTACTTTAAAAAGTTTAGGTAGATCCTCGTCGCCTTTCTCAGGGTTATCTGATACCATGTTGCCAGACAACGTTTGTTTGAGCATCTCCCCGATACTGATATCGAAGTCTTAAGTAGAAGATTCTGAAGAATGAGAGTGTAACTCATCTTCTTCATCTGAGCCTTCGGGGGTTGTGGGAGGCATGATGTACCCTAGTCCATGCTTAGTCTTATGATAGTAATCCTCGGACTTGCCTACAGGAGCATGTAGACAAAGAGGCAGCCGTCGGCCTTTGCCGTAGTTCAAACCCCTAGCGGCTTTCAGATCGTATCCCATCTTCTGGATAAGGTGCTTGGTTTGAGAGCTATACCGGTGAAGTAGTAATTTGCCGGTGTCGAGTTCTGGCTCCAGTTTCTCTGGGATGAAGGATTGGGGACTTTTGACTTTGTTGAAGATGATAAGTTTGTCTCCACTATTGTCATGACCCGCACCCGGTATAAGGATACAAGTCGGAAAAACTGCCCAGCCTATGCCGCAGAATCGGCGGTAGAACGCTGTCTAGATAATCTATCTAACAATATAATGAACCACCAATAATAATAGTATACTCAATCACAGAACTAAGATAGAAATGAGCACGAATCAGATAAAGAATAAAATAGTCACAATACAATCATGAGTCTAAAATAATACATCAATGAGTCTGAAGAAGTACAGAAATAGGCTGGAGACAAATCCAGTACAAAAGAATACTACAAAGCTACAACTCCTGGGTTAACTGTCTCATTTGGGATAAGTCCCTCCTGAGCCAGGGTCTCAGAATCTAAACCCATAACATCCTGGGGTCCATAATAGGTAGGGTACCACTCCTCAGTGTCATCTGAAAAATATATCCAGTCTGGAAAGGAGCAGAGTACATCTCTAACAGCAGTTCTAATCAATGATAAAAACTATGTAACAGTAAATAGCTGTGGATAAACAAGATGCACAATAGATATAAGAGATATATATATAATAAGGAAATACTAGAATAATACAATAATGAATAATATGCCAATAAAACAAGAATACTAATGACTAAGTGTGTGAGTACTAGCTTAATATATGATCGACTTGGGCAAGATGCAATACGGCCTGGCTAATCATACGTGCGGTGTATGATCAACACTATTCAGTAATCAGTACTTGATACAATAGGGATATTGATCACATATCTATACTAATACTCCCCACCCCCGACTGGTATAATAGATCCAACCATGGTATGCTATGGCACAAGATTCCCCAAGAAGATAGCGACTCTTTCCGTGAATCAGTGTTTGTACATGTACAAGATAACCAATAAAACAATACTTGCATCATATACACCATATACCAAGGAATAATATCTTATGACGAGATCTGGATATACCAATCCGTGTAACCATAGTGTCAAGAGAAACATGGATATCTACACAAGATACAGTGAACAAAGAGGATATTATAAATGAGAAACTATCAGAGAATGTACTCGCCTGAAGTCCAAAGAATAGTCTCACAGATGTCTGACTCGGTGCCTCGAAGACCTAGATATGGAATACAACATCAATACAAGGTTACGAAAAGAGAATAAGTTAAACTAGTCAACCTCTAGGTTAATAAGTTAATTCTAAGTCAAAAGTCAACTATGGTCAACTCTAAGTCAACTATGGTCAACTATGGTCAAACCAAGGTCAACTATCTATTTCTAGGTTGCACAAATCTAATACAAAAATCTTGGGTCAAGATATAAAAATCTAAGTCATAAAAACCACCTTAAAATATTAGGATATCGTATCTCCGGATACGTAAATTCCAAGGTAAACATCACAATACATATATATCAAACAATTATGGATAATAATATAGAATATTAATTTACACATCAAATAGGTACCATGGTTTTGAACCAACTTGGTATCTCAACAAAATCACAATCTTGATACCCAAACCCCGTATCTTGAGTATCCTACTTACCCTGGTTTCCACAAGGTAATACTCAATACCTTGATATAATAATTACCCTCATATATAATATATAAATATATATTAATATTATACAAATAAGGAATATAGCAATAATAGTATATTATCTCAATATCAATACATATATATATACATATATATATAGTATATAAACATATATATATAATAATCTGTCTAACTGTCGCTGAAAACAGTATTGAAAAACACTGATACGCTAAAACCAGGCTTTTAGTGACAGTTCTGGCTGTCACTGAAGCCACCTTCGCTGCTACTGCTTGGAATCTGTACTGCTCCTGCTGCTTTGGTGATGGTTTTCAACCGTCACCGATCCTGCTGTCGCTACTGCTGCAATTCCCGCCGCTGCTTGCTGCTATTAATGTCAGTGGCGGCTGTCATTAATTGCCACCGCCACTGCTATAGCGGCTGTTGTTGATCCCGTTGCTAATAATGACAGCAGCTCTGTCAATAAACCTGCTGTCGCTAAAAAAACTGTAATATATATATATATATATATATATATATATATATATATATATATATATATATATAAATCTAATAAATATATATATCTATATAAATATTTAGTATATATATATATATATGTGTATTTGGCTTATATATATAGATATATATATTTATTAGATTTATATATATATATATATATATATATATATATATATATATATATATATATATATATATATATATATATATATATATACTAAATGTAAATACACCCCCTCTATAATAATGTATATATTACAACATAGCCATATGCACACATACATAAATATTATAATTACATCTATACATATATCTACATAATCCTATAACAATTACCTATAAAATAATTTCCCAATTAAACATACATGTATATATATAATCAACATATACATATATACCTATACAATATATTGTAAAATATGTATATAAATGCATGTAGAAGAAAGCTACATAATATACATATATTCTATTAGTACATATATAGTACATAGATCTATGATACAATAATCACTATAATAAATACACTATAATATATATAATATATATATATATATATATATATATATATATATATATATATATATATATGTACACAATTATAATTCAAGAATTAAAGTATAATAATTAGATCTACACATAAATACACAACAAATGGAGAGTATCATACCGTATCCCACTAGATCTAGGATACGCATGTGACACGAGTCCACCACACATCCAATTGCACCCCGAAGGACACAAACAAGTCACATATATCATTTATGAACAAAACAAAGTGTCAAATATAGATCTATGTGTCTGTGTCACAATACGACATGTACAAAGTCCCGTGTCAGAGAAAAAACCCCCAAAACAATACGTATCACCAAATTGTTGGGATACGATCTACACGTACCCAATTGTGGACACAACACTAGCCCCAAACACATAAACACATACCAAATTGATCTATAGGATCAATTGACACACACAACAAATGTCAATCTCGGAATTCCCCCAAAATTGACACAAAAAGTACCATAACTTTCTCAATAGGCCTCCTATGAACACAAAACCAAATCCTATGGGTAGTACATACATATGGGTTGATTTTCCATGATTAAATCTCAGATTTAGAAGCTATTTTAAGGGTAAAAACTGAATTGTACCTATTGGGAGATAGATTCCCAATGAAACCTCCAATTGAGATGAAATTGCCTCCAAATTATAGATCCTTGCTCCTCTTTGTAGATCCTTGCTTCCTCCTTCTAGATCCTTGCTTCTCAAGTCTCTAATGGTGATTTGGGAAGGAATTGGAATGAATTTGCTAGGGAAATAAAATAGGAATGAAGGAAATTTGGTAGTGGGAAATTCTAGATCTAGATTTGAAATAAAAAAGAGGAGAGAGAATTTTCCCCCTATTTTTAAATAGGCCGGCCCCTATTCCCCTCCCTCAAGTAATCATGTAATGTCCATTATACCCCTTGGGGCCTCTCATGAAGAAATAATTAAGGAAGGAAGCTTCTAGTCCAATGATTTAATTAATTTAATCCATCACCTTAACAATGGGATTTCTAAATAGGCTAAGTTTAACTAATTAATTCATGTTGGTCCATGGGTCCAAACTAAACTAGTTAGATCCACTAACACAAGTCCAAATTAAATAACTAACATCTAACAACAATTAAATAATACAATAAATAATTATTTATCAAGCACAATAATTAATTAAATAGGAAATTACTAAAATACCCTTTCCTATAAAATATGGTAGTGACAAATATTCCTTACCGGAACTATGAAGAAGGAGTTTTAACTAGAGAGAATTTGGTTCACTACATAGGTGGTAGTCACCTGTGTATGCAGGTGCATGCCTAAATCGTGCTCAATGGAATATAATGTGCTTAGATATACAACATATGATTAGTTCAAAGATAACCCTTTATTCATAAAATAGGTATCTTATCCTCAGTAATTATATTGTCAAGTAAAGGGATGTTAGCATGAACAGCTACGTACTCCTCTAGTTCATCCTTTTCGAGATCTACCTAGTGTGAGCGACGATTGCGGAGGTCTCCTGTGCAGCTTTACCACTAGAGGTTCAGAATTTATATTTGGTGTCGGATCTTCCTTTAACGGTCGACTCGGTCTACGTTGGTGAACTATCAGAGGTTCAGCTGCTTTCCTGTACAGTTTTACCATAAGGGAAGGGGCTGCGTTGGGAGCACGTGCTTTGAGATAGATTCTCAAGGGCTCGTCCGATGTTATCCTAGTATCTGCCTCATAGTCGACATCATTGCCACCTACATCTTGGTGGACTTGATTGTAGAGGATCGAGTCAGAATAATAGGCCTCAACCCCTTTGAATGGATCAATGTCTGCAAACTCTGTCTTAAAAATGCTATGATCATCCACGTACTTCAAGCACTGGTACAAGATCGATGGTACGATCATGTATTGATGTATCCACGGACGTCCCAACAGGACGTTGTAGGATACGTCTACGTCTATAATGTAGCAGGTGAACTCTGTTTTTAAATCATCGATCTGACATTTTAAGTGAATCTTGCCCAGAGGTTAGCTCCTCCCTACATTGAAACCACTGATGGCAGTATTAGTTGTTGTTAGGCGATGCATCGGGATGCCCAAGATCTAAAGAAGACTCTACGGGATGATGCTGATTGACAAACCGGGGTCGATGTGAATCTGGTCCACCTTGATGGTTCCAATGTACCCTGTGTAATATAGAGAAAGATCGCACCTATTATTCTTTAGCAACATATCTTATTGAGAGAATGTGATATTGGATATTGCCTCCATCACATTATTGTAATGGGACATCATGTGTCAGGTAGGTATCAACATTCTGTAATATCTCACTCAAAGAACCGAGTGTCTTTGGAGAGTCAGAGAATCTCTAATAGTGACAACTTCGTTGCCAAAGGCTAGGAGGGACCTGGATCGGATGTTATAGGTGCAGCGATTCGGAGCACACCATCATCAGGAATGTCATATTCTCATTAGTACGCCAGCCTGACCTCGTTGTTCTTGCTATAGCTTCTTCAGAAGGGAGAGAAACTGTGTAGCAGGACTTGGACTTCTTACCCTTGGACTTGGTGGCGGAAGTTGCTGCCTGCTGTATCAAGTTTGGAGCACCGTCTGGATGAACCCATATGCCCTCCCCCGATGATGTGGTGAGAGATATCGCCCAATTTTTTGGTTATGAGTTGGAGGGAGATTGATAACCTTCATTGTTGCCCTGGGGTTCAGGATCACTCCGTCTTGGGCTTGCATTACGGGGACCATATCGAACTAGAGAGATACCATATTAGCTGCACCTATTTTGTCATCGTAGTCCAAGGTGAGGGCCTTGGTGTCGAGTAGCATTAGATGTACCACTTCAGTGTGTAGTAATCCCGTATCGCATAGTGGATGTATCGGTGGTAGTGGCAGTACTTCAGATTATTCATATTGACTGTCTTATCAGGGCACTTGACGTTGGGGAGCCGAAGCTTATTTTCCTTTATTAGCACGTCAAAGATTGCCATGACGTCATCATCTTCAAAAGAATTAGTTTCCTTCTATTTTGGAGCCTCTGCAAGATTTTGCTCAGGCTTCTTGGTTATATTGGCGACAAGGGCATACTTCCCCTTGCCATCCCGGGCACTATTTCCACTGTTGTTGTTGTTGTTGTAAGGATGTTTTTTCCTATCATCATCTATGGGGATCTGTATTCCCAAGGCGGGCAACCTTCACTTTTTTCTCAGTACCGACAATATTTATTATGAACGTTGTCCAGTCTTTAAACTGAGAGTCGCACATCTAGAGTCTAACCGTGGGAAGAAGATTTCTCCGGCTGGTGTCCATCAGCGTAGACTCAGGATTACCCGGGGGGGGTAACTTCAGCGCCGCTTGTCTGTACCCCTCGATGTACACCTTTACAAATTATTTCTCTTCTTGCGTGATGTCCATTAGATAGGACATCGTCATGTCATCCCCCCCCACTGTCGTAGAATCGAGCAAGGAAAAGACCTTTGAGATCGTCAAACGAAAAAATATAATCGTCTTGGTGGCTGCAGAACCAATCGAATGCTACTCCAGACAATGCCCCGACAAAGAGCTTGATTAGGATGGCATCGTTGCGAGGCAGATGTCCCGTTGCCATCTCGAAGTAACTCATGAATTAATGAGGAGATATCATCCCATCAAATAGATTCAAGTTAAAGGGCTTGTACTTGGGCGGGTACGGTACATCTCTCTACTCGAGGTGATACGGTTGTCGAATTCCGAGCTTGCGCAGTGAGTCCCGATTGTCCAATGAGTCTAAGCGAGCTCAGAGTTCTCGTACCTTCCGTATTCCTTCCTGGGCTTCATCGACTGCGGAAGGAGTAGACGATCTGGGCAGGGGATGATTACCTTCAGCGGGTAGAACGGTTGCATTTGAATCCCCGTTGCTCCCAGGGTCAAGGCTTGCTTGACCAGAGGCCCTTGCTGGTTGGGAGGCCATGTTTGCTTTGATCTCCAGCATCGCCTGGGTGAAGACTTGAATCTATGCACTCACGGTTTGCATCATGTCCTCAAGGCACTATCGATTGTTGGGGCCTTCGTGCTCATCTTCTGTCATGTATACGGTTCTCACATGGGAAGAAGTGGATGGGACGGTCGATGTGACACTTTTTTCCTCGGACTCTTATAGTGAGTGATCCTCAAAAAAAGTTGGTAGTGTTACATCCTCTTCGAAATCAGAGGGAACACTACCCCCAACGTAGGAAGCTACTTCTTCTGGATGAGAGTGGGTACCCCAAGGTTTCATATCATCTGTTCATTGGGGGTCGTTGTCTCTTCGGAACGCTGGGGTGTTGTAGGGTCCTGGAGGATTGCTACCCCCAGCTTGCAAATCTGTCTGGGATCCCAAGGAAGAACTACCCCCAGCCGTTGATAATTTCTTCTTTGTGCAGGTGCCCAGGAAAACTCCTTCTGCAGGTATTGTTGTTCATCTTCCCTGGACCCGTCTTCTCAACATATTTACCGAGAGTGGGGGATTGGAGGTGTTGGATTTCTGGCCTCCCCTTGTGGAGGGGGTTTTCCAGGCAGAATAACACGAGGCGAAGATCAACACCTCCTCCTCCAGTGGTTGCACCTGTTCCCCGGATGGGTGCTCTTAGTTGCAGTCGTTGAAATACCGTCTGCCTATCTATAGGTACAACTACCTTGGCACAACAGCATCCTGAAGAGGATACCTTCCCTGTCGTAGTTATTTTCCTCATTTTGCAGTTGTGATTGATCACGTTGCATAAGTCGACCTAGGGGCGCTTCACTTTTACACCCTCGTTATGAGAATGGGTAGACTAAGCACATGGGTTTATCGGCGTTGCCTTTCCTTCCTAGCAGTACAACAACTTTTCTTGGGTCGTTAGTGAAAGACTTTTGAGACCGACTATGTCCGTTTGTCTCTGCGGGCTGGACAAATGGGTCGGTTTTGTACAGCTTTCTATCAGGGGCATGCATAACAGTTAACGGTATCTCCTGACGGATTGCCAGATAAGTAGTCGCTTGATCTTGGCGAGCTCATACTGCCCTAGACTTTCTGGATTTAGCAAGCACCGGTGCATAGTATGAAGAGTCAAAGTTTAAATTTTTGCCCTTTCCCAACATGGCGCATGGAGTCAGTGCTGCGTGAGATTTGGTCGAAGATCGAGCTTTGGTTATTGTCTTGGCCGCATACGGCCATCTTCTTGTGACTGCCGACCGGTATCGTATAGTCCTTCTTTTGTGGCCTTTGTTATGGCCTTATAGAACGTGCATTAGTACCCGAACTTCTAGCATCATAGTGTTTTTTTCTGCCAGAGTTTGGGTAATAAGCACCTTTCTTCTCAGCCAAGGTTGTCGCATAACCTGAGATGGCCTGGGCAGACGAGTGATATGCGTCTTCAGCAACAGGAAGAGAGACAAGAGGCGCATGCTCCGAAGTTAGGTGAGGAATAGCGGCGTTTGCAACCCTTGTCCTGCGGGTCTTCTTAGGCTTTGTCAGCCTAGGTGGAATTCTTCCCTCAGAGAGCATTTTCTCAAAGGCTTGTTGGTCAAAGAATACAACCAACATCTTCTGGGTTGAACCCAGCTTCAACGCGTCAGACTGCATGACAACCTTCTCATCAGAGGAAAAGGATGTTCCCAACAGTGTCATCATCTTTTTTTCCATCGATGTAAGTTTGGGAAATTTTTGTTTAACAACAAATAAAAAGTATAAGGAAATCTTAGACATAAAATCTAAGTACAATATATTTGATCTGGGATTGTGATGATGGAGATCGAATACTACAACGACTCCTTTACTCCGTTGACAGTACGACGAGGGAATGAGGATGCTCTCTTCTCTCTCTTGAGCTTGTGTGCACGTATGTAGCTCATCGGGGGGACTTCTGTGGTATGCTACTCTTGCTATTTATTCCATCGTACTAACGAGCTATAGGTGCCGTATTTGTCTCTGTTTGGTGGCCGCATAGGGCTCATTCAAAAGAATAACGTTGCAACTGTAGATGCATACCAGGGGCATGCTGCTATGTGGCCTTGGATGGGATATGTTGTTCATTAGATCTCAGGTTTGTTTTCAACTCCGTTATATGCGTGACTCGATCAGCGGGACACGTAGTAAATACTAATTGTTTGAAGATCTTTTTGGTTGCAATAGACAAAACTTGCAAGCTAAAAGCCTCATAAAATCTTGGTCACATAACGTCTTGGCCGCATAACGTCTTGGCTGCCTATGTGGCCTCCTTTGGCCTTGGTCTTATGGACACTTCGGCAGCATGATGTTGTGGCCGCTTGCATGCTTTCGTCTTGCAATGTTGGATTGGACATTTGGCAGCATAATAACAAGGCCACATAGGGCCGTAGTCGCATATGAGGGAATATGTGGCATGGCACATCTAACGAAGTTATTAATGCACTGATGTAACTTTTTATTTTTTATGAGTCATCGCCTCTCTCACGATTCTTGAGGCACTCAGGGTAACGAGTGGTGTGTCAAAACTTTTGACGGACATTAAATGTCGTGTTAGTGGATCTCATACGACTCCCTTACTTCTGGGTTGTATAGCCGTATGGGATCTTCTTATGCGGCTTCCAAATCCTTGGATATTCGGTCCGCATGGGGCTCTATATGGCTCCTCTGCGGCCTACTATCATTTTGAAGGGGCATGAGCTCTATGCAGCATGTATGATTTTTATTCTTCTACAGAGTCGTGAGTGGAACCATTTCTACTGCCTGGTTGCGGGCTGGCGGGAGGTTAACGACCTCCAATGTCGCCTTAATAATGGAGATGATGCCGTCTTGAACCTCGATGTTGGGAATAGTGCCAAATTAAAATGACACCATGTTGGCGACGACCGTCTTGTCCTCGATATCAATAGTGATGGTCTTGGCATCGATTAATTATTGGATACGTCTCTTCAACATGTTATAGTATTTAGTGGAATAATGGACGTAACGATGGATACATCTCTTTAACATGTTGTTATCGACCTTGTCCATGTCACACCCTGACCTTCCGCAGGAATCGGCCGTCCCCATTGCTAGCGAATCACCATGCCAGCGCTCCCACGGAATGATCTTTCCTATCTGGACGTGATGCCGCACGAGCACAAGCGGCGCCCGTGTAAAGCTATGATCCTAAAAGTCGGTAAAATGACTATGCCACCGAGTCGCACAAATAGTCCAAATGTAGCGGAATAAAAAATGAACAGGCGATTGGTAACAAGTTCACAGAATCATCATAGCGAAAGCAGTGAATAGCACAAGTGTAGAAGTAAAATAAGCACTTTATTGATATTGCACAAGTATTACAAGCGACGCTAGGCCGGGATTATAAGTCGCTCAAGCCTTCTCTAGAAAAAATAAAAGTGTTCCAAGTGGCTATAATTATGGAATGATACATAGGCGATGTTCCAATATTATGTCTTCTATATGTGCCTCATCTCCGGACGCAACGTTCCAAGGCTCCAGAGCGAACTCCAGGTCTTAGCACGTACGAAGGGGTTTCCGCACTGAACGAGGTTCTCCTCACCCTGCAAAAAATCTGGTTGGTTATCAATATATGATTGCACTGGTAGGGAGGATTCTCGCCCGCTCGACAAATCCAAACATGTTGTTTTGGATAATATAAACGAGAAAAGATTTGATGAATACGGAAAACGAGGTCTTGTACAAAGACCCGCCCTTCTTGTATGTTTACAAACAAGATTGTACAAATTTGATCCTACATGAGGATGTCTAAGTACAATTTTTTAATCGGGGTGAATATTGCTATAGGTGTCTGATCTGCAGTCGATCACTTTAGCCCTTGGACCACACGATGTTGAAGAAGTGCCGTGGAAGACAGGTAGCAGCTTCGAAGATTGCTGAAGAGGGTGGATGTCCGATGCCAAAGTCGTTGATCCCTTCTCTTTGCCTGAGCTCTGGACTCTTCTCTCTCTCTCCTATTTTTCTCCAATTTGTCGACCTATTTCTGATCGTTCGACCAATTCTTCGACCTTTAATTTCTCGACCTTGTTCCTCGTTGATAGAGGTCTCTATTTATAGAGTTTTAGTGACAGTGACCACTCAATCGGTGTAAAAACCAAGTAGTGGAAAGTACAGCACCCTTTTACACAATAGTTAAAATAACCAATGCCTGCGTATAGATGATCCTTTGAATGAGCGTATGACGCGGGTCTAACTAAGGGACAAAATGCGTATAATCGCTACAAAGATCATGGCGTATAAACCACGTAGGTAGGTATCCATCGTATAGAAGAGGTTGTCATAGAAGCCAATGTCTGTCACCATAGCATAGAAGCCAAATAGTTATCAAACCGGCATAGAAGCCGAATAGGCGTAGAAGCCGATTGGTCATAAAGGCCGAGTAGGCGTAGAAGCCGAGTGGTCATAGAGGCCGAGTAGGCGTAGAAGCCGAGTGGTCATAAAGGCCGAGTAGGCGTAGAAACCGAGTGGTCATAGAGGCCGAGTAGGCACCGAAGCTGAATGGGCGTAGAAGTCGAGTAGGCACCGAAGCTGAATAGGCGTAGAAGCCGAGCAGGCACCGAAGCTGAATAGACGTAGAAGCCGGTTCGTAACGTGCCAGAGTGATGATGTGGATGTTTTAGCCAGAATTACGGCTTTTGGAGATATAATCAAATCCCCAGCATTAATTGTGGAGATTCGCCATCATCCGGTGCATTAAACGCAGAGGCATGTTTTGAAGGTCTGTCACTTGGCCTGCGCATGGTACAGAGACGTGTCTCGGGCATCTGTCAGTTTTCGGCGCTTCAAATGCAGAGACATGCCTCGAGAACCTGTCACCGCTCTGTGCATAAAAATACAGAGACGTGCCTCGAATCTCGTACGAGGTGCAGCTTTTGACGTGGTAGGCGGTTTGTCTTCTGCAGAGCGTAAGGAGCCCTCATCTGCCTCTGTAAACTAGGCAGCGTATTCCTCTGTGTACGTAAAAGCGGTTTACGCAAAGGAAATGGCAGTAAACGATAGCCTGGTTTGCAGTGTCGCGCCATCATTATAGCCGTCGCCTGGGTAGTCAAGCAGTATCCTTTTGTCAGAAGTCGAAACGTCAGGTTCAGGATCTGACAGGTTCATTGCAGGCTCTGACAGGTTCATTACAGGCTCTGACAGGTTCATTGCAGGCTCTGATAGTTCACTTCGGAGAATACGAAGCGTCCCTCTTACACTTCAACGCTGCATTGAAAAGAGGATGAGTTTTACGCCATAAAGGCGATGAAGCCCCTGTTTACGCTGAAGCAGCCTGGACGTACTGTCTTTACGCGGATGGTCTTTCAGCCTGTATTTCTCACTGTGCTTTAGCGGAGAAGCTCTGTTTGCATGTTTGAAGGCTCTAAAGTCCTCTATTTACGCTGCTTTGCATCAATATGCTGCATAGAGTTTCTAGCGTATTTTTCATGCTTCTACAAAACCCCCTTCAAAGCTTTTAAATTCCTCGTAATTTGAAACTCTTTGAATAAAGCATGAACCGCTCCTCGTAACTCAAAACGTTTCTGAATGGAGTTTTGAAACGGTCGAGACTGACTTTATGGCAGATTCATTGGGGATCGGTGCTCTCTCTTGCCTATAAAAAGGCTGAGGAGTTCTCCTGTTGTTCCCACACTTCCTTCATCATACAGAGATGATGGTCGTAGTTCCTCGGGTCGACTTGAGGAAGAAGGAGATCATGCTCTTCCAGTATGTAAGGAGCCGAAAAACATGGCATCTTCGAGCAAATATCCTCTGCAACGATGGATCATGGAAGGATATCATAGCCTCCTTTGCTCGGGATAATCAGCAACTTTGTATGGTGGTTCTTCGGGAGAGACGAAGAATTGTATTTCACCACGCTGCTTGCAAGTGGCACCTTCTCCCGTTACCTCCGGGGACGAGAGGTAGACAGACTAGCTCTGTCCCGGCTTGGATGGCGGCGGTCTGTAGGAAAGCAGATTTACCTTGCTTTCCTTCTGTTGGAGGATGGGTCTATGCCCATTTTTGTATCCTCCCGCCACTAATCATCTTCTTGTTCATCGACTGTGGATGTCGATGAACCGCCATGGAAGAAGAGGAAGACCTTCACCAATGTGAGAACCTGTCAGAACAGCTTCTTGGTGCGATCTTCAGACGATGATGAGGAAGCCCTTTGTAGACGGGGTTTCCCTCATATGTAATCATGAAAATGAAGAAAAACCCTTGTAGATTGGATTTCCCTCATATGTAATTATGACTTTAATTTTTAATAAAATTATCTTTCTTCTTCATATGATCATCTTGCCATAGTTTGCTGTAAAGTCTGAATATGTGTAGCTTCGACACGTCTGATTCTTTACGCCGACTCTATTTTAGAAAGAGTGCTAGGTCCTGTCCTGTCTTTTACGCATAACTAGGGATGCGTAGAAAGCCGCTTTAGCATTCGAGTGTTCGAACTGTCCTGCTGTTTAGGAGTGAGGAACCGCGTAGAATCCTGAACTGTTACTTCTGATAGACATAATTTCTTTGTTCAGACATCATCTTCAAGAATGATTTCTCGGAAATCCCTTTGGGACAGGGCGAGAAATGGCTGTCAAGCTGATTTGCCATCTTGGTAGATGATATATTCAGACTGGAGTCTGGATGAACTTCGAATCGACCCATGAAGAAGAGTAATTTTTCAATGTTGAACTCTGTATGCTTCGGGTACTTGGGATATCTTGAGGTCAAGAAAGAGTATCTTCTGTGTGAACTCCTGTAATTGACCGCCTTGAGGATCGTTCAGATGTACGCGTACTCTGGCCTGCATATCTTTCAGATGTGCGGGAAGTCATGGAGCGCGAAATCATAAGTTGGCAGCCTCTGAGCGTAAACTAAACATCATTGAGCGTAAAATCATAGACTTGTAGTTCCTGAGCGTGAAGTCGTAGGTTTGTAGCCTCTCGAGCATAAAAGCTACCGAGCACAAAGGCATTCGGGCGTAAAACCCGACTTGTAGCTGTCGAACGAAAAGTCGTAGATTCGTAGCCGTCGAGCGTAGAAAGCACTTTAGCGTAGAACTATAGATTTGTTGCTTCTGAAAAGAAAATTTTTCCAAGCGTGAAGTCGTGGATCCGTCGCCTCCGAGCGTAAACTAAGCGCCACCGAGCGTGAGATCATCAATTTGGTACCTGCTCAGCGTGAAGTCGTAGGTTTGTAGCCTCTCGAGCATAAAAGCTACCGAGCACAAAGACATCCGGGCGTAAAACCATAGACTTATAGCTTGCAAGCGTAAAACCGTAGAACTGTAGCTGTCGAGCGTAGAAAGCTCCTTAGCGTAGACACCACGAACCTGCTTTGCGCGAATTTTTTTTCGAATTCGTCGACTGTCCGCCTTCTCTGAATAAATAGGCTGACGTGGGACCCAATCATAATCGAATATTGATTAGATTTGGTTCGGGGTCCGAGGAGTCCATCCGAACTCTATATATATCCCAAGTTTCTGAGAGAAAAACTTTCCATCCGTCTTCTGCGAGAGAAAGCTTTCGACTGTTCGAGTTTTTCTTCGTTTCTTCTTCGAGTCTTCAAAGTTTCCAGCAATGGCTTCGAAATAAACTTCCTCCGCCAAGGAAAAGAAGGTTGATTCTTCTTCTCGTTCTTTGGCCCAAGCGAGAGCGTCTCTGGTTGGACAAGGCGAACTTCATTCTGAGCGGAGCATCCTGCCGACGAGTAGTGCCCTCGGCCTGGAAGGTAGAGCTTTTGGAAAAAAGGGAATGACTGAAAATCCTTCGCACACGTTGAACGTGACCGTGCTAGGTCGTCTTCTGTGCTGATAGCCTCTTTGAGGAAGATGATGCACGGAGACATTTCATCTTTTTATGCCCATATTCCTAATGTGTCAGCGTAAAAACTCTATTTCTTCTGCAGTCGAGCGTAAAAGCTTTGACCGTCGAAAACTTGGTGTATACCATTAAAATTTGAGTTTAATGCTCGTGGATGGAAATACTGGCGTAATAACCCCATTTAATCAATCTGGCATAAAGCACAGACCGTATACTGCCAATCTTGACTTTTACGTTAAGGAAATGGATTCCAGCGTAAAGGTTCAAGTTTCACAGTCTCGGCGTAGAGCACGGACTGTTGATTGGATGCTGCAAGTCCCAAAATGTGTAATTTAGGAACGGACGTGTTTCTTTTGTACTTTCACAGTTAACTTGCATGAGTCTCCGCTAGCTGAAGTGATGGGCTCTGCCGCCGGGATGCTGCACTCCAACTATCTGGAGGATCTGTCGCACATGACATTTCCTATCTCCGGGCCCCAATATCCCGAAGGAAGGGCAATTCTGATATCGGCTCAGGGCGAGCGAATGCTACTGAGCATGATCAACGGGGAGCCCCTAACGTACATAGACGGAGAGAAATACCTGAAGCCGGCTTTCCTCTTCGGGGACATGATTGATAAGCAGTCCCAGACAAAGCCTAAGAGAGAACTCTGGGTTTTCCCTGCCGTGGATTTGGTCTTGTATCTGCCCAATATGCCGAGAGACTACCCCATCTCGGCCTTCTTTCATACTACGCATCCCAGGAAGATGTCGTGGACACTGACCCCCGATCTTCACGGCAAGCCAGGGAAGATCTTTTATCTAAGAGGAGCTGACCAGGGGTCGTTTGTCAGCCGCCCTTCGGGCTCTGTGACGCTGTTCAGGGGACTGTACCCGGGCAGTGTCCCGAGTGAAGATAGTTTGGTGATCCAGCCGGTCTAGTTACCGACTTTCTGTAATGATTTTATGGGGCGTGGGGGAGTATACCCTAAGGTGAACCTTCGGTGTGGTGGGTGGATCACCCCTTCAAATCTTCGATGGGCTCGCTTAGTTGATTGGGCCTTGAAGCATATCCAGACCGAGTTGGAGAACATTGTTCTGTTTGTAGCTGTGAGTGCTACCAGTATTGGGTTACCTCCTAACCCTAACCTATTTCTGGCACTGATGGAGCGATATATTTTGCTTACCGGGACCTTTGCCACTCCACTGGGGGAGTTGGGATTGGCCCTGCATGAGATGGCAGAGATCTCAAGACTACCGTTGGAGGATACTCCATACGAAGAGTATGTTCCCACGAACCGGGAGCTGGGGGGTTCAGACCCTCGAGTAGTGGAGGTCTATCAGGAGCTGATGTGCCACTACCTTGCTTGCACTGCTTTTTATGACGAGCCCTCAGATTTGGCTCACATCAGCAAATGGACGTCCTACCTCTTCTTTCACCGGTCCAGGACTGCTGTTTGTGGTATGAAACGAAAGAATGAAAGTGTATTTCAATGACAGGGTTTATACGAGACCCGTGCCCTTTGGTTTACAAACAAACTTGTACAATTCGATCCTATACGAGGATGCGGGAGTACAATTTATTTAATCTGGGTATAAATTGCTATAGGTGTCTGATCTGTAGTCGATCACTTTAGCCCTTGGACTACACGATGTTGAAGAAGTGCCGTGGAAGACGGGTAGCGGCTTCGAAGGTTGCAAAGGAGGGTGGATGCACAGTGCCAAAGCCGTCGACCCCTACTCTTTGCCTGAGCTCCGGACTCTTCTCTCCTTTTCTCTCTCTCTCTCTCTCTTTTTACCAATTCTCCGACCTTATTCGATCTTCCAAATTGTCGACCTTGTTCCCCATTGATAGGGGTCTCTATTTATAGAGTTTTGGTGACAGTGACCACTCCGTCGGTGTAACAACCGAGGAGTGGACAGTACAGCACCCTTTTACACAATGGTTAAAATAACCAATGCCTGCGCATAAATGACCTTTTGAGTGAGCATGTGACACGTGTCCAACTAAGGGGACAAAATGCATATATCTGCTGCGAAGATCACGGCGTAGAAGCCACGTAGATAGGTATCCCTTGTGTAGAAGAGGTCGGCGTAGAAGCCAAATGACTGTCACCCCTGGCGTAGAAGCCAAAATAGGCATAGAAGCCGAACAGGCGTAGAAGCCGAATGGGCATAGAAGCCGAACAGGCATAGAAGCCGAACAGGCATAGAAGCCGAATGGTCGTAGAGACTGAGTGGGCGTTTGAAGCCGAATGAGCACAGATCCTGAATGGGCGTAGAAGCCGCTGCGTACCGTGCCAGAGTGTTGATGTGGACGTCTTCGCCGGAATTACGACTTTCGAAGGTGTAATCAAATCTCTTACAGAGATTTGCCACCATCCTGTGCATTAAATACGGAGACGTGTTTGAAGGTCTGCAGCCCTTCTGTGCATCCGTCGTAGAGACGTGTCTTGAGGGAAACTGTCACCGCTCTGTGCAATTTGACGTAGAGACGTGCCTCGGGCCTTGTACGAAGTGCAGCTTTTGACGTGGCAGGCGGTTTGTCTACTGCGGAGCGTAAAATAGCTCATGTTTGCCTGTGTAAAACAAGGTGGCATATTCCCTTGTACGCGAAAGAGCGATTTACGCTGGGGGGACTTTGGTAACCGACGGTTTGGTAATATTTTAACCAAATTCTCTGCATTAAATACCGAGATCCGCCATCATACTGTGGGGCGCGTCGCGAGGGGTCTGCCATCGTTTCCAGCCGTCGTCTGGGTAGCCGTGCAGCACTTTTTGTCAGGAGTCAGAGGCCAGGTTCACTGCATGACTTGACAGGTTCATTTCGGTGAAAACGAAGCGTTCCTCATACGCATTAATGCTGCTTTGAGAGCGGCTGAGTTTTACGCCATGGAGGAGATGAAGAACTCTGTCTTACGCTGGAGCAGCCTGGACGTACTGCACTTACGCGGATGGTCCTTTGAGCTTATACTTCATGCTGTGTTTTAGCAAAAAAAACTTTGTTGCACGCTTGATGGCTCTGAAGGCCTCTGTTTACGCTGCTCTGCATCAAGAGGCTGCGTAGATCCTCCTAGCGTATTTTTCATGCTTCTACAAGACCCCCTTCAAAGCTTTTAAATTCCTCGGAATTTGAAACGCTTTGAATGAAGCATGAACGGCCCCTCGTAACTCAAAATATTTTTGAATGGAGCGCTAAAACGGTCGATGCGGACTTTATGGTGGATTTATTGGGGACCGTTGTGATCTCTTTTGCCTATAAAAAGGCTGGGGGGGTGAACCTGTTCTCACCACATTCCCATCACCATGCAGAGATGATCGTCGGAGTTCGTCGGGTCGACCTGAGAAAGAAGGAGATCATGTTCTTCCAGCATGTAGGGAGCCAAAAAAGACGGCATCTTCGAACAAATGTCCACTGCAACGATGGATCATGGAAGGATATCTTAGCCTCCCTTGCTCGGGATAATCAGCAACTTTGTATGGCGCTGCTCCAAGAGAGAGGAAGGGTCGTCTTTGACCACACAGCTTGCAAGTGCTGTCTTCTCTCGTTGCCTCCGGTGACGAGAGTCAGACAGACTCGCTCTGTCCCGGCTTGATCGGTGCACGGAGCATGGGATCTGCAAAATCTATGCAGGCCCAGTTCTGTATCCGCCCGTTGTTGATCATTGCCATGTCAGTCAGTTTGCGGCAACTGACTGACTGCTGGAGAAGATGGATGAAGAATTGAAGCCCAGCGAGAACCTATCAGAACAGCTTCTGGGCAATCTTCAGACGATGATGAGGGGGCCCCTTTGTAGACGGAGTTTCCCTCAGTTGTAATCATGAAAATGAAAAGAAAACCCTTGTAGATTGGATTTCCTTCATATGTAATCATGACTTTAATCTTTAATAAAATTGTCTTGCTTCTTCATATGATCATCTTGCCATACGTTATTGTGAAGTCTGAATATGTGTAGCTTCAACACGTCTGAATCTTTACGCCGACTCTGTAGAAAGAGTGCTAGGTCCTGTCCTTTACGCATAGCGAATAGTCCATAGAACGCTGTAGAGCATTTTAAACATTTTAGAACTGTCCTGTTGCTAGGACTAAGGAACCGCGTAGAGCTCTGAACTTCTGATAAACAGAATTTTTGTTCAGACTTCGTCTTCAAGAATGACTTCCCGAGAAATCCCTTGGAACAGGGTCGAGAAATGGCTGTCTAACTGAGTTGCCATCTTTTGATAGACGAGATATTCAGACTGGAGTCTGGATGAACCTCCAATTTTGGACCTGAGAAGAGTAATTTCTCACTGTTTGAACTCTGTATGCTTCGGGTACTTGGGATGCTTTGGGTCAAGAATGAGTATCTTCTGTGTTGAACTCTTTGCAATTGACCTCTTTGGGGACTGTTTCGAATATGCGGAAAGTCGTGGAGCGCAAAATCATCAGTCTGTAACCTCTGGGCGTAAAACACCATCGAGCGTGGAATCGTAGACTTGTGGTTCCTGAGCGTGAAGTCGTAGGTTTGTTGCCTCTCGAGGATAAAAGCTACCGAGCACAAAGGCATCCAGGCATAAAACCATAGACTTATAGCTGTCGAATGTAAAGTTGTAGATTCGTAGCCGTCGAGCGTAGAAAGCTCCTTTAGCATAGGACTGGAGATCTGTAGCCTGTGAGCGTAGAACACCATCGAGCGTGAAATCGTAGACTTGTGGTTCCTGAGCGTGAAGTCGTAGGTTTGTTGCCTCTCGAGCATAAAAGCTACCGAGCACAAAGGCATCCGGGCGTAAAACCATAGACTTGTAGCTTGCGAGCATAAAAATCGTAGATCCATTGCTGCCGAGCGTAAAAAGCTCCTTTAGCGTAGAACCCGCTGAACCGTTTTGCACGAAAAAACCTTTCGAATTCGCTGACTGTCCGTCTTCCAAGGGTAGTGGGATGACGTAGCATCCAATTATAACCGATCTGCGAGATTTGGTTAGGGTCTCGAGGAGTTCGTCAGAGGATTCGAGGAGTCGACCCGGACTATATATACCCCAAGTTTTTTGAGAGAAAAACTTTTTATCTGTCTTCTGCGAAAGAGAGCATTCGACTGTTCGAGTTTTTTTTCGTTCCTTCTCCGAGCACTTTGAGTCTTCAAAAATGGCGCCGAAACAAACCCCCTCCGCTAAGGGAAAGGGCATAGGTTCTTCATCTCATTCTTCTGCCCTAGCGAGGGAGTCTCTGGTCGGTCAAGGCGAACTTCCTGCCGAGCAAAGTATCCTACGGACGAGTAGCGCACCCGGCCTTAGAGGTAGAGCCTTTGGGGTGACAAAAAATGACGAAAAATCATTCGCACACGTTGAACGTGACCGCGCTAGGTCATCTTCTGTGCTGATAGCCTCTTTGGAGGAAGATGATGCACGGAGGCATTTTCATCTTTTACGCCCACATTTCTAATGTGCCAGCGTAAATACTCCATATTTTCGTAGCCCTGAGCGTAAAAGCTCTGGCTACCGAAAGTTGGCGTATATCGTAAAATTTGAGTTTTACGCTTGTGGAGGGGACTTCCGGCGTAAAATAACCAAATGGTTACGATCCTGCGTAGAGCACAGACTTTCGTTTCTTTGGTCCTGTACGTTTGTGCAAGATTTGTAATAACATATTTCCCTTGCACTTTTGCAGTTGATCTGGGCGAGTCTCCACTGGCCGAGGTGATGGGATCCGCTGCCGGGATGCTGCACTCGAATTATCTGGAGGATCTGTCCCACATGGCATTTCCCATCTCCGGACCCCAGTATCCTGAGGGAAGGGGGTTTCTGATATCGGTTCAGGGCGAGCGGACGCTGCTGAGCATGATTAATGGTGAGCCCCTGACCTACGAAGACGGAGAGCAGTACATAAAGCCGGCTTTTCTCTTTGGGGACATGATTGACAAACAGTCCCAGACGAGGCCCAAGAGGGAGCCCTGGGTTTTCCCTGCCGGGAATTTGGTTTTGTATTTGCCAACGATGCCGAGGGATTATCCCATCTCGGCCTTCTTCCATGCGACGCATCCCAGGAAGATGTCGTGGATGCTGACTCCTGATCTTCACGGTAAGCCGGGGAAGATTTTCCATCTCAAAGGAGCTGACCGGGGGTCGTTTGTCAGTCGCCCTTCCGACTTTGTGACGTTATTCCGGGGACTGTGCCCGGGTAGTGTCCCGAGTGAAGACAGCTCGGTGATCCAGCTGGTCTAATTGCCGACCTTCTGCAACAACTTCATGGGACGAGGCGGGGTATATCCCAAGGAGAATCCTCGGTGTGATGGGTGGATCACCCCAACAAACTCCCGATGGACATGCCTAGTGGGCTGGGCCTTGAAGCACTTTCGGAGGGAGCTGGAGGTCATTGGGCTATATGCCGCTGTGAGTGCGACGAGCGTTGGGTTGCCTCTGAACCCTAACTTGTTCCTGGCGCTGATGGAGCGATACCTTCCGCTCACTGGGACCTTTGCCACTCCACTGGAGGAGTTGGGATTGGCGCTCCACGAGATGGCAGTTGTCTCGAGACTGCCGATGGGGGATACCCCCTATGAAGAGTATGTTCCTACCAACCGGGAGTTGGGGGATTTGGACCCTCGGGTGGCGGAAGTATATCAGGAGCTGATGTGTCAATACTTCGCGTGCACCGCTTTTTATAACTAGCCTTCTGATTTGGCTCATACCACCAAGTGGATGTCTTACCTCTTCTTTCACCGAGCTAGGGCTGCCAAGTCGGAGAAAGCCTCGTGGGGCAAAAATGAGCCCGTGAACTATTTGGGCGTGCTTAGCGCCCAGGTCGTCGAGGGTCTTATGGAGGAGGCCGCAGCTCCGGATCAGATTCTCGTCGAGGGAAAGTACCCCGAAGGTACTAAGGCCTGTAGTTACTTGAGGCGCTGTCGTCGGCCTCTGTCTAAGGAAGCCCAGTTGGCTGGTTTCCTCTCCATATGGCTGCGTCGAGTAGTAGTGCCCGGCACAGCATCCGCGGACCATATTCACCGGAACATCCTGTGGCCGGCAGTGCGCCTGGTGTTCGGGGCAAGACTGGGCTTGCTTCCCGCCATGGTGTGCCGTATACAGGCTGGCTTGAGAGCCATAACTGATGGGTTGCTCGTCGACGAAGTTCGGCGTGAGAGTTTTCCCAAGGTGGAGTTACCATACCTATACTTGATGGGATGGTTAATTCTCCACAATCCCCGGGTGATGTCTCCTGGCTCCGGTAGCAGCTCGGGGGGTATATTCTTGCTGAATTACAGGGATTCCTCCTGGAATGTGAACACAGTCTTAGACTGTCGGCTGGTGTTGAACCTCAGCCACGGCTGGAAGATCCTCTGCATTGTCCCCTCCGTTCATCGCAATCAATCAGGGGTGCGACTTGAGGATTCAGGTGGAGAGAAGACCGACCTTTCTCCGGAAGCTTTTAACTGGTTGGTCTGTATTAGACCCTCCCATCTGCTGTATAGGAGCGAAGACCATTGTTTCTTCGAGCCCTACTTGCCTAGTCGGTTTGCCCGGCAGTTTGGGTACGATCAGTTGCACGTGGGCAATGCCGTCACCAGCTTTAGGTCCAAGGGCGGACTCATTGATGGAGCCAGAGGGTGGCGGTATTTTATCATGGGTTGTACGGAAGCAACCTTCATTGTGTCGGTCGTTACAACCTCCACGGAGCTCCGCATTCTCCACTCTTACGCCCAGTTCTATGTGGCGATTAACACCTTCTATTGTGATTTTGACACGCGTGGAAGCTTCAGGGTGCCTTCTCCCAAGCCTGGGGGAAGAGTTGATGTCCCCTCGGTTTCTTCGGACGAGGGCGAGGAGTCTGGTACTCCGGATGAGCCTCTGGTGTCGGTGCCGAGGTGCGAAGTGCCTCCGCCTGCGGGGGCTTTGGTAGTCTCTTCTGGGAAGCGACGGGCTTCTGCTCCGAAGGAAGTTTCTCTTCGTAAGAGGAGGAAGGAGACGGTTGCTTGTCCTCTCCGCATTCTTGGTGTTGAGGATCCCGGGAGTGAGCCTGCCTCTCCCCATATCAGGGATAATTCTTTGGCTGAAGGTTCCTCGCCTTTTAGAGAGGGACCTTCTACAGTTCCGGCCGGCGGCGCCGGAGAATTCTCGCTAGAGGTCGCTGTCGTGGCTGCTGCTCCAGGTAGCGAAGCGAGGTTGCCTGTGTGGCCGAGGCAGATGGGAGAATCTTTCCCGAGGTCAGCAGCGGGAAAAACTTCCGTCGTGTCAGTGAGCACGTCTGGCGAGATTCCAGCTGATGAACCTCGACCGCGTCTCGGTGAAGGCTTGACGGAACTCTTGGCGATGTCGGTCGGCCCACCTCCTTCTCCAGGTATGACGGTTCGCATTGCATCATTAAGGCGTGGTTTAGCTACCTCGGGTGCAGATGCGTCGTATATGCCGTTGGCTCCGGGTAAATATCTTCTTTATGTCTCCCTTTAAAAAGATTATCATCATACTGATATTAACTTTCTTGTCCTCTTTTCAGGGGATAGCGCCCACGGGAAGTATAGCGTTGAAGCGCATTCTGGCTCCGCTCGGGCTCCTGACGATGATACGGAGGCGTCCGACTTCGATGAGAAAGTGGCTTCGGGGGCCAGTACGCCTGGAGTAGTTTCGTCACCTCAAGAGGAGGATGAACCCGTCGTCGTGACCTTGCCTCTTGTGAGTGTGACGATGACTTCGACCGCCGTTGTCGCACCTTCTTCGGTCGCGCCATGCGTCAATGCGATGGCTGTGGCCACCTCGTCTGCAATTATCCCTGGAGAGGGACTTGCTGATATTGCGGCCGCTCCCGGCGTCCAGTCGGATCTAGTTGCGTTGACCGAGCAACATACCAGCCTCTTCTACACCGGTTTGAAAACGATGATATCAATGGTGTTAGCGAAGAGTCTAGATTTCGAGCGCCTGAAGAAGACTTCTCTTGCTTCGATCGGGGTCATCAGGGAGCTCGGCGATCCTGGGGTAGCTGACGCCCTGGAGGCAGTGGTTAATGGGTTAGAGCAACCAATTACCGAATACTTGCAGCTGACTCGGGGCAGCCTCGATGCTGATATCCAGGCTCGGTTCGACCTCATGACTGCACGGCTTGCTACAAAGCTGGAAAGCCTAGACAACTCCATCCAGAAGCATAAGCTGGAGATGGATAGGAGAAAAGCTGTCGTGGAAGAGGCTCTTGCTGTTGAGACGCAGTGTCGATCCGAGCATGAAGGAAATGCGACGAGGGCCTCCAAGCTGAAGAAAAAACTCGCTCGGGCAGAGGAGTGGGCTTCTAAGTCATTGGCGGGTCTAGAGGTAGTAGCTGGTCGTCTGAGCGCAGCGCGACAGGATTTGGACCGTGCAGAAGCTGCTCGTGCGGGCTGTCTTCGGGCAAAGGCTGATCTGACCCTTACGAACACTCCCGAGGCACGGCTGGAGCAGGCTCGTGCCGACGCCATGGCTCTTAGGAATGAGAGGATAGCTGCACTGGAGCGGCTGATTCGCAATCTGACTACTCCGCCATCATGATGTATCCTTTCCCTTTTTGCTTGCCCAGATGTAATTCTGCCTCCCTTTGGGAATAAATAAAGGCGACTCCTTTCTGACTTTTGTGGACCCGTCATTTCGGAATGTAAATGACAGTTTTTAGGCGAGAGTAATATCAGAGGTAGTATGGACGTGATAAACTCTCGATAACCTTTTAGCGGGACATCTATTCAGAGGTCTTACGGACATGATAGAGTGTAACCCAACTAATTACGTTCTGGAAGTAGTTTTGTCAGAATCGAGATCCTCGCTATATTCCACTCGAGCGGGGGAGATTAAGCATAGTACCTCTTCAGGAATTTACCGTTGATAGGAGCCATTAACAGGTCTCCGTTAGGCTGGGCTAACCTGTAAGCGCCATTCGAGAACGTTGTCTCAATCACATAAGGGCCTTCCCACTTGGGCTGGAATTTGCCTTTACTTCTGTGAGTAAGAATCATCGGCCTTCTTACGGCTAGAACTAGCTCGCCGACTTTGAACACCCTTTCCTTCACTTTATGATTGAAAGCTCTGGAAATGCGTGCTTGGTAGAGCGCGATGCGCTGTTGAGCTTGGAGGCGTTTCTCGTCTAATCCTTCCAGCTCTTGGAGCCTTAACAGGTCATTCTTTTCTTGAGTCAGCTCATTAGTTACGGCTATCCTGAGCGACGGGATCTGGATTTCAATGGGGAGAACCGCTTCGCTCCCGTAGACCAGCGAGAACGGGGTGCAGCCTGTCGGCGTCCGTACCGTTGTGCGGTATGCCCAGAGACATTCGCCCAGCTTCTCATTCCAATCTCTTTTGTTTGAAGAGACGAATTTTTTCAAGAGTTTGATAATGGTTTTGTTGAAAGCTTCTGCCAAACCATTAGCAGCTGGATAGTATGCCGTAGAGGCAATATTGTGTATCCGATTTTTATCGCAAAACCGATGAAATGCTTGGCTGATGAATTGAGGCCCATTGTCGTGAATTATCCTCCGGGGTACCCCGAAGCGATAAATAACGTGATGCTTGATGAAGCTGATCACATTAGATGCCTTTACCTCAGTGAGAGGGATTGCCTCTGCCCATTTGGAGAAGTAATCCGTGATGGCCAGTATGAATGAGTGACCCCTGGAAGAAGACGGGTGAATAGGACCGATGATATCCATGCCCCATGCTTCGAAAGGCCAGGATGCGACCGTGGGATGTAGATGTTCGGACGGTTGATGTATGAAGTCTGCATGAACCTGACAGGCTCTGTAATGTCTTGCATACCGTATTGCATCTGCGATCATAGTAGGCCAGTAATAGCCCATTCTCCTGATACGATCCTGTAGCTTAGGACCGGGTTGATGCACTCCGCACACGCTGTCGTGAGCTTCACGGATAATCTGCTGTGCTTCGTCGTTAGAGAGACATCTCAATAGTAATCCGTTGTAGGTCCGGCGATATAGGCTTTGTGAAGATGCATCGAAGTAGAAGCGTAGTGATCGTCTCTTGACGGATACTGCTTCTTTGGGGTCCTCCGGCAAGATTCTGTATGCCACGAAATCTATGAAGGGACTCGTCAAATCTCTCGTAGGAGGATCGGTGTTGACAGCGTAGCTGCGTTCTATGTGACAGCTATTCTTCACACAGAATAAATCCCTGTTAAGAAGGATTACCGAATCCTGCCTTTTCACGGGAGTAGCTAAATCCGCAGCTAGACTGGCTAGGGCATCAGCTTCCAGATTCTGAGATCGTGGTACATGCTGTAGGAAGAACTCCTTGAATGTCATGGCTATCTCGACCGTCGCTTGGTGATAGGTGGCGTGCTGTCGTAGGCACCCAAAAATAAAACCTTTACTCTTGAAATAATATGTAGTAGTGAGAGTAAGAATCGTTCCCACGAAGAGTAATTAGTTTGATCTTTATGCTATGTAAAATAAGATTGGGGGAGAGTTTTTTATCAAAAGAAAATTAAGAAGAGCTAAAAACAATTAAAGTATTAAAACAATCAAAGAAATAAATGTTGGTCTCAGTCAACATCCACCATTGGAATCTTAAAACTGATCATCGATGCAAGTATATATTAATTCATACTTTGAATATTCATCGTTGGAATTATTTTCATATCTCCTTCAGCCACAATTAATTAAAAACAAGGGATCTAATTAACCTTAACTACTAAACAACCCCAGACAAGCGCTAAAGGTTTAATCTAGTAGCGTATTAAACTCGATGAGATCGATGAAGCAAAACAACACAAGCACAAGCGGTTGCATTTAATTTTGTCAAAAGTTTTCCTCCTAAGATCTAATAAAACAAAGCAGTTCATTAAATCTTGGTTGCTTCACAAATTAGAGGGATCGAACAATTACGGATTCGATATCTAATTTAGCATTAGATTTTCAGGAATAATGAACTAGTATGCATCCTAGTCATTAAACAAGATAATCATAAAAATATGCATAAGAAAACATTCGATACTCAAAGCACAAATCAAAAATATAAACACAAATTAGATCTCACAAGTTTTTATTCATTCTGAAGCTTCCGTTTCCTTCGACCAACAAGACTTTTAGCTCCGCATGTTGAAGAAAACTTCAAAAGAATATTGGAGAAGAGGAAGAAGAGTTGTGGGTTATTCTCCTTTTTCCCCTTGATCTCTACCCCTTTTATACACTCTAAATAAGTGTTTGAAGATCACAATATCTTCCCAAAAATCCTCTAAGAGTTACAACAATCCAACAATAAAATAAAATCTTTGAATAAGTTGGGAAATGGTTATATCAACTCCACTTTTTGTGCACAGCATAGTTGTCTCAACTTCAAGCGTGATTTGGTCCATGATGTAGCCAGAATCTCGGGAAAATCAAAATAGCAAAATTGTGCCTCTATCACTTAGCTTTCCGAATCAATTTGGATCAGCTCAATTGGACTTCGGATGAGCAAGTTATGATCATTTTTCTACAAGGTGTCAGAACTGTCCAGAATTGATAATTAGCTCCATTTTGCTTTTAGTGACTCCAATTGTATCCTAGATCAAAATATAAAAATAATGAGTATCTTTAGACATTAAATGAGCATAAAAGAGTATACATTAAGGAATAAAAATATGATATTTTATGTTCTCATCAAATACCCCCACACTTAACCTTTGCTCGTCCTCGGACAAAACTCTAATTTATTTTTCCAAAAAGAAATCAAGGTTGCAATATCATAAATAAATAATAACCAAGTTCTTCAAAACTCATAACATATCATGAACATATATTCTTAAACAACTTCTAATTACTTAGTAGGTATTTTTATTTGACAAATGGAGTTAACTAAATAGGTAGACCCTCACGGAATAAATACTCAACTCTCATGTGTTTGAAGGTATATATTTCTCTCGAATTCATTCCAAAAGAAATGCTCTACCATAAGCTTGTATATTTTCTCATTCTCCACCACTGGGATCACATGCATAACATATATCATAAGGATTTTTCATGGGTTGTAACATGACTTAGGATTAAGGTGGGATATATTTAGGAATGTAGCTCAAAAGCCATCAACACTAGTGGAGCAAAATTGAATTAACTCAATCTCAATATAAAACATGTAAAATCAATCACTCCATTTTGCAACATCTTCAATTTGGCTTTTAAAGCATTTAAATAATGTAAAACAACTTCCATCCTTATTTTTTCTTCTTTTCTTTTTCTTCTTTTTTTCTCTTTTTTTTTATAACAATAATGGAACTTAGGAAATTTGAGGATGAAAATATGTTCCATTTTGTGGGTTGTAACCAAACCACAAATTTAGACACCCCCACTCTTATTTTTTCGTACACCCATACATATCATAATGATCAACAATGCTCCACTAGCTTTGCGACTTGGGTAAAGGTATAAATATTATTGGTTGAAAGCTTGTAATGTGGGTATACCAAGAAAAAGGCAATAAAGCTCAAAGGGGTTCAACAAAAAGAAAATTAATTACAAGGTGGGCTATTTGGCTTATGTAACGTATAACAAAGATGGCCTTAATCATGTTCATGCATGCATGTGTCAATGTGACCTCGAAGAGAATCAAAGCAAGTTCTAGAGAAACAAATCAGTGGAAGAATATCTCTCATGAAAGAATAATGAGACTGATGTGTCAGTCTAAAGGCTCAAATCCTCACTGGCTTTTGTCTACCAATTTAGATACTACCATTTTCAATAAAAAATAACTAGACTAATTAATTCTAAGTTGAAAAAAAAATTATTTATTCAATCATGTTATGAATTTTTCAAATTTAGTTTAATCTTACTCATGACATACACAACCAAAAATCATTAAAAACCACAAAAACAAAATCCTTTTATTTAAAACAAATCTAAATTATTATTATTATTTATTTATTTTTATTTTTATTTTGAGAAAAATACAAACTCAAACTGCTAAAAAAAAATTTAAATCTTTCCCCCACACTTAAAACAGACATTGTACCCAATGTATGATTAAATGCAAAGAAAAGACAAAATAACAAAAAATTAAAATGCGAGAATAAAAATAAACTTCCCTTGGGTTGCCTCCCAAGCAGCGCCTTTGTTTAATATTGTCGTTGGCTCGACTCTATGCACACTTGATATAACTATGCAGGAGTTTCAAGTCTAGAATGCATACCTGCAAAACAGAAGGTAAAAGTCTTTTGTCATTAATTGGTAATAAAATATATGAAATGTTACCTGACTGTTGTCTTTTTGGAAGATCGTTCAACACTGCAATAGTTTTATGTAAGTGAGTACTCAAAGTTAACTCATATTCTTTCTCAAAATTCTCACTGATGGCAACTTTTACTCCATCTTTTCCATCAAGTTTAAAAACTTCTTTTCCATTAGGTACTACATCGTCGTTAGGAATGTTCGTGTCTGCAACGATATTTTTCTCTTCTTCTTCTTTTGATGATGCACATGCTTCTTTTTCAGGAATTTTAACTTTTTTACAACTTCTCAAAATGATTGAACTTACAGTTTCTTTTGGATTTACTATCGTTTCAGATGGTAAGTTCTCCAAGCTTTGTGCCTCTAGCTTATTAATTGCAGTTGTCATTTGACTCATTTGATTGTTCAAACTTTCGATACTAGCCCTCGTCTCCTGTTGAAATTGTAAATTATTAATGGCAATAGACTTAACAATATCTTCTAAAGACATACCAGAATTAGAAGTTTGGCTTGGTTGTAGGTATTGCTGCTTGTATTGCTAGTAACTTGGACAATTTTGAGTTGCTGGTTGATTTAATTCTGGACTCCCATAGGTGAGATTGGAATGATCTCTCCATCCTATGTTGTACATGTCTGAATAGGAATCATACTTTATTTCTGGTAGTCCAGGAAAACCATATTCCGTATTCACTTGTTCATTGGACTCCTCTTGGAGAGTTGGACACATATCGGTTGGATGCCCTGATACTAGACAAATCCTACAAGCCTTTGTTGTTTTCGTGTTACCTACAACCATCTGACGAACAAGAGAAGTTAAACAAGAAATTTGTTGTTCTAAGGAAGAAACATTTACCTCATCAGCATGTCCAGATGGAAGATCTAGCCAAGTGCCAAATATTTGAGAATTGGCCGCCATTTCCTGTTACCGAATTTTTTTTTTTTGCTAATAGGCAAAAAATTATTTAATCACAAGAACGAAATAAAGATCACAAAAAGCACAAAAATCAACTAAAATTACTCCCCGGCAACGGCGCCAAAATTTGGCGTGCTGTCGTAGGCACCCAAAAATAAAACCTTTACTCTTGAAATAATATGTAGTAGTGAGAGTAAGGATCGTTCCCACGAAGAGTAATTAGTTTGATCTTTATGCTATGTAAAATAAGATTGGGGAAGAGTTTTTTATCAAAAGAAAATTAAGAAGAGCTAAAAACAATTAAAGTATTAAAACAATCAAAGAAATAAATGTTGGTCTCAGTCAACATCCACCATTGGAATCTTAAAACTGATCATCGATGCAAGTATATATTAATTCATACTTTGAATATTCATCGTTGAAATTATTTTCATATCTCCTTCAGCCACAATTAATTAAAAACAAGCGATCTAATTAACCTTAACTACTAAACAACCCCAGACAAGCGCTAAAGGTTTAATCTAGTAGCATATTAAACTCGATGAGATCGATGAAGCAAAACAACACAAGCACAAGCGGTTGCATTTAATTTTGTCAAAAGTTTTCCTCCTAAGATCTAATAAAACAAAGCAGTTCATTAAATCTTGGTTGCTTCACAAATTAGAGGGATCGAACAATTACGGATTCGATATCTAATTTAGCATTAGATTTTCAGGAATAATGAACTAGTATGCATCCTAGTCATTAAACAAGATAATCATAAAAATATGCATAAGAAAACATTCGATACTCAAAGCACAAATCAAAAATATAAACACAAATTAGATCTCATAAGTTTTTATTCATTCTGAGGCTTCCGTTTCCTTCGACCAACAAGACTTTTAGCTCCGCATGTTGAAGAAAACTTCAAAAGAATATTGGAGAAGAGGAAGAAGAGTTGTGGGTTATTCTCCTTTTTCCTCTTGATCTCTACCCCTTTTATACACTCTAAATAAGTGTTTGAAGATCACAATATCTTCCCAAAAATCCTTTAAGAGTTACAACAACCCAACAATAAAATAAAATCTTTGAATAAGTTGGGAAATGGTTATATCAACTCCACTTTTTGTGCACAGCATAGTTGTCTCAACTTCAAGCGTGATTTGGTCCATGATGTAGCCAGAATCTCGGGAAAATCAAAACAGCAAAATTGTGCCTCTATCACTTAGCTTTCCGAATCAATTTGGATCAGCTCAATTGGACTTCGGATGAGCAAGTTATGATCATTTTTCTACAAGGTGTCAGAACTGTCCAGAATTGATAATTAGCTCCATTTTGCTTTTAGTGAATCCAATTGTATCCTAGATCAAAATATAAAAATAATGAGTATCTTTAGACATTAAATGATCATAAAGGAGTATACATTAAGGAATAAAAATATAATATTTTATGTTCTCATCAATAGAGGATGAGGTCTGGATTCCGGACTTCATATATTCTCCTGACTTGATTGACGATAAGCAGAGAATCATCGAAAGCTTCCAGGAACTCTACCTCCAGCTCTTTAGCAACTTGGAGCCCTATTAGTAGAGCATTGTACTCCGCCACATTGTTGGAGCAGGGCTCGCTAAGAGAATATGCTCGATAGATGACGAGCTGATCAGGGGCGACCAGGACGACTCCCACTCCTGAAACTATATTTCCCTTAGGACCGGTTCTAGAGGCGCTGTCGAAGAACAGTTGCCATGCGTTACCTTCCATTGTGGAATTACATTCTGCAACTTCGTCGGGAATGTCTTCGTATAATTTGGAGGCCTCCGGGATCGGATGAGCAGCTAGGAAGTCGGCCAGCGCTTGGCCTTTGATGGACTTCTGCGGTACGTATACCATGTCCTATGGTGTTAACAGCATCGCCCAAGTTGCGAGTCAGGAATTAAGAATGCTCGGCTTGCTCATCAGTACTCGAAGAGGGTTGATCCTGGAGATGATGTGGATAGTCTGGCCGGTAACGTAGTACCGCATCTTTTGGATAGTGAACATCAGAGCCAAGCATTCTTTCTCCACTGGGTTGTACCGGTGTTCGGCTCCGACCATCATCCTGTTGAGGTAGTAGATAGCCTGTTCATGCCCTACATCGTTCTTCTGTGCGAGAAGAGCCCCTAGCGAATGATCCATTGCTCGGACGTACAGCAAGAACGGTTTTCCCATAAAGGGAGGCACCAGAACTAGTGGACTGGTGAGGTAGCGCTTGATATCTCCGAACGCTTGCTGAAAGGTTTCGTCCCATACGAAGGATACACCTTTCTTTATGAGATGAGAGAAGGGCTGACATCTCCCCGAGAGGTTGGATATGAATCGCCGGATGTAAGCCAGATGTCCTTGAAATCCCCTGAGTTCCCTCAGATTATGGAGAGGTCGCATTTCCACGATTGCCTGGACTTTATCAGGGTCCACTTGGATGTCTTTGGCGGTAATGACAAATCCCAGGAATTTGCCACTAGATACACCCAGAAAGGACTTCGTAGGGTTCATCTTGAGTTAATGTCGGCGCATTAACTCGAATACAGTCCTCAGGTCTTGAATATGATCACCTTTGAGGCGGCTCTTGACGGCTATGTCGTCCACGTAACATTCTACTGTTTTGCGTAAATGCTCGTGGAATATGTTACTCATAGCTCGTTGGTATGTAGCCCCGGTATTTTTTAATTCGAAGGGCATGACCGTGTAGCAATATACTCCCAATGGTGTCCGGAAGGCGGTGTGCTTCTCGTCTTCAAGGCTGATCTTTGTGCTTCAAGGCATCGAACTGGGCTTTTAATTCCCGTACTGCCTGTATCGGATTTTCGGTCAGAAGCGGGGCTACGGAGTGGTGCAGAGTTGGTTGTATCGTAACTCCAGTGGGAGGTAAGGCATTCCCTGAGTGAGGAAGCGGAGGAACTGCTGACTCTTGATCTAGCGCAGGCTCTTGGCTCGGGTTGGATGGTGGTAAGTCCACCCCCACACGTATCTGAGTTGGCGGGACCGATGCTTGAGCCATGGCAGTTGCGTGCTGAGCTAGCATCATCCGGTGCATGTTCTCCATCGTGGATTGTATTTGTCTCAGAGATGTTTCCAGCATAGTGATGCGTTGTTCCGCGTTTCTTGACGGCGAAGCTTCCTCACGTTCGTCTTCAATGGCGTAGACTCCCATTTCCCTGTGTGTCCTCGAAGGATAAGTATAGGTCGCTGCAGAAGTCGACTCTATACTCTCAGCATCTGATCTGGGAGATTAGCGACCCCCAGCATCGGAATCAGATGAATACGAAGCCGGTTGCTGTGACCTTGCACGGGTGTTTTGGAATACCCCAGCTTCAGTGTTCCTGAGGAGGTCTTCGAATCTTCTTCGGCTCGGAGGCCCTGTGGGATGACGTCTTGAGCTCGGCCCTCCTCTAGGTATGTGAGAAGCCATGTTCACGGACGTATACGCGGGCTCTTCTTCCGGGAAAGACTGAGAGTAGTTTAATCGGTCGAAAACTGGCCGTTTTGCCTTAGAACGGCAACAGTCAATCACAATTTTATGACTATTACAACATTGCTCGCTAGGGGGCATAATAGACATGTTGGAAGGTCCCCTCTCCTTACGCTTCTGGATTAAGTATTTGCGCAGGTCAGGGGGAATAGCAACTTGACCTTGCTTTACGTCGTTGGACTTTGCCTGGCGTAAATTGGAGATTTGCTCAGAGTGGCGTAAGGCTGAAGAGGTCCTCAGCTGGCCGTCGGCTTCCCGCGTAATCCGGAGGGTAGGCAGATTGCTCCTTCGCTGGCGTAACGGCCGAGGAGTCGAGTATTCCGCTGCCTGCTTCCCTTCGCGAAAATCACGACGTTCATCTGGTTCCTCGTAGAGGTCAGATGTTGTCTGTCCTGGCGCTGAGGCATCACCAGAAGTTTGGTCTGTACCGCACGTAGCGGGAGACTGGTTCCTACGCGTAGAGCGCAGTGGATACTTCTGGGTTAGCGCCGAGGCTTTGCCCGAAGTTTTGTCTGTACTGCGCGTAGCGGGAGACTGATTTCTGCGCGTAAAGTGCAGTGGGTACTCCTGGGTTAGCGCTGAGGCTTTGCCCGAAGTTTTGTCTGTACCGCGCGTAACGGAAGACTGATTTCTATGCGTAAAGCACAGTGGATACTCCTGGGTTAGCGCTGAGGCTTTGCCCGAAGTTTTGTCTGTACCGCGCGTAACGGGAGACTGAATTTTACGTACGGGGCACAGAGGGAGCGATGCTACCACCTCATTGGTCGGAGAGATCGGAGAGATCGAAGAGTCCACAGGAACGGCGGAGGATGTCTTGGGCATCCACACTTTGCGCAGCTTCCTGTTGTCTTGGACGGAGAGAGAGTGAGAGCTACCCCCAGTCCAAAGCATATCTTCGTAGGCAGACTGGTCGAATTGGACGACCAGTGTATTCTTTACGGATCCCACGGATACCGCATCGTGTTGAGCAATTACTTCCTCGTCAGAAGAGAAAGACGTCCCCAGCAGAGTCGCCATCTTGTTTGTGGTATTAAACGAAACAATGAAAGTGTATTTCAATGACAGGGTTTATATGAGACCTGTGCCCTTTGGTTTACAAACAAACTTGTACAATTCGATCCTATACGAGGATGCGGAAGTACAATTTATTTAATCTGGGTATAAATTACTATAGGTGTATGATCTGCTGTCGATCACTTTAGCCCTTGGACTACACGATATTGAAGAAGTGCCGTGGAAGACGGGTAACGGCTTCGAAGGTTGCGAAGGAGGGTGGATGCACGGTGCCAAAGCCGTCGACCCCTACTCTTTGCCTGAGCTCCGGTCTCTTCTCTCCTTCTCTCTCTCTCTCTTTTTACCAATTCTCCGACCTGGTTCGATCTTCCAAATTGTCGACCTTATTCCCCATTGATAGGGATCTCTATTTATAGAGTTTTGGTGACAGTGACCACTCCGTTGGTGTAACAACCTAGGAGTGGACAGTACAGCAACCTTTTACACAACGGTTAAAATAACCAATACCTGTGCATAAATAACCTTTTGAGTGAGCATGTGACACGTGTCCAACTAAGGGGACAAAACGCGTATATCTGCTGCGAAGATCACGGCGTAGAAGCCACGTAGGTAGGTATCCCTTGTCTAGAAGAGGTTGGCGTAGAAGCCAAATGACTGTCACCCCTGGCGTATAAGCCAAAATAGGCATAGAAGCCGAACAGGCGTAGAAGCCGAATGGGCATAGAAGCCGAACAGGCATTGAAGCCGAACAGGCATAGAAGTCGAATGGTCGTAGAGACTGAGTGGGCATTTGAAGCCGAATGAGCACAGATCCTGAATGGGCGTAGAAGCCGCTGCGTACCGTGCCAGAGTGTTGATGTGGACGTCTTTGCCGGAATTACAGCTTTCGAAGGTGTAATCAAATCTCTTACAGAGATTTGCCACCATCCTGTGCATTAAATGTGGAGACGTATTTTGAAGGTCTGCAGCCCTTCTGTGCATCCGTCGCAGAGACGTGTCTTGAGGGAAACTGTCACCGCTCTGTGCAATTTGACGTAGAGACGTGCCTCGGGCCTTGTACGAAGTGCAGCTTTTGACGTGGCAGGCGGTTTGTCTACTGCGGAGCGTAAAACAGCTCATGTTTGCCTGTGTAAAACAAGGTGACGTATTCCCTTGTACGCAAAAGAGCGGTTTACGCTGGGGGGACTTTGGTAACCGACGGTTTGGTGATATTTTAACCAAATCCTCTGCATTAAATGTCGAGATCCGCCATCATACTGTGGGGCACATCCCGAGGGGTCTGCCATCGTTTCCAGCCGTCGTCTGGGTAGCCGTACAGCACTTTTTGTAAGGAGTCAGAGGCCAGGTTCACTGCGTGACTTGACAGGTTCATTTTAGGGAAAATGAAGCGTTCCTCGTACGCATTAACGCTGCTTTGAGAGCGGCTTAGTTTTACGCCATTGAGGTGATGAAGAACTCTGTCTTACGCTGGATCGGCCTGGACGTACTGCACTTACGCGGATGGTCCTTTGAGCTTATACTTCATGCTGTGTTTTAGCGGAAAAAGCTTTGTTGCACGCTTGATGGCTCTGAAGGTCTCTGTTTACGCTACTCTGCATCAAAAGGCTGCGAAGATCCTCCCAGCGTATTTTTCATGCTTCTACAACTGCCAAGTCGGAGAAGGTATTGGAGGGCAAGGATCTGCCTATGAATCCCCTGAGTGCACTTAATGCTCAGGTAGTTGACGATCTTATAGTGGATGCTGGTGCTCCGGACCGATTCCTCGACGAAGGGACGGGAAAGTATCCTGAAGGCACTAAGGCCTATAGCTATTTGAGGTGCTGTCGCAGGCCTCTGTCCAGGGAGACTCAACTAGCTGGCTTCCTCTCCATATGGCTGCGCCGAGTAGTAGTGCCTGGCGTCACATCTGCGGACCGCATTCACCGTAACACGCTCTGGCCTGCAGTGCGTCTGGTGTTCGAGGCGAGACTGGGCTTGCTCCCTGCCATGGTGTGCCGTATACAAGCTGGCCTGAGGGCCATGACTGACGGGCTGCTCATCGATGAAATTCAGCGGGATAGCTTTCCCAGGATAGAATTACCATACCTGTATTTGATGGGGTGGTTAATTCTCCATAACCCCCGGGTGATGTCTCCTGGTTCCGGTAGTAGTTTGGGGGGTAGTTTCTTGTTGAACTACTAGAAGTCTTCCTGGAACGTGAACACAGTTATAGACTATCGGCGGGCGCTAGGCTTCAGTCATAGTTGGAAGCTTTTCTGCACCGTCCCTCATGTACATCGCAATCAGTCGGGGATTAGGCTCGAGGATTCGGGTAGAGAGAAGACCATTCTTTCTCCCGAAGCTTTTAATTGGTTGGTCTGTATTAGACTATCCCATCTGCTGTACAGAAGCGAAGATCATTGCTTCTTGGAGCCCTACTTGCCCAGTCGGTTTGCCCAGCAGTTTGGGTATGATCAGTTGCATGTGGGCAACGCCGTCACCAGCTTCAGGTCCAGAGGTGGACTCATTGATGGGGCACGGGGATGGTGATATTTTATCATAGGCTGCACTAGGGCAATTTTTATTGTGCCCGTCATTACACTCTCCATGGAGCTGCGCATCCTGCATTCGTATGACCAGTTCTATGTGGCAACGAACACCTTCCATCGCAATTTTGATATGCATGGAAGCTTTAGGGTGCCCTCTTCCAAGCCTGGGGGAAGAGTTGAAGTCCCCTCGGTTTCTTTCGACGAGGGTGTGGAGTCCGTTACTCCGGATGAGCCTCTGGTGTCGGTCCCTAGGGGTGAAGTACCTTCGCCTGCAGGGGCTTTGGTAGTTTCTGGGAAGCGAAGGGCTCCTGCTCCCAAGTAAGCTTCCCCTCGTAAGAGGAAGAAGAAGACGGTAAATCGTTCTCTCCGGATTCCCGGCATTGATGCTCCTGGAGGTGAGCTTGCATCTCCCCGTACTGGGGACGATTCTTTGATTGGAGGTTTCTCACCTTTTAGAGAGGGACCTTCTACAGTTCCGGCTGGTGGTGCCGGAGAATCTCAGCTGGACGCCACCGTCGCTGCTACTGCTTCAGGTAGTGGAACGAGGTCTCCTTCAGGGCTGAGTATAATAAAGTTCCGTATACCTCTAACCAAATCGGCGTCGGGAGGGACTTCCGCCGCGCCTGCGAGCGCACCTAGCGCGATTCCAGCCGATGAGCCTCGGTTGGATTTTGGGGAGGACTTGGAAGACTATCTGTCGGCTTCTGTTAGCATACCTCCTTCCCCAGGTATGACAGCTCGCCTAGCATTATTAAGAAATGATTTAGCTGTACAGGCTGCGGATGCGACATATATGCCGTCGGCCAGGGGTAAATGTCGTCTTTTATGCCTCTTCTTTGGGAAAATTAATATTGCGTTGATATTAACTTCCTTTTGTCTTCTTTTCAGGGGAAGACCTCTTCGGAGAGGGTGATGTAGATGCGCCCTTCGGCTCTGGCGGCGACACGGATATGGCCGATTCTCAAGAGGAAGCATCTTCGGGTGCCGGCTCGCCTGTCGACGAGGTTCCGATATCTCAAGAGGATGACGAGCCTGTTATTGTGACAATGCCTCCTTTGAGTATGCTGGTATCTTCGTCCGGTGTTGGCGATTCTTCTTTCGTTGCACCACCTGTTGAGGTGACGGCCGTGGCGACATCGTCTGTGGTTATTCCTGGAGGGGAAGTCGCCACGATCGCGGACACTCCCCGCGTTCATGCGGACCTAGTTGCGCTGACCGAGCAGTATACCGGTATCTTCTACACAACTTTGAGAACGCTAATGTCAATGGTGTTGGCGAAGAAGCTGGACTTTGCGTCGCTGAAGAGGTCCTCTCGGTTCTCGATAGAGGCGGTCAGGGAATTCAGTGATACCGGGGTAGCCGACGCGCTGGAGGCGATGGTTAATTACTTGGAGCAACCCATTAACGTATACCTGCAGCTAGCTCGAGGCAATATTGAAGATCTGGTCCAGGCCAGATATGACTCCTTGACTGTGCATCTTGTTCAAAAGAAGGAAGGTCTGAATAAATTCATCGAGACCAATCAGCAGGAGATGGATAAAGGGAAAGTCGTCTTGTAGGAGACTCTCGCCCTTCAAACGAAGTGCCAGGCCGAGCATGACGGCAATGTAGCAAGGGTCCGCAAACTGGAGACGAAGCTTGCTCAGGCTAAGGAGTGGGCTTCTCAGTCGTCGGAAGGTCTAGATGTGGTGAATGGCCGACTGGTCGCAGCACAACAGAACTTGGCGAGTGCAGGAGTCGCCCGTGCCGGTCTCCTTCGGGCTAGAGCCCAGTTGTTCCTCTTGATAGATGACGAGGCACGGTTGGAGCGGGTCTGCGCTGATGTCTTGGATTCCGGGGCTGAGAGGATGGCCGTACTGACACAACAGCTTCGCGACCTGATATCTCCCCCTTCCTGATGTACTTTTGCTTTTGCTTTTCAAATGTACTTTCGCTCTTTTCTGGGAATAATAAAGATGCTCTTTATCTGACTTTGTGGACCCATCATTTTGGAACGTAAATGACAGGTTTGGGTGAAAGTGATATCAGAGGTGGTATGGACATGATATACTTTCCGTAAGTTTTAGCAGAGCATATCTATTCAGAGGTTATATGGACATGACAGAATATGATCCAACTAGTTTCGTTTTGGAAGTAGTTTTGTCAGAATGAGATCACCTTATTCCACTTGAGTAGAGGAGGTTTAAGCATAGTACCTCTTCAGGAATTTGCCATTGATAAGAGCCATAAGCAGGTCTCCATTAGGCTGGGCTAACCTATAAGCGCCATTTTAGAACGTTGTCTCGATCACGTAAGGGCCTTCCCATTTGGGCTAAAATTTGCCTTTACTCCTGTGAGTAAGAATCATTGGCCTTCTTATAGCTAAAACCAGCTCGCCGACTTTGAACACTCTTTCCTTTACTTTTTAATTAAAAGTTCTGAAAATGCGTGCTTGGTAGAGCGCGATGCGCTGCTGAGCTTGGAGGCATTTCTCGTCTAATCCTTCTAGCTCTTGAAGCCTTAACAGGTCATTCTTTTCTTGAGTTAACTCGTTAGCTACGGCTATCTTGAGTGACAGAATTTGAATTTTGATAGGAAGGACTGCTTCACTCCCGTAGACCAATGAGAATGGCGTGCAACCTGTTTGTGCTCGTACGGTGGTGCGGTATGCCCAGAGACATTCTCCCAGCTTCTCATTCCAATCTCTTTTGTTCGAAGAGATGAACTTCTTTAAGAGTTTGATAATGGTTTTGTTGAAGGCTTCCGCCAACCCATTAGCAGCTGGATAATATGCTGTGGAGGCCACATTTTGTATCCGATTTTTATCGCAGAATCGGTGAAATGCATGGCTGATGAACTGAGGCCCATTGTCATGGATTATCCTTCGGGGAAGCCTGATGTAATACCCCGTTCCGCTCAAGCGGACTGCCGTCTCAAACGGCAATCGTGCAGCTGTTCCGACCTGCTTGCCTCGATCAAGAGGCAAAGATATCCAGACTTGACCCTACAGGAATCCGGCTTAGGCTTTCAGTGGCTCGCTCAGACGTATCGCTCTACCGAGACGAATCATCGCTAAGGTGGGTGGCTACGGTGAACTTGTCTTTGCTTAGCCAGCACACATAAAATCTGGAATATTTATGCTAGTCGCTAGGTGATTCACCCCCTGCATGCTAATAAATCCAACGCACCTAGCTAAGGGAATAATCCCAACTTGTATTGCTTGCTAGAACATGGAAAAGGAAATACTGCTTATATTCGGACCCTCGCATGCTAAGTCCCTTAACGGTTTCATCTCTCGGACTACCTTCGGGCCCAAGCAACGTGCCTGCTTATGTTTCTAGAAACGCATGCTTGTCTGCTTGATAGTTACCGTGTTTTCATCCAAACCCCGGAAGACTACTACGTAGTCGTTCCGTGCCTGAATGAACCTGCAAGTATCCGGGACCGTTAGGTCACCAAGGCATCCCCGAACCAGGGGAATGCATCAAGACAAGTTATTGTACAGAACCAAGATTCAAGTATCCCGTATACTCGTGTACTCGTGTTCCCGTGCACTCGTGTTCTCGTGTTCTCGTATTCTAGTGCACGCGTGTTCTCGTGTATCTCGTGTAATCGTGTTGCCTGAGATTGGTTAAATCGTGTTGCCTGAGATTGGTTAACCCTGACTTGTTTGTCGCGGACAACTCGGACCCGAGGTAAGTTCCACGGACGGTCACCGGGGCACTGGGGTCGATCCGGTCCGGATGGAGCTCGTATGTAGTCTTCGTGTTTGGGACTGGGTAGCTTGCAGCTCATCGTGTACTCTTGTAGCAAGCTATCCTTGTCCCCGGCTACGTCCATAATGGCTTTGCCAGCGACCGTGTTCATATAGATAAACTTATTGCATGCTTGCTTGTAAACGAAAGATAAACAATTCATCCTCGCTTAGCGGCTATCCGCGTGCGAGGCACCGTATCGCATTAAGAGCAACTAAACAACCTGAACGATCTTGAAATAAGTACTCGTGTTTGCATATGCTTGCCTCCTGAATGTCTATACCTGCCTCTGCTCGAATTTATACTGTTTGCCTCAATGTTTGCCTTGGACAGGGAAGGAGATGGTAAGTTGGTAAGTCTCGCCGTATTTCCTCAAACATCGCACGGCGCACTGCCCGACACGTTAGGCTATTCAATGTTTGCATGAAACTGATCCTAAGGCAACTAGAAAGACAACTTAATAGTTGTGCACAGAACCTGTATTACGTGTTTGGGTTTGTCGAGCGGGCGAGTAGCTTCCCCACCAGTGCATTCAATGTACTGATAATCCACCAGTTTGATATGTAGGGTGCGGGAGAACCTCGTGCGGTGCGGACGCCTCCTTCGTGCGTGCTAAGGCCAGGAGTTCCCTCTGAAGCCTTGCAACGGTGCGTCCGGGACTGAAGCACATATACAAGACATAAGTTGTGAACATCGCCTGACCATCGCCTGTACAATCATTCCACAGTTGTAGCCACTTGGCACGCTTTTACTGTTTCAGAGAGAGGCTTGAGCGACTTGTAATCTCGGGTATACGCCGCCTGTAACACTTGTTCATATCAATAAAGAGATTACTTGTTTCAATGCTTTCGCTATATTTGTCAACTCAGAGAACTTGTTACCGAATCGCTATGCGTTCATGACTCCGCTGCACTCGGACAATCTGTGCGACTCTGTGGCTTAGAACTCTTATCGCCAGCCAATGAATCACGGCCTTGCACGGGCGTGGCTCACGCTCGTGCGGCATCACGCCCGGATGGGTCAAGCGATCGTTCCGCGGGAGCGCTGGCGAGGGTGATTCCCGCCTAGCGGGAACGGCCGATTTGCCTGCGGGAGATCGGGGCGTGACACCTGAAGCGGTAAATGACGTGATGCTTGATGAAGCTGGTCACGTTAGATGTCTTTACCTCAGCAAGAGGGATCGTCTCTGCCCATTTGGAGAAGTAATCCGTGATGGCCAGTATGAACCGGTGACCACTGGAAGAAGACGGGTGAATAGGGCCAATGATATCCATACCCCATGCTTTGAAAGGCCAGGATACAACCGTAGGGTGTAGATGTTCGGACGGTTGATGTATGAAGTCTGCATAAACCTGGCAGGCTCTGCATCGTCTGGCGTACTGGATTGTGTCTGCGATCATAGTGGGCCAGTAATAGCCCATTCTTCTGATACGATCCTGTAGCTTAGGACCGGGTTGATGTGCCCCGCACACGCTGTCGTGAGCTTCACGGATAATCCGCTGTGCTTCATCATCAGAGAGACATCGTAATAATAGCCCGTCATAAGACCGGCGATATAGGTATTGTGACGATGCATCAAAATAGAAGCGTAATGATCGTCTTTTGACAGATATTGCTTCTTTAGGATCTTTTGGCAAGATTTTGTATGCTACAAAATCTATAAAGGGACTTTTCCAGTCTCTCCTAGGCGGATCTGTGTTCACCGTGTAGCTATGTTCTATGTAAAAGTTGTTTTTGACACAGAATAAGTCTCTATTAAGAAGGATTACCGAATTCTGCCTTCTTACAGGGGTGGCTAAATCTGCAGCTAAACTGGCTAGGGCATCAACTTCCAGATTCTGAGATCGAGGTACATGCTCAAGGAAGAAACCTTTGAACGTCATGGCTATCTCGACCGTTGCTCGGTGATAGGGGATGAGGTCGGGATTCCGGACTTCATATATTCCTCTGACTTGGTTGACGATCAGCAGAGACTCACCGAAGGCTTCCAAAGATTCGACCCCCAGCTTTTTAGCGACTTGGAGCCCGATTAGTAGTGCGTTGTATTCCGCCACATTGTTAGAACAGGGCTCGTTAAGAGAATATGCTCGGTAGATAACGAGTTTATCAGGAGTGACTAGGACGATCCCTACTCCTGACACCACGTTTCCCCTGGGACCGGTCCTGGAGGCGCCATCAAAGAATAGTTGCCATGCCTCGCCTTCCGTTGCGGAATTACACTCCGCGACTTCGTCGGGAATATCCTCGTATAGTTTGGAGGCCTCCAGGATGGGATGAGCAGCTAGAAAGTCGGCCAATGCTTGGCCTTTGACGGACTTCTGAGGGACGTACAGCATGTCATATGGCGTTAATAACATCGCCCAAGTCGCGAGTCGGAACTTAAGGACACTTGGCTTGCTCATCAGTACCCGAAGAGGATTGATCCTGGAGATGATATGAATGGTTTGGCCCGTGACATAGTATCGCGTTTTCTGAATAGCGAACATCAGAGCCAGACATTCTTTCTCCACAGGGTTGTACCGGTGTTCGGCTCCGACCATCATCCTGCTGAGGTAGTAGATAGCCTGCTCGTGGCCCATATCATTCTTTTGTGCGAGAAGAGCTCCCAGAGAATGATCCATTGCTCGAATGTATAGCACGAACGGTTTTCCTATGACGGGAGGTACCAGAACTGGCGGACTAGTGAGGTAGCATTTGATATCCCCGAACGCTTGCTGACAGGCTTCGTCCCAAATGAAGGATACACCTTTCTTCATGAGGCGCGAAAAGGGTTGGCATCTCCCGGAGAGGTTGGATATGAATCTTCGGATATAAGCCAGACAACCTTGAAATCCCCTGAGTTCCCTCAGATTGTGGGGCAGTCGCATTTCTAGGATGGCCTTGACTTTATCAGGGTCCACTTGAATGCCTTTGGCGGTGATGATAAATCCCAAAAATTTGCCGCTAGATACCCCCAGAAAGGACTTGGTAGGGTTCATTTTGAGTTGATGTTGGCGCATCAATTCAAATACTGTCTTCAAGTCTTGGATGTGATTATCCCTGAGACGGCTTTTGACAGCTACATCGTCCATGTAACACTCCACTGTCTTACGTAAATGCTTATGGAATATGTTACTCATAGCCTGTTGGTACGTAGCCCCGGCATTCTTTAATTCGAAGGGCATGACCGTATAGCAATATACCCCTAGTGGTGTCCGGAAGGCGGTATGCTTCTCGTCTTCAGGATACATCTTGATCTGGTTGTATCCCAAGAATCCATCCATAAAAGACATACGTTCAAAACCGCATGTATTGTCGATCATGACCTATGTGATGGGAAGAGGGAACTCATCCTTGGGGCAGGCTGCGTTCAGATCTCGATAATCGATGCAGATACGTACTTTCCCATTTTTCTTCATGACCGGGACAACATTGGCGACCCAGTGGGGATGTTATTCCTCACGGATGAAGCCGCAGGCTATCAACTTCTTGACTTCAGCTTCAATGGCGTCCATCATGTCCGGGCGGAATCGGCGTTGGTGCTGCTTCACAGGCTTCGAATCGGGCAGTATGTTGAGTTTATGAGTAGCCACCTTTGGATCAAGACCTGTCTTATCCTCATAATTCCATGCAAAGACGTCGATATACTCTTTTATCAGCTGGGTAATTTCTTCTCTTTCTTCTTCGGAAAGGTTGTTACTGATAAATATCGGCTTTGGTGAAAGTTCATCCCCTACGTCAATCTGGATAACTTCATCTTTAGTAGGAGGTTCTCTTTGCTCGAAGTGGAACTCCCATTGTGTATCCATCTGCTGAGCCCAAGCATCATTCTTGAATGGTTCGGATTCTTGTTCGTCTGATTCGAAGGAATCCGTCGCTACCATATTTGCTGATAATGTTTGCTCGAGAGCGTGAGATGAGTCGGAGAGCGATGAGCCATCTTGAAAAGGAAAAAAGATATCCTCATCTGACGTAGAAGTCGTAAGGGAGGTGGCATACCCTAACCCGAAATGGGTTTGTTGATAGTGGGGATTGCCAAGCAGCGGTGTTCGTCTGCCTTTCCCGTAGTTGAGACCTGGTTCTATCTTCAAGTTGTAACCCATATTCTGTATAATCTTCAAGGCTTGCGGGCTGTACCTGTGGACTTGCATTTCACCAGAATCGTCATCGAAGGAATCCTCTTGTATAGTCTGTTCGTTGCGCATGCGGCCGAAGACTATTGAAGACTGACCGTTTCGGGCAGGTAACAATGAAGATAGAATCCTCATGTGGTCCATACGTCATGGTGACATTGGATGATGACGTCACTTCCCATATATACGGATGATAGGAATCTATAACTGCCAAGAATTTTCGTGCTATAGGCTCTATATCGTCATGGGGAGAGGGTTCCTGATTTGGAATCCGAACGTCGATATACTGGAAAAGAGGTCCTTTATTATTATCAGAAACAGCACTCCTGGTTGCATTTACATCACTCGACTGCTTGTTGCGCCGAAGGTTGATGATTAAGGGCGGAGGCTTCTAGTTCAGAGTGACCACTAGAGGATCACCCCCTTTCCCTGACCGGGTCTTGTTCAGGTGGATAGCCATAGGCTCTGTGGCTTTTGGACGGGTAGTCCGTCCTTTCACCTTGATTGACAGAGGTTGCTTGGCAGAAGGTTCTTCAGGCTCCCGGCGGGATTCCTTCTCTGCTTGGGCTGACACCTCTTCCGTGTAGTCTTGAGAGTATAACACGGCGTCGGAGTAGTAGGATTCTACTCCTTTAAACGGGTTTAGGTCAGCAACCTCTGTTTGTACTATCCCTTGGGCGTCTACATATTTGAAGCATTGATGTAGAGTCGAAGGAATGATGTTGTGGTCGTGGATCCATGGTCTTCCCAGCAGGATATTGTAGGACACCTCTGAATCGATGACGTAGCATGTAGACACCGATCTGAGGTTGCCAATCTGGATCCTCAGGCAAATTTTTCCTAACGACTTACTTCTTCCGGCGTTGAAACCCACAATAGTAGTGGTGGTGTAAGCCAGTTCGCTGGTAGGAATCCTCAGCGGTCTAAGCAGACTATGAGGAATGATGCTGATTGAGGATCCCGGATCTATGTGAATCCGGTCGACCTCCATGGAACCGACGTACCCGGTGTGGTAGAGGGGTCTGTCATGCCTGTTATGTTTTAACAACATGTCGTCTTGAGTGAAAGTAATGTTTGGGACTACCTCCATTACACTGTGGCATCGGGGACTTGTTGCAGGCTCTTCGTTGGGGGACTTGAGTTGGGTCAAGTATGTATCCGCCTGCATCAATGCCTTACTTAGTAGCTCGAAGATGGACAACCTGGCCGGTGTATTAGCCAGTTGGGCCAAGATGTCGAAGTTGTACGGCTTCTCTAAACCTTTGTTTTGAATGTTTTTCACAGGTTTATCGAAGCGCACTTCTTTTTGCTTCTCCTCGTCCGCCGAAGTTGGTCTCGAAGGACCAGCCTCTGGTACGGCGGGCTCTGGTTCCGAAGGCTTGGCAGCTGAAGCGTCTGCAGGTGCTTCTTCCTGAGTCGCTCCGTAGTCCTTGAGGTAAGCCTTCCCTGAACGGGTTGCTGTTGCCAAAACCTCGTCTTCGTCTGATGTCGAAGAAGTTGTAACCATATGGCATGGCTTGCGTTTGGAGTTCTTCCTGGACTTAGCTTTAGTAGCATTAGTCTCTTTTTCGAGCTATGATACCAAGTCTGGGTGCACCCACATAATCTCGCCTCTCCGGGTAGTTAGGGGTAACAGGTCGTGATTTTGACCCCTAGCCGGAGGGAGTTAACGATGTTCATCGTTGTCCGAGAAATAGGTGTAACACCGTCCGGTACTTCTTGGGGAGGAAGATTGCCAAATTGCAGAGAGATCATGTTGGCCGCAACCGTCTTCTCGCTATTATGCAGGGTGATGGCTTTAGCATCGATCAGCTCTTGGATGTTCCTTTTCAGTATATAACACGCCTTTGTTGGGTGGTGTACATATCTGTGGAAGATGCAGTACTTGGGGTTGTTGTCACTGCCGACTTCACTGGGCCGCCTCTCCTCCGGAAGGGTGATCTTGCCACTTTTGACGAGACACTAGAATATACTCGGAATATTGTCGTCGTCGAAAGAGTATACTTCGACGGGCCTGGAAGTCCCAGGTTTCGTCTGCGCGGTTGCCGCAGTCTTCTGTCTGGACGTATTGATCGCCAGAGCTTCTTTTCCTTTAGAACTGTGAGGATGGTCGCTGTTGGGGGATGACCTCTTGCCTCTGTCAGAGGTAGAGATCATGATGCCATTATCACGTACCTTGCGACTGTTGTCCTCGGCGGATACCGCTGAGATGATGAACGAGGGCCAATCATGGAACTGATATGGTCCTGTGAACACCGAGATCACGGAAAGAAGGTTCTTCCTGCAAATGTCCACCAATGCTGAGTCTGGAACTCCTGAAGGCATCTGTAAGGTGTCTTGACGAAAACGTTCGACGAAGGTGTGAACGTCCTACTTCTCCCTCTGCTTGACTTCGATGAGAGAGGACATAGACATGTCCATTCCTCCCTCGTAGAATCGTGTGAAGAATAAAGCCTTGAAGTCTTCAAAGGAAGTAATGCAGTTGTCCGCCAGGTTGCGGTACCACTGGTAAGCTACTCCCGAGAGACAGCCCTTGAACACCCGGGTGAGGAGGGCATCATTTCCTTGTAGCAACACCGTCATCATACTAAAATAGTTCATGTACTGACTTGGTGATGTTTTTCCCTCAAACAGGGCCATGGTCTGAGGTTTGTACCTCGGAGGAAAAGGGACCTCTTCCCAGATAGCTGGGTACGGCTGGTTGATTCCCAATTTCTTGAGCTGATCTTTGTGCTTCAAGGCGTCAAATTGGGCTTTCAACTCCCGCACTGCTTGTATCAGATTTTTAGCTGGTAGCGAGACCACGGAATGGTGCAGAGTTGGTTGTATTGTGACTCCCGCAGGAGGTAGTACATTCTCCCAGTGAGGAAGTGAAGGACCAGCTGACTCTTGATCTAGAGCAGGCTCTTGGATTGTGTCGGATGGTGGTAGGTCCACCCTCACACGTATCTGAGTAGGCGGGACCGACGTTTGAGCCATAGCAGCCGCCTGTTGAGTTAGCATTATTTGGTGCATGTTCTCCCTCATGGATTGCATTTGCTTCAGAGATGTCTCTAGTGTAGTAATGCGTTGCTCAGCGTTCCCTGATGGCAAGGCTTCCTCGTGTTCATCTTCAACGGCATAAACTCCCATCTCCCTGGGCGTCATTGAAGGATGAGTATAGGTCGCTGCAGAAGTTGACTCTATACTCTCAGTATCTGATTCGGGAGACTGATGACCCCCAGCATCGGAATTAGAAGAGCACGAAGTCAGATGTCGGGACCTTGAACGAGTGTTCTGGAACACCCCGGCTTCGGTGTCCCTAAGGAGCATGTTGAATTTCCTTCGGCTCGGAGTTCTAGAGGACAGACGTCTTGAGCCTGAGCTTCCTCCAGGTATATGTGAAGCCATATTCACAGATGCACGCGTGGGCTCTTCTTCTAGAAAAGATGAAGAGTAGCTTAGCCGGTCGAAAACCGGTCGTTTTGCTTTAGAACAGCAACAATTAATTACAATCCTGTGACTATTACAATAGTGCTCACTAGGAGGCGTAATAACCATGCTGGAAGATCCCCTCTCTTTGCGTTTCTGGATTAGATACTTGCGAAAGTCATGAGGAGTTGCAGAAGAAGAAGATGATGGCTTGTTCCTTCTGTTCCTATTGGTGGGCATGTGGATGATGGGAGTCATAGTCTTTCCTGTGCCACCCGTATACAACAGGTTGGCCATCTGGGTGGCGGATAATCCCCGGGGAGGGTGTCTTTCCGCGACTGGAGCCTTCTTTACGCTTAGGGACTTCGCCTGGCGTAATTTGGAGCTTCGCTCTGGTTGGCGTAAAGCTGAGGATGTCCTCAGGCGGCCATCAGCGTCTCGCGTAATTCGGAGGGCGTGCAGATTATTCCCTTGCTGGCGTAAAGGCCGAGAAGTTGAGTAGTCCGCCGCTTACTTTTCCTTGCGGAGATCACAGGGATCATCTGGTTCTCCGTAGAGGTCAGATATTGTTTTACGTGCGGAGCGTGTCTTGTACTTCTGATTTGGCACTGAGACTTTATCAGAAGTTTTGTCTATTCTGCCAGGGATGGGAGACTGAATTTCACGCGCAGAGCGCAGAGTATACTTCTGGGTTAGCGTTGAGACATTGCCAGAAGTTTTGTCTATTTCTCCAGGGACGGGAGACTGAATTTCACGCGCAGAGCGCGGAGTATACTTCTTGGTTAGCGCTGAGGCATTGTCAGAAGTTTTGTCAGTTCTGTCAGAGACAGGCGATTGAATTTTATGCGCAGGGCACGGAGGGAGCAACGTTACAACCTCATTGGTCGGAGAGATCAGAGAGATCGGAGAGTCCACAGGAATGGTAGAGGATGTCTTGGGCATCCAGACCTTACGCAGCTTCCTGTTGTTTTGGATAGAGAGAGAGTGAGAGCTGCCCCTTGCTCGGAGCATATCTTCATAGGCAGACTGGTCGAACTGGATGATCAGTGTCTTCTTCACGGATTCCACGGATACCATGTCGTGTCGAGCAATAGCTTCCTCATCAGAAGAGAAAGATGTCCCCAGCAGAGTAGTCATCTTGTTTTGGATAATATAAACGAGAAAAGATTTAATGAATGCGGAAAATGAGGTCTTGTACGAAGACCCGCCCTTCTTTTATGTTTATAAACAAGATTGTACAAATTTGATCCTACACGAGGATGTCTAAGTATAATTTATTTAATCTGGGTGAATATTGCTATAGGTGTCTGATCTGCAGTCGATCACTTTAGCCCTTGGACCACACGATGTTGAAGAAGTGCCGTGGAAGACAGGTAGCAGCTTCGAAGGTTGCTGAAGAGGGTGGATGTCCGATGCCAAAGTCGTTGATCCCTTCTCTTTGCTTGAGCTTAGGACTCTTCTCTCTCTCTCTCTCCTCTTTTTCTCCAATTTGTTGACCTATTTCTGATCGTTCGACCAATTCTTCGACCTTCAATTTCTCGACCTTGTTCCTCATTGATAGAGGTCTCTATTTATAGAGTTTTAGTGACAGTGACCACTCAATCGGTGTAAAAACCGAGTAGTGGAAAGTACAGCACCCTTTTACACAACGGTTAAAATAACCAATGCCGGCGTATAGATGATCCTTTGAATGATTGTATGACGCTGGTCCAACTAAGGGACAAAATGCGTATAATCGCAACAAAGATCACAGCGTAGAAGCCACGTAGGTAGGAACATAAAATATCATATTTTTATTCCTTAATATATACTCCTTTATGCTCATTTAATGTCTAAAGATACTCATTACTTTTATATTTTGATCTAGGATGCAATTGGAGTCACTAAAAGCAAAATGGAGCTAATTATCAATTCTGGACAGTTCTGACACCTTGTAGAAAAATGGTCATAACTTGCTCATCCGAAGTCCAATTGAGCTGATCCAAATTGATTCGGAAAGCTAAGTGATAGAGGAACAATTTTGCTGTTTTGATTTTCCTGATATTCTGGCTACATCATGGACCAAATTATACTTGAAGTTGAGTCAACTATGCTGTGCACAAAAAGTGGAGTTGAAATAACCATTTCCCAACTTTTTCAAAGATTTTATTTTATTGTTTGGGTTGTTGTAACTATTAGAGGATTTGTGGGAAGATATTATGATCTTCAAACACTAATTTAGAGTCTATAAAAGGGATAGAGATCAGGAGGAAAGGAGAATAACACACAACTCTTCTTCCTCTTCTCCAATATTCTTTTGAAGTTTTTATGAACGTGCGGAGCTAAAAGTCTTGTTGGTCGAAGGAAAAAGAAGCCTTGGAATTAATAAAATTGTGAGATCTAAATTATTTTATATGTTTGATTTATGTTTCGAGTATTGAATATTTTTCTATGCCTACTTTCATGATTGTTTTGTTTAATTACTAGGAGGCCTACTAGTCTATTATCTATTTCGATCTACTGCTAAATTAGACATCAAATCCGTAATTGTTTGATCTTTCTAATTTATGAAGCAACCAAGATTTAATAAACTGCTTTGTTTTATTAGAACTTAGGAGAAAAACTTTTGACAAAATTAAATGCAACCGCTTGTACTTGTTTTGTTTAGCTTCATCGATCTCTTTGTTCTTTAAGAAATTACAATTACTAGATTAAATCTTCAGCGCTTGTCTTGGATTATTTAGTAATTAAAGCTAATTAGATCGCTTGTTTCTAATTATCTAAGCCTAAGAGAGATAGGAAATACTTCCAACGGTGAATATTCAAAGTATGATAATTTATGTTTGCATCAATGATCAATTTTAAGATTCCAATGGTGGATGTTGACTGAGACCAACATTTTTTTCTTTGATTGTTTTAATACTTTAATTTTTTTAGCTCTTTTCAATTTGCTTTGATCCAAAACTCTCCCCCCCATCTTATTTCATATAGCATAAAGATCAAACTAATTACTCTTCGTGGGAACGATCCTTACTCTCACTACTACATATTATTTCAAGAGTAAAGGTTTTATTTTTGGGTGCCTACGACAGCACGCAAAATTTTGGCACCGTTGTCGGGGAGTAATTTTAGTTAATTTTTGTGCCTTTTGTGATATTTTTTTATTATTAAATTATTTTTGTTTATTAGCAAATAAAAAAACAAAATTTATTCTCATATACTTTTCTGGATTGCTTGCTATCATTTTATTACTTGTTTATGATTGCAACTCGATCTTCTAATCAAAGTGATTTTCAGAGTGATTAGAAAGAACTCTGCGCAGGATAAGGAAGGAAGCTCAAAGAAACTCTAACGAGAATGACCCTGCTATGGATTCCTTACTCTCTTGCAAATCTAATCCTGAAGAAGAGGAAGTCATGGCTGCAAATAGAACTTTGAAAGAACTTGCAGCTACTGATTTGAACCAGCACACTTTATGCATTACATTTCCTACTTTAGATGCTACTACTAGTTTTGAATTAAAATCTGGACTAATACATTTATTACCCACTTTTCATGGCCTTGCAGGTGAAGATCCTCATAAGCATCTAAAGGAGCTTCACGTGGTATGCACAACTATGAAACCTATGGGGGTATCCGAAGAGCAAATCAAATTAAGAGCCTTTCCATTTTCTTTAAAGGATTCGGCTAAGGATTGGCTCTATTATCTACCCTCTGGGAGCATTGTAACATGGAACGAAATGAAGAGACTATTCTTGGAGAAGTACTTTCCCGCTTCAAGGTCGGCCAATATCCGAAAAGAAATTTGTGGGGTAAGGCAACACAATGCAGAGTCTCTCCACGAGTACTAGGAACGTTTTAAAAAATTATGTGCAAGTTGCCCCCCATCATCAAATTAGCGAGCAGCTACTTATCCAGTATTTCTACAAAGGCCTTCTACCAACTGATAGAAGCATGATAGATGCTGCTAGTGGAGAAGCTTTGGTAGATAAAACTCCTGAGGCTGCAAGAAATTTAATTGCAAATATGGCAGCAAATTCTCAACAATTTGGCACTAGGCTAGATCTTCCATCTAGGCATGCTAATGAGGTAAATATTTCTTCCCTAGAACAACAAATTGCTAGTTTAACATCTTTTGTTCATCAAATGGCTGTAGGTAACATGCAAACAGCAAAAGCTTGTGGGATTTGTTCAGTAGTAGGACATCCAACTGACATGTGTCCAACTCTTCAAGAGGAGTCCAATGAACAAGTGAATGTGGTTGGTGCTTTCCCTGGACAATCGCAAAGGAAGTACGATTCATATTCAAACACTTACAATCCAGGATGGAGAGATCATCCCAAATTTAACTATGGGAATCCACAAACAAATCATCCTGTCAATCAAAATCGCCCAAGTTACCAACAGTACAAGCAGCCATATCCTAAACAACAACCAAACCAAACTTCTAACTCTGGTATGTCTTTAGAAGATATTGTTAAGTCTCTTGCCACTAATAATTTACAATTTCAACAGGAGACAAGGGCTAGCATTCAAAGCTTGGACAATCAAATGAGCCAAATGGCTACAAGAATTAATAAGCTAGAGGCACAAAGTTCTGGAAAATTACCATCTCAAACGATAGTAAATCCAAAAGAAAATGCAAGTGCAATCATTTTGAGAAGCGGTAAAGAGGTTGACATTCTAGTAAAAGAAGTACCTGCAACGTCAAAACAAGAAGAAAAGAAAAGCACCATGGCAGACACGAACGTCCCCAATGATGATGAGGTATCCAATTATAAGCTTCCACCCCTTTGTGATTATAAGCCAGTACCTCCTTTTCCTCAAGCTTTAACAGAATCTAGAAAAATTGAACAAAATAATGAGTTATATGAGACTTTTCATAAATGTGAGATAAATATTCCACTTTTAGATGCCATCAAACAAGTACCTTGCTATGCTAAATTTTTAAAAGAATTGTGTACAATAAAGAGGAAACAAAAGCTTAAAGGATATGAAAAGGTATAAGTTGGGGAGAGTGTTTCTGCAGTAATTCAACGAAAACTCCCTACGAAATGCAAAGATCCTGGAATGTTTACTATCCCTTGTAAGATAGGTAACAATAAATATGAGAAAGCCATGTTAGATTTAGGAGCTTCTATCAATGTCATGCCATATTCTATATATGAATCTTTAAATCTTGGACCTCTGAATAAAACTGGTGTTGTGATTCAATTGGCTGATAGATCTAATGCCTATCCTAAGGGAGTAGTCGAGGATGTTCTTGTACAAATTGATAATTTAGTTTTTCCTGCTGATTTTTATGTGCTTGATATGGAAAATGGCGATCAAACTGCTCCAATTTTATTAGGAAGACCATTTTTAAAGACATCCAAGACTAAGATAGATGTTCATAGTGGCACACTTACTTTGGAATTTGATGGTAAAATTGTTAAATTTAATATTTATGATGCCATGAAATATCCTGATAATGATAATACTGTTTATTCCATTGATGTGGTTGACTCTTTAGCACAGGATATTTTTGAACTTGATGGCAAAGATGTATCGGAAGTGGCCGTTAGTGAGCATCTTGAAAAAGAGCATAAGGAGTTAGCTTTGAGTTCTGATTTGCAGGAAACTATTGCAGCATTGAATGATTTTCCAAAAATACAACAATTAGGTAACGTTTCTTATATTTCATTACCAATTTCTAACAAGAGGCCTTTACCCTCTATTTTGCAGGCCCCTATTTCAGAATTGAAGCCTCTCCCTAGTCACCTCAAGTATGTATTCCTTGGAGATGGAGGAACATTACCAGTGATCATCTCCAATAAACTTAGTGCACCACAGGAAGAAAAGCTTGTTCAGATCCTTAAGGAGCATAAGACGGCTATTGGTTGGACAATTACGGATATAAAAGGAATTAGCCCGTCTACATGCATGCATCGCATCTTACTTGAGGAAGAAGCAAAACCTTCCCGTCAACCGCAAAGAAGATTGAACCCACCTATGATGGAGGTAGTAAAAAAGGAGATCCTAAAACTTCTTGAAGTTGGAGTGATCTATCCTATTTCGGATAGCCAGTGGGTTAGCCCGGTGCAAGTGGTTCCTAAAAAGACCGGGATAACTGTCATGAAGAATCAAAATGATGAGTTAGTTCCCACTCGTGTCCAGAATGGGTGAAGGGTTTATATAGATTATAGAAAATTAAATGCTGAAACCCGAAAGGACCACTTTCCTTTACCTTTTATTGATCAAATGCTTGAAAGGTTAGCTGTTCATTCTTACTATTGTTTTCTTGATGGTTATTCAGGTTATTTTTAAATTGCAATTGCTCCGGAGGATCAAGAAAAGACAACTTTTACATGCCCATTTGGAACTTTTGCATATCGTCGCATGCCATTCGGTCTTTGCAATGCCCCAGCTACTTTCCAAAGGTGTATGGTTAGCATATTTTCAGACTATGTTGAGCATATTATAGAAGTATTTATAGATGATTTCACAGTTTATGGAGACTCTTTTGATAAATGCTTGCATAACCTTACACTTGTTCTTCAAAGATGCATAGAAACTAATCTTGTGTTAAACTCTAAAAAATGCCATTTTATGGTTGACCAAGGTATAGTTTTGGGTCATATTGTTTCATCTAAGTGAATTGAGGTAGATAAAGCCAAAATCGATATTATTCAATCTTTACCTTATCCCTCCAGTGTGCGGGAAGTTCGTTCTTTTCTTGGATATGCAGGTTTTTACCGAAGATTCATCAAAGACTTCTCCAAAATAGCGATACCCCTTTGTAAGTTGCTACAAAAGGATGTAGAATTTGAATTTGATGAAGCATATAAAAAGGCATTTGATACACTAAAGAAACTATTAACTTCTACCCCAGTTATCCAGCCTCCTGACTGGAACATGCCTTTCGAGATAATGTGTGATGCTAGTGATTATGCAGTAGGTGCTGTTTTGGGTCAAAGGATTGGAAGAGCATCTCACGCCATTTATTATGCTTCAAGAACTTTGAATGAGGCGCAGAAAAATTATTCTACTACTGAAAAAGAACTTTTAGCTGTTGTTTTTGCTTTAGAAAATTTTTGATCTTATTTGCTTGGTACTAAAGTCATTATTTATTCTGATCATGCAGCGCTTCGCTATTTGATGATGAAGAAAGAGACAAAACCAAGGTTAATTCGATGGATACTTCTCTTAAGTGAATTTGATTTGGAGATCAAAGACAAAAGAGGGACAGAAAATCGTGTTGCAGATTATTTAAGTTGTTTAGTTCATATGGAGGATGAACTTTGTCTACAAGAAACGTTCCCTGATGAGCAATTGTTTGCTTCAAGTGTGACATTACCTTGGTATGCAAATATTGTAAATTATTTGGTTACTAATATATTTCCTTCTGGCTTGTCAAAGGCTCAAAGAGATAAGATCAAAAGTGATGCCAAATACTATGTATGGGATGACCCATACTTGTGGAAGCACTGTACAGATCAAGTGATAAGAAGGTGCGTTCATGAAAATGAAATTATTTTAATTCTCACCTTTTGTCATTCTTATGCATGTGGAGGACATTTTGGAGCGAAAAGGACGGCAAGAAAAGTATTAGAATGTGGTTTCTATTAGTCGTCTTTATTTCGTGATTCATATTCTTTTTGTAAAACATGCAACAATTGCCAAAAGACAAGTAATATATCTCAAAGGAATGAAATACCACAAAATCCTATACTATTTTGTAAAATTTTTGATGTTTGGGGCATCGATTTTATGGGACCGTTTCCTGTATCTTTTGGTTATGTTTATATTTTGCTTGCTGTTGATTATGTATCAAAATGGGTAGAAGCTAAAGCTACTAGGACTGATGATTCTAAAGTTGTTTCAGATTTTATCAAATCCAATATATTCTCCAGGTTTGGGATTCCAAGAGCCTTAATAAGTGATCGAGGCACTCACTTTTGCAATCGAACCGTGGAGACATTGCTGAGAAAGTACCATGTGACCCACAAGGTGTCAACTGCCTATCATCCACAAACTAGTGGACAAGCGGAAGTGTCAAATAGAGAGATCAAGTCCATCATTGAAAAGACGGTCAATCCAAGTAGAAAAGATTGGAGTTTGCGCTTGGATGATGCTTTGTGGGCGTATAGAACTACATACAAGACGCCTATCGGTATGTCACCTTACCGGTTGGTGTTTGGGAAACCATGCCATCTTCCTGTTGAGTTAGAACACAAGGCTTATTGGGCTATCAAAAGTTTCAATATGAAGGCATATGAAAATGGAGAACATAGGAAGTTACAACTACAAGAGTTGGAGGAAATTCGCAATGACGCCTATGAGAATGCTAGAATTTATAAAGAGAAGACGAAGAATTTTCATGACAAGATGATCTCTAGGAAGGTGTTTCAAGTTGGTCAAAAAGTCCTTCTATACCAATCACGACTTCGTATGTTTCCGGGTAAATTACGTTCTCGTTGGATTGGACCTTTTATTGTTACTAATGTTTTTTATCATGGTGCAGTTGAAATTCAAAGTTTAGCAACTTCCAAAGTGTTCAAGGTAAATGGCCAAAGGCTCAAATTTTTCTATGAAGGTTTCAAAGTAGAGAATGTGGATGAATTGGACCTTGAAGATCCAATTTGTATCAATTGAAGGAGAAAACATCCACGACAATAAACAGAGGCAACCCAAGGGGAGTTTGTTCTTATTCTTATTTTTTTTTTTTTTTTTTTTTTTTAATTTTGCCTTTTCCTTGCATTTTACCTTACATTGGGGACATTGTCAGTTTTAAGTGTGGGGGAGGGGATTTACTTTATTTTAAGTATTTTTAGTTCGCTATTTTTCTAAAAAAATAATTATTATTATTATTATTATTTTTTAATAAAAGAATTTTGTTTTTTGTTTTTTAATAATTTTTTGTTGTGTATGTCATGAGTAAGATTCAACTAGATTTGAAAAAATCATAACATGATTGAATAAATAATTTTTTTTTAACTTAGAATTAATTAGTCTAGTTATTTTTTATTGAAAATGGTAGTATCTAAATTGGTAGACAAAAGCCAGTGAGGATTTGAGCCTTTAGACTGACACATCAGTCTCATTATTCTTTCATGAGAGATATTCTTCCACTGATTTGTTTCTCTAGAACTTGCTTTGATTCTCTTCGAGGTCACATTGACACATGCATGCATGAACATGATTAAGGCCATTTTTGTTATGCGTTACATAAGCCAAATAGCCCACCTTGTAATTAATTTTTTTTTGTTGAACCCCTTTGAGCTTTATTGCCTTTTTCTTGGTATACCCACATTACAAGCTTTCAACCAATAATATTTATACCTTTACCCAAGTCGCAAAGCTAGTGGAGCATTGTTGATCATTATGATATGTATGGGTGTACGAAAAAATAAGAGTGGGGGTGTCTAAATTTGTGGTTTGGTTACAACCCACAAAATGGAACATATTTTCATCCTCAAATTTCCTAAGTTCCATTATTGTTAAAAAAAAAAAAAAAAAAGAAAAAAGAGAAAAAAAAAGAGTAAAAAAAAAAAAAGGATGAAAGTTGTTTTACATTGTTTAAATGCTTTAAAAACTAAATTGAAGATGTTGCAAAATGGAGTGATTGATTTTACATGTTTTATATTGAGATTGAGTTAATTCAATTTTGCTCCACTAGTTTTGATGGCTTTTGAGCTACACTCCCAAATATATCCTACCTTAATCCTAAGCCACATTATAACCCATAAAAAGTCCTTATGATTTATGTTATGCATGTGATCCCAGTGGTGGAGAATGAGAAGATATGCAAGCTTATGGTAGATCATTTCTTCTGGAATGAATTTGAGTGAAATATATACCTTCAAACACATGAGAGTTGAGTGTTTATTTCCGTGAGAGTCTACCTATTTAGTTTACTCCATTTTCAAGTGAAAATACCTACTAAATAATTAGAAGTTGTTTAAAAATATATGTTCATGATATGTTATGAGTTTTGAAGAGCTTGGTTATTTTATTTATTTATGATATTGCAACCTTGATTTCATTTTGAAAAAATAAATTTAAGTTTCGCTCGAGGACGAGCAAAGGTTAAGTGTGGGGGTATTTGATGAGAACATAAAATATTATATTTTTATTCTTTAATACATACTCCTTTATGCTCATTTAATGTCTAAAGATACTCATTACTTTTATATTTTGATCTAGGATGCAATTGGAGTCACTAAAAGAAAAATGAAGCTAATTATCAATTCTGGACAGTTCTGACACCTTGTAGCAAAATGGTCATAACTTGCTCATCCGAAGTCCAATTGAGCTGATCCAAATTGATTCGAAAAACTAAGTGATAGAGGCACGATTTTGCTGATTTGATTTTCCTAAGATTCTGGCTACATCATGGACCAAATCACGCTTGAAGTTGAGTCAACTATGCTTTGCACAAAAAGTGGAGTTGAAATAACCATTTCCCAACTTTTTCAAAGATTTTATTTTATTGTTTGGGTTGTTGTAACTATTAGAGGATTTGTGGGAAGATATTATGATCTTCAAACACTAATTTAGAGTCTATAAAAGGGATAGAGATCAGGAGGAAAGGAGAATAACACACAACTCTTCTTCCTCTTCTCCAATATTCTTTTGAAGTTTTTATGAACGTGCGGAGCTAAAAGTCTTGTTGGTCGAAGGAAACAGAAGCCTTGGAATCAATAAAATTGTGAGATCTAAATTATTTTATATGTTTGATTTATGCTTTGAGTATTGAATATTTTTCTATGTCTACTTTCATGATTGTTTTGTTTAATTACTAGGAGGCCTACTAGTCTATTATCCATTTCGATCTACTGCTAAATTAGACATCAAATCCGTAATTGTTTGATCTTTCTAATTTATGAAGCAACCAAGATTTAATAAACTGCTTTGTTTTATTAGATCTTAGGAGAAAAACTTTTGACAAAATTAAATGCAACCGCTTGTGCTTGTGTTGTTTAGCTTCATCGATCTCTTTGTTCTTTAAGAAATTACTAGATTAAATCTTCAGCGCTTGTCTTAGATTATTTAGTAATTAAAGCTAATTAGATCACTTGTTTCTAATTATCTAAGCCTAAGAGAGATAGGAAATACTTCCAACGGTGAATATTCAAAGTATGATAATTTATGTTTGCATCAATGATCAATTTTAAGATTCCAATGGTGGATGTTGACTGAGACCAACATTTTTTTCTTTGATTGTTTTAATACTTTAATTTTTTTAGCTCTTTTCAATTTGCTTTGATCCAAAACTCTCCCCCCATCTTATTTTACATAGCATAAAGATCAAACTAATTACTCTTCGTGGGAACGATCCTTACTCTCACTACTACATATTATTTCAAGAGTAAAGGTTTTATTTTTGGGTGCCTACGACAGCACGCCAGTATCCATCGTGTAGAAGAGGTTGGCATAGAAGTCAATATATGTCACCATGGCATAGAAGTCAAATAGTTATCAAATCGGTATAGAAGCCGAATAGGCGTAGAAGCTGAGTGGTCATAAAGGCCGAGTAAGCGTAGAAGCCGAGTGGTCATAGAGGCCGAGTAGGCGTAGAAGCCGAGTGGTCATAGAGGCCGAGTAGGCGTAGAAGCCGAGTAGGCACCGAAGCTGAATGGGTGTAGAAGCCGAGTAGGCACCGAAGCTGAATAGGCGTAGAAGCCGAGCAGGCACCGAAGCTGAATAGACGTAGAAGCCGCTTCATAACGTGCCAGAGTGATGATGTGGACGTTTTAGCCAGAATTACGGCTTTTGGAGATATAATCAAATCCCCAGCATTAATTGTGGAGATTCGCCATCATCCGGTGCATTAAACGCAGAGGAGTGTTTTGAAGGTCTGTCACTTGGCCTGCGCATGGTGTAGAGACGTGTCTCGGGAATCTGTCAGTTTTTGGTGCTTTAAATGCAGAGACATGCCTAGAGAACCTGTCACCGCTCTGTACATAAAAATACAGAGACGTGCCTCGAATCTCGTACGAGGTACAGCTTTTGATGTGGCAGGCGATTTGTCTTCTGTGGAGCGTAAGGAGCCCTCATCTGCCTCTGTAAACTAGGCAGCGTATTCCTCTGTGTACGTAAAAGCGGTTTACGCAAGGGAAATGGCAGTAAACGATAGCCTGGTTTTTAGTGCCGCGCCATCATTATAGCCGTCGCCTGGGTAGTCGAGCAGTATCCTTTTGTCAGAAGTCGAGACGTCAGGTTCATTGCAGGATCTGACAGGTTCATTGCAGGCTCTGACAGGTTCACTTCGGAGAATACGAAGCGTCCCTCGTACACTTCAATGCTGTATTGAAAAGAGGATGAGTTTTACGCCATAAAGGAGATGAAGCCCCTGTTTACGCTGAAGCAGTCTGGACGTACTGTCTTTACGCGGATGGTCTTTCAGCCTGTATTTCTTACTGTGCTTTGGCGGAGAAGCTCTGTTTGCACGTTTGAAGGCTCTGAAGTCCTCTGTTTACGCTGCTTTGCATCAATATGCTGCGTAGAGTTTTCAGTGTATTTTTCATGCTTCTACACACGTTATATAGGTTCCGTGTATCATCTATTAAGTTATCTTTCTAGTCTTGCCTTAGGATCAGTTTTATGGCATAATGAATTGCCTAACTCGTGTGGCGGTGCACTGTGCGATATATAAGTAACACAGTGATACTTACCAACTTACCATTCGTCCTTTCCTGTCCAAGGTAAACTAAGTTAAACTAACCACGAGTATATATATTTAATAAAATCCATGAAAATCATATAAGAAAATACAAGTATCACGGGCGGGGTTCTGATTCAGGTACACGAGTTACACGGATACTCATGTGTGTTGCAGAAGATGTTCAAGTGTTCAAATATAA
>JAYESA010000001.1:45337016-45552016 GCA_036927795.1 Iris macrosiphon | reverse complement strand
GAGTGGTTTCCAACGTTTTATGGACCTGAGCCTGTCGATAGTGCAGATAGGGACCCTCTAGTTTAGGGATAATTTTTGGGTTGGTAGCCGGGATCACTGAGACCTTGTTGCTATTTTTATTAGCTTTTAGCACCGGATTTGTCTCCGGTTTTGGATTGAGACCTTGTATTGTATATTATTTTGGATGATGTATTATTATTATTGATGTTGTGGTTGTTGTAGTAGTTGTTGTTGGTTAGACTTTGGAGTTGTTAGTCTTATTTGTTATCTTATCATGCTTAGATTCGTGATTGGGTACTTGATTATCATTTTGATATTGCTCCTCCATTTGGAGTTGAGATCTTGATAGGTTTATATATTGATTGCGTGAGATTATTATCTAGATAGTTGACTTAGACAGCATTCTACCGCCGATGCTGCGGCGTAGGCTGGACGTACCCACGACTCATGCCCGATTTTTTGGGTGTGGGTCGTGACAATAAGTTATTCGCGACATACAAGTCTTGGGTCTCAGATTCACGGGGTTCACGATACGACATATTTATTCTTGATTCTTATTCTATACGAGTATTACTCCACGAGATATGATTCTTGCTTTATTGACATAATTCTCGTTCAGAGTTCAACTTGACTTGATGCATTCCCCTAGTTTAAAAACTGTCTTGGCGACCTAACGGTCCCTAATACTTGCAGGTTTATATTGCACATAAGGACTATTTGATATTCTTCTGGCTAACTAGATACATGCACGATATCGATAGTGTTACTGGATCGTGGTATAAAATTATGTGACAAGCATTAAAACGAGGCAAACGAGTACATGTTACAATATAAGTAGGCAAGCATGCATTTGTTGGAAGCATAAGCATAAGAAAATATATTGTATAGTCTACCTTAGAATATAAGCCTTTATGTTAGCACGGGTCTAAGGGGTAGTGCGAGCAGTGCAACCATACAGGGACATATCGGGCGACATAGTCCATAAGGCGAGCAATGTAAACAAGTGAGGCAGTGTACTATGAAGAGTTTATAATGATCTACTTGAGGCATAGCGGGGTCTACTTGCACGAAGCTAAGGTAGCATGTGAGGGTCCAACTATAAGCCAACTTTTATTTCCATATTCTAACACTATCAATACAAGATTGGATTATTCCCTTAGCTAGGTGCGTTGTATTCTTTATTAGCATGAAAGGGATGATTCATCAAGCGACTAGCATGTATCTCAATTTTATGTTTGCTGGCTAAGCAAAGATAAGTTTATCGTAGCCTCCCATCTTAGCGATGATTCGCCTCGGTCGAGCGATACTCCGTGCGAGCCTTTGAAAGTCTAAGTGTGAACTCCTAAAGGGCCAAGTCTGCAATCCTTTGTCTCAAATGAGTCTTCTCGCTGAGAAAAGTGGGTAGGGTCGTTGCACTTGCATTGTTTGATTTGGCTCTCTACTTGAACGAAATGGGTCGTTACATTATACACCACTCAAAAAAAGTCTCGTCCTCGAGACTTCCTGAGCGCAAACCGTTCTAACGAATACTATCAAATCTATCTCAAGCATAACAATTAGTGTCACATGTGTGTTGGGTCTGTCTCGTTGAATGACTCTATTATTCAATCCAAGCCCTTGCTCGGTATCTATTGTGCCTTAGCGCGAAACATATATCGCTTAATGCAGGGTACATTATAATCCATCTTGAATGACAATATAAGGCTGAGGCAAACTTATCCAAATCGTTATACTTGTCCATATGAATCTAGCATATTCACTTGCATTAGCATTCGAGATCAATATGTCGCAAGTCTGGATCGTGCACATATTCAAAGCGTCCCTTAAACATATGCATATCAACCATTAGCGATAGTGAAGACTTTGCACTTGAGTTTAATATATCACTGAGTCGTGGATCGTTCACACGTTCAAGGCATCCCTCAAACATATGTATTCAACCAAACTTAGTGGTAGAGAAGTCGGACAAGCTACTTGCCAAAATCTTAAAGATACTAGTCTTATGAATCATAATGACACCTCCAACGGGGTCAACCAAAATCAAAGTCATTCCAATCCCACTCAAACCAAGCATTGCACTACCGTTAAGCACGATATATCCAATTTATCGACTAGCATCCATATCCTATCGTCCATTCTGTTCGTGTCAAACAAGGCACACACTTACTGTTCCAAGTCTAACTCTAAGTCTTGCTGCCCCAATTTTATGGATTGCTCAAGCAATACTCCAAAGTCGGTCACACAAGTTCTTTCACTCGGCACAAGGTCATCTGTTTAACCTCTAGGTCAGCTCACAAGGTCATAGGTACTTTTCAAGTTCATGATTCTTATCGTGCAAATTCTTTACATGATACCTGCCCAAATTTCTTAGGTCAAACAATTATTCATTTGTACGGGACATTCTACCCAAGCTCATTTTACTCAGATTTCTAAACATCGAGCACAAATTATCCTACTCACATTAACATATTCGTTTGTTCAGGGTCCGAGTCCGTTCAGTCAAATCAATAATATATCCATGTCGCGTGACAAGCCTAGCAAATCGTATAGTCTATCTCCTCAAACATGTTTAATAGAACCCATATATCTATTCCAATTCTCGACCACCAAGCCATGATTCAATTCTAAATCTTCGATCTCATTCATCACTCTAAGTCATCCAACAAGATTTATATAACCTTTCATGAAACCATCAAGCGTGTCTTACTCCATGTTCTAGGCTAACTCATCCTTGAAACACTTTCGATTCACTTTTATTCTCAAGCTTATCTTATCGTGTCGAACCACAAGTCAAGACGATCATTCAATTATAATGCTCTGGTCTTCCGTAAGTTCGATTATCCTCGCTAGACGTGAGATCACCACGCCAACTCTTCCACTGGATAATCGTCATAATCTGGGCATGAAGCATCTACGAGCATTGAGTTACGCTCGCACAAGATAAGAACATCGAACATTATGGTTATCATCGAAATGATCGAGACACCTTATCATTATACTTCATTCATCCAAGTTATACATAATCCTTTAAGTCGTATACGTATATGCTGTGATCATAATTCGTCTAGCCAAATTATACAACTTCAGTGTTACCGTTCGATAAATCCACAGTCTACTTCTAGTATTCCTCAAATAACTAAGTTCCAATCTCTCAAGCCAAAGTCTATCCATCTTCGTTACATTCTATTTCATTGAGTTTGTTTGAATAATCATCAAACATATTCCCATGAGATCGATCATCCCCACCAGACGTGAAATCACTACGCCAGCCCTCCAGCGGGATAATCGTTCTCGACCATGCCTGATTGTCGAGGTTTATCTTTTGAAGTAGATTCAAGATCATTCTTCCAAACTACAGATCAAATATGTTATCGCTTACCTCTTTTATCGAACCACAATATTCATTTACTTGTAACAATCCGTGCTATCTTCCAACTATCGATACCATTCAAGTCTATTAATTCGAAACCACAATATCCATTCTCGGGCTAACTTCTATTCGGGCGATATCCTACTCAAGTTTTAATCCGTTTGATTCAATTTGAAATCGCTCGCACGATCCACCAAGTTTTCTCGACCAAGATATTGATTTTATTACCTCGAGTCCCTATTCGATATAGGCATTATCACTTGTTCAACACATTCTCAATCATTCAGACTAACTATCGTACAAGACCTCTCAATTGGTTGAACATTTCCAAAATAATCCATACCCACTCAGGAATTGATTCATCCAATTAAATCATCAATCGTATTCGCATCGTTCACTCGCATATTCATCAAGTCGTTCCTTAGAACTCCTGCGGTATACCTAAGCGCCGCCTATAAATCTTAGTCTCATATATACTTTCATTGATAGTCATCCAAGTAAACCATATTTGATTTGTATCTGCCAACATGAAATACCGTCTGAGCTATTTTATAAAATCCAAGCACGATCCACTATATTTGCCTTAGCAATAAACTGATAATGTTCTATTGGTTGCCATTCTAAGTCTGACTTTTTCTTATCTGAATGATATCCCATTCTCGCTCGTAAACTTGCTAGCATCAAAGGGTCTTGGCGTGTGATACTCAAGACAAATTAGCCGAAAGGCTATGTACATAGCTAACAGTCCGAATGATATTCTATCTCGCAAACAAACCAGCTTGGTAATCATGTATAGGTTTTCAGGTTCGCACATAAATTGCAAATTCTAGCACGAGTCTATCCCACGAAGTCTAACATAGGTCGGATCAAGGGTCTTTGTATAACTATCCAGTTAAAGCAACCATACCATTCACATGCACTTTTGAAATTATATAGACTCATTGTATGGAACATCCCAACGGGTCAACGAGAGAGAATTTTTGTACATAACCCATGAACGATCTTTCAAAACTGAGAAAATCGATACGAATTCCAAAGACGTAAAGTCAATGATCTGATACCAATATGTCATATCCCGATCTTCTACAGGAATCGGTCATCCCCGCTGAGCGCGAATCACAGCACCAGCGCTCCCGTAGAATGACCATTCCCATCTGGATGTGATACCACATGAGCACAAGTTGAGTCCGTACAAAGCCATGATCCGAACAGGCGATAAAATGACTAAGCCACAGAGTCGCACATATAGTCCGAATGTAGCAGAATAAGAAACGAACAGGCAATTGGTAACAAGTTTATAGTCTTCATAGCGAAAGCAGCGAATAACACAAGCATAAAAGTAAAAAAAGCACTTTATTGATATTGCACAGGTATAACAAGAGGCGCTAGGCTGAGATTAGAAGTCGCTCAAGCCCTTAATTGAAATAATAAAAGCATGCAAAGTGGCTACAATTGTGGAATGATACATAGAAGATTTTCTAACATTATGTCTTGTATATGTACTTCAGCTCCAAACGCAACGCTCCAAGGCTCCCGAGCAAACTTCATGCCTTATCATGCAAGAAGGGGTTTCCGTACCGAACGAGGTTCTCCCACACCCTACAAGCAATCTGGTGGATTATCAGTACATGAATGTACTGGTGGGGAGGCTTCTTGCCCGCTCAACAAATCCAAACACATTATATAGGTTCCGTGCATTATCTATTAAGTTATCTTTCTAGTCTTGCCTTATGATCAGTTTTATTGCATAATGAATATCCTAACTCGTATGGCTGTGCGTCGTGCAATATATGAGTAACATGATGATACATACCAACTTACCATCCGTCCTTCCCTATCCAAGGTAAACCAAGTTAAACCAAGCAGGAGTATATATATAATGAAATCCACGAAAATTGCATAAGCAAACACAAGTATCACGGGCGGGGTTCTGATTCAGGTGCACGAGTTATACCGATACTCAGGTATGTTGCAAAAGAGGTTCAGGTGTTCAAATATGTATAAGCGTGTTATACTCATATCCATTCAGGTGATTCAGATTTTTTAGATATGATGCAATGACTCGCATGTAGATTGCCGTTAAGCTAGGATGACTTATTTATATGAACATGAGTCATTGGCATAGCCATAAAGGACCACGATATAGTCGTGAACGAGAATGGCATGCGACTCAAAGAAAATGAGGCATTATATGTCATCATGCCCGAATATGAGACTACTTAGTCTTTGAGCGAGAATGGCATACAACGAAAAGTATACGAGGCACTACATGCCATCCTTCCCGAACACGATGACTAACACGACATTCTATCCGGATCGGATCGGCCCTAGTGCCCCAGAGACCGTCCGCAGGAACATATTTAATATACCTTGTGCACAAGTTATCCACGACATGCAAGTCTTGGGTCTCAGATTTATGAGATTCATGACACGATATGTTTATTTTTAATTCTTGTTCTGCATGAGTATTTCTCCACGATCTGTGATTCTTGCTTTATTGACATGATTCTCGTTCAGAGTTCAACTTGACTTGATGTATTCCCCTAGTTCGGGAACTGACTTGGCGACCTAACGATCCCGAATACTTGTAAGTTCATACTGCACAATAGGAATATTTGATAGTCTTAACTAGATGAATGCATGATATGGATAGTATTACAGGATCGTGGCTTAAAATTATTTGTCAAACATTGAAATGATGCAAACGATTACAAGTTATAATGTAAGCAGGCAATTCATGCATTTGTTGGAAGCATAAGAATAAGGAAATATACTATATAGTCTACCTTAGAACATAAGGCTTTGCATTAGCACGGGTCTAGGGGGTAGTGCGAAGAGTGCAACCGTACAGGGACATATAGGGCGACATCGTCCATAAGGCGAGCAGTGTAAACAAGTGAGGCAGTGCACTACAAAGAGTACATATGATCTACTCGAGGCATAACGGGTCTACTTGCACGAAGCTAAGGTAGTATGCGAGGGTCCAACTATAAGCAAAGTTTTATTTCAATAGATGAGATTATTCCTTTAGCTAGGTGCATTGTATTCTTTATTAGCATGTAAGGGGTGATTCACCTAGCGACTAGCATGTATGTCCATATTTTATGTGTGCTGGCTAAGCAAAGACAAGTTTATCGTAGCCACCGACCTTAGCGATGATTCGCCTCGGTTGAGCGATACTCCGAGCGAGACTTTGAAAGTCTAAGTCTGAACTCCTGAAGGGCCAAGTCTGGAATCCTTTGCCTATGAGTCTTCTCGCTTTGAAAAGTGGGTTGGGTCGTTGCATTTGCGCTATTTAAATCGGCTCTCCGCTTGAGGGTACTTTCCTTGGTCATCGGAGCTAGAAATTTGGATTCCAAGCAAGCGAAAGTCTTTGGCATTCTTCTATGTTATGTCTACCCTTGTAATAAACTTTATCCAGCCTGCACATTGCGTATTACCCATGCAGAGTTTCACTGCCGGTTGTAGGTTTCATCGGCAAGTATCTATAAGCACTCTATGTAGGCACGTGCCTGTTCCTTCTGCCTCTGGGCCACATCAATAAGGGATGATATGTTCATATCCATCCCACTGTTATAGAACCGAGAGAGGAACAGTAGCCAGAGGTCGTCAAATGATGAGATACAGTTGTCGGGTGGCTACAAAACCATTCATAAGCTACCTCGGTTAGATTCCCTATGAAGACCTTGAGAAAAGCATCATCTCAGAGTAAGTGTCCCGTCATGGACTCTAAGTAGGACAAGTACTTACGGGTGGCATTTTCCCATTGAACGAAACCATAGCCTATGGTTTGTATTTTGGGAGAAATACCACATTTTTTCATTTTGGGGGATAATGTTGCCTTATCTCGAGACTCTGTAGCTTGTCTCAGTTGTTCTTGGATTCCAAGCGGGCTCGCAATTCCCGATAGCCTTCTGGTATCTTTGGTGGACGTAGTGGCAAATGAGCATGGCAAGAGAGGGATGCCTATTAGAGCTCTCAGAGCCAGAGCTTTAGGCCCCCCATTGGTTCCGGGATATTGTTGTACTTTCCCAGAGTTCTTGGTTGTGGCAGGACCAAGTTTTCTCGGATATCCAGGATTTCCTGAGTTAGAGTTTGCATTGAGTAACTAATTGCCTGTATCATTGCTTCTAGTGCCTCGAGACATTGGCAGTCACTGGAACCCTCCTGATTATCGCCTCCTGCCATGTATACTAAAATTATATGGGGAGAGGAAGATGGGGCAATAGACACTTCGCTTACTGCCTCAGATCCCTGGGTTGCACTATCCTCAGGGATGGCGGGCATTATCGCATCGTCTTAAAAATCTGGGGGGTTACGACCCCCAGCCCTAGATGTGGCATTGATTCGTTGCGGGTGAGTAACCCCAGACATGTCATTGTCACATCCCTGAGAATCACTGTCTTTACGAAATGACCGATTACTATAGAGAATAGGGAGGTTGCTACCCCTGATTTGTACTACTGGTTATACGTTGGTCTCCCTATAGGAGGACCTTGCTCTTGAACGGGTGTCTTGAAATACCCCCTAGGTAGGTTCTGCTTGCCAGCCCCCCTCGAGGTCAGTTCCTCGACACGCTAGTCAAGAGCGGAGTATTGAACGGGCTTGATTTGGAGTTCTTCCTTATGAAAGGAGACTTCTAAGTGGAGCAGCATGAGGGAAAGGGTAGCTCCTCTTCGTCCTCTGGTTCTTTAGGTTTTACCCATTTTTTGAGGCATTGTCGGATTAGTGAGAATGTTTACAGTCGCTGGAATATAGACTACATGGTTGGAGGGTTGCTAATCTAGTACAACACCAATTGATAATAATACTATCACAAGTGTGACATGAAGAGGGCACTTCATGTGTAGTAGTTATTTTTCTCGTTTTGCACTTGTGACTTAATACGTCACGCAAATCCGACGAGGGAAATTTCACCGTTACACCCACTTCATGCGTATAGCCAGAGCATGCTTATGGGTGTGTAGGCAAGTTTTTTTGCTTCCTGACCTAGTTCATGTGCAGGGACTGCACCCAATTCGTTTACGGAAGACTTATCGTCAAACTGACCTACTTCCTACGCACAGCTATACTGGGTGCATGGGTCTATTGTCACAGTATTTGCTAATTTGGTTCCATCGCATATTCTGCACCCAAGTTGTCCCAAGAAGACTTATGGGACTAACCCACTTCATGCTCGCAGACGGGCTGAGCACATGGATTGGTCCGGTACAACTTTACATCAGCAACGTGCATAACCGTTAATGGAGTCTACTTTTCGTCAATTTTTTGAGCAGTCGCTTGAGCGTGCTTGGCTCGTACTGCTTTAGGCTTTGTGAACTGGCGCACTGGTGCGTTGTAAATTGAGTCTAAGGTATCCATATCTCCAGGAAGCTGGTGCATAGAGTGTTTGTCGCATGAGATCCTATCAAAGATATAATCTTTCTTTCCAGCTTTGGCACATGTAGGGGTTCTCATGTGCATAATATTGGGTGTGACATGCCCCTCCTTCTACATTCATTGCTATGAGTGCATGGTCTGAGAGTCAACATTATTCTTTCCAGAAGTGCGCACAGATCGAGGGGAGGCTTTGGCCCCTTGGTTCTTGGCATCGTGGTATTTTCCTCTGCCAAAAACTAAGTATCGAGCACTCTTTGTCCCCGAAATGGCCGTCACATGAATAGGGAGAGCATGCGCAGACACAAAACATGCATCCTCAACAATGGGCGCAGGTCGCACATCCTCCGTGTTCTTTGGGTGAGGCACACCAGCCTGGACGACCCAAGTCCTACGGGGCTTCTTAGGCTTCGCTAGCATATGTGAGGGGCTCAAGTTGTCCCCGAGAGCATATCCTCAAAAGTTTGCTAGTTGAAGCGCACGACCAGAATCTTCTGAGTTTATCCTAGCTTTGTTATTTCTGATTGTATCACTACTTTCTCTTCAGAGGAGAAAGAAGTTCCAAGCAGAGTCACCAGATTTGTTGCCATTGCAAAAATATGAAAGTTTTTCTAACTTTAGTATTAAGAAAATCATAACGAGAGAGTACAAAAGAATCCTAATACTGAGAATTCTAAGTACAAGTTTTAAGATCTGGAAAAGTATGATGAGGGAGATCAAGTACTGCAACTGACTCCTTTACTCCGTTGACGATCGAACAACGAAAGGGAATTACAAAGTCTTTGGTTCACTGGCAAGAAGGATAGCAATTGGGCTCTCTTTGCTCTCTTTGTGTCCGTTTGAACGTACAGGTACCTGCTATTTATAGACATTTATACTGATTGGTCGTATGTGCGCATGTGCTAAAAAGTCACTATTTTCAGTCTATGCATGCCGTTTTGTATTACCGTATGGCATTCCAAGCAGAATGCAGTTAAAACTTGTGCGCACATGTCATGGTTCTACTGCCACGTGGCATGGGTTGTTGTTGTTGAGATCTTGGAATGTTTCCATGTAATCTATGTTTTTTACATTTGTTGAGTGCAAGACCTATTCAACTTGACATGTGGCATGCACCGACTTTTTAAAGATCTTTTATTGGTTCGAAAAAAAAGATTTTGCCTCATGGAGAGTTAGTTCTGCATGATGGCTCAGCCCCTGGAGAATTGAGAGAACGCTGCCACCAGAAGATTCAAGAACACTTCCACATGAAGATTCGAGGGGACACTACCGCATGAAGATTCAAGAGGACGATACCGCACGAAGATTTCAGGGGATGCTGTCGCATAAAGATTCGAGGGATACTACTAAATGAGAGCCTTATAGAATGCGAGTCTCTGCCGTATGAAGGCTCTTTCTGTCAAAAAATACGTGGCACTGTTGGCTATGAATGACAAAGTAATTATTACGGTGACATGTGCACTGACGTCTGTTCTCTACACCAAATAAAAAGTGATCAGAGCAATAAATGCCTGTCAGTGCAGCTGACAAAAGTGATCCAATGCGGTGAGTGTGCCTGCGCCAAGGTCCTCTGATGCCTGCTTTTGGGTCTTCTTCCCATAATGCATGAAGAACCGGTTTGGTGCTGCATGACCTTCATGCCACATCGATGCCCTTGAACTACTTGTCTATATGCGGCCTGTAGTACGGGCGCATGGATCTGGGATTTTCCATGCTTCTACAACAAGTTCACCAACCCAAGAATATCGTTCTCGTAGATATTCCAGAGAATACCGTGCGCTCCGAGGAGGCCAGTACTTCTGAAGAAGATATAGTCTAAGAAGAGGTTATCGTTGAAGAGGCAATACTTGAACTAGTGCTCGATAAACCATCTTCAAAGCGAGTGAGGAGGCCGAAGAACTTCGAAGATAATTTTATCGCCTATCATATGGAAGCTGATCCGCTTACCTATGATGAGGCGATGAAGAACAGAGATACTACTTTCAATAAAGAGGCGGTGAATGATGAGATTGACTCCATAACATCAAACAATACTTGAATGTTGGTCAATCTTCCTGAAGGAACAAAATCCATTGGACATAAATGGGTCTTCTAGAAGAAGATGAATGTCGACGGAACTGTTGATAAGTTAAAGGAAAGGCTAGTGGAGAAAGAGTTTTCTCAGAAGCAGGAGATTGACTACTTCAACACATATGCTTCAGTTGCACAGATGAGAAGTATTAGAATGTTGATTTTTTAGTTATTATTCATAAGCTGGTGATTCATCATATGGATATCAAGACAACATTCCTGAATGGAGATCTGACTGAAGAGTTTTAAGTGCAGTAACCAGAGGGTTTTGTCGTTAAGGGACTTGAAGATAAAGTGTCCAAGCGGGGGAAATCTCTGTACGGTCTGAAGTAAGATCCCAAGATGTGGTATAAAAAGTTTGATAAATTTATCAGGTCAAATGGCTAAAAGGTCAGCGAGACAGATAAGATGGCAAAGGTGTATTCATTTTTCTCTATTTAGACGACATGTTAATCCTGGATACGGATCTAGGATATGTCACAGAGACGAAGAAGATTCTCTAGTCCAAGTTTGGTATAAAGGACATAGGAGATGTTGATTTATCCTGAGAATAAAGATCATCTGGACGGAAGATGGACTTGCTCTGTCACTAGCTCACAACAATGAAAAGATGCTTACATGTTGTGGTGCCCCGTTCCCCCTATTCGGGGAGCGTGACTAAGAAATACAAGACGGTATCGTTCGATCGGGATAGATTGAAATAAGAACTCATCCTCGTTATGGATTTGATTCTTCATAATCGAATCCTATATTCAATGGACCGTGTCTCGAGGATGGGCTTAGCGGCAGAGTCAAGAGGGACCTCTCCTCTACAAGTTTTCTTGCCTCAGTTTTCGCTGTCACTTTGTTGCTTTCGTGCTTTGAATTGGTTTTCGGATTTGCTTGCATTTTTTTGAACAGTTTCGATAGATTTTATTGTTTTTGTTCATTGAACTGCACTTCAATTATGAGATTGGAAAGAGTGGAAGAGGTATTGATTGGCTATTCGTGGCAATACAGGTGAGCGAGCAGTCGGCGATGCGTGAGTAGAGTCCTGAAGCACCTCTTTCCTTCTTCTTTCCAACCAACTTGTGAGTAGCTTATATTCGATTCAGTTGACCCTTCTTCCAAGTCTTTACATGTAAAATCTTGTATTCTTGCTTGCCCCGATCAAACGATACCAAGTAATAACTAAAAAGATGTCAAGATAAGAAGAAATAGACTTGGATAAATTATTATGCTTGTCAATCAACTTGTGAATTGATATCTTATTGCATGCTAGTTCATTCAGAATATTTTATACATGCTTCAATTTTAGTTAGAATGCATACTTCTTCTTTAAATTGTGCTAAGTATAGAACACACCTTGTTATGCAATAAATTGTTCAGGGAGACTATGTAAAATGAATCATACAATGCTACTTGTCTTATACTCGTGTTGTCTCAAATGCATGAATTGTTAACTTAATATATGCGCCGTTTGATCATGGACAATTTGTGCACAAGGTTATAGTTCCTGCGGACAGTCGCTGGGGCACTAGCACCGATCCGATCCGGGCAAAACTCTCCTGTATAGTCCACTGTACTAGACGATATGGCTCGTAACGCACCGTATACTTTTGCTGCGAACCTTTCTCACCAGTGACTAGCCATCCTTTATGGCATATTCTAGTGATCCCCTCGTATACTTGTGCAAGCTTACTTGTGTCTTCATGGCAGGGAAGGACATGGTAAGTTTTGTGCAGGTGGTTCAAACGGGCAGGTAAAAGTCACCGAACGGTGGCAATGTTCATTTCTATAAATTCTATATACTGCTTGCTTGTAAAATGAACTAAAACAAAATAGAAAGACCACAAATAATATGCATGTTTCATCTAAATAATGTGTTGATTGGTATAGTTGGGTTAGCTCACCTTCACCAGTACATTTCGATGTACTGACCCTCAATAAAACAGGTTCCCCGCACTAAGGAGATCCGAACGAGGAGCTGAAGTCGTCTTCCCAATCCAGTCCAACTGTTGGCGCATCCAGATCGTGCCATATTTTAAAGCATTTTGAAACCAAGAGCTAGCAACCTAAACTCGATGCAGCTCAGAGAAAAATCTATCATCCCTCCTGGAGGTCCCTTATTTTGAATTTCTCGTAAATGATGTAATGTATAGGACTGTTATCTCATTTTGTGTCAACATTTTGTAAGCCCGTGCGGCAACCTTCTAACTCGTTCAAAAGTTTGTAAATAGATGTTCAATATCAATAAAAGAGAACTTTTCCATGTTTCAACTTTGTGTTTCAATTTATCTACATACTCTGAATATGTGCTCGCTATGCAAAATACCTTAGCCTTGTGCGATGCGCAACCTAGGCCTGCACGGCGTCACGTCCGGGGGACGACTATCAATTCCACGAAATCGGGATGTGACATATTGGTATCAGAGCCCAGTTTCAAGTTCCATTGACCCTCATATTGGAAAAGTTCCTTTAACAATCAAATCCCTGTGCGAACTCTTAAACTCGTTAGGCCAAAATGAGATACGTTCATGCAATAAGTCCATAATACATTATGATCCTGATGTAATTTACCTTCTTTTGAAGGAATGGCACAAGCGTAATCATCAGCACCAGCACTGGGCGAGACACTAGCCCAAGAAAGCAGTTTCGGCACTTCGGGAAGTTCTCAGAGCCAGCGAGCTATGTCCCGTGTAGATTCCATTCAGCAGATGATGAGGATGTTGGAGGCTAACCAACAAAGAAAGGAGGCTCGTTATGAACGGGCCGAGAAGCGAGCAGAAGAGAGGCAAAACCACTTTCAAGACCATATAGAAGCCTGATTCTTAGTCTAACAAAAGCAAGTAGATACCCTGCAGCAGATTGTGCTGACTTTGGCTTCCAACCAGTCTACGGCAATAGCAGGGACACCGGTGGAGCAACCTGCACTTGAAGTTGAGATGCCTCAAACTCCAAGGAAGAAGAATGTGACTACCTTCGACTTTGGCGACTTTAATAAAGTCTGTAACATACCGTTTAAAGGGACTGAGGATCCAATAGTGGCTCTAGATTGGTTGGACGAACTAGAGGATCACTTCAAACTCCTAGAGGTACCCGAGCAGAAACGTGTTGCGTGTGCCCAACTCCAGCTCCGTTTGAACGTGCACGATTGGTGGAACGTGCATCGAAGATCTCTTCCAGTTGACGACGAGGAGGAGACGATCGCATGGTCTACTTTTTGTGGCACGTTTGAAGAGGAGTTCATACCCCCTCCCGTACGTCGACAGAAGAAGAACAAGTTCCTGCAACTACGACAAGGCAGCATGACAGTTAAGCAGTATTCTGTCGAATTCAACCGTCTTGCCAAATTTGCAAGTTCCTATTTACCTGATGCAGCGAGTCGTGCCCAAAGATTTGAAGGCGGTCTATGTACTGCCATCCATGCGCACGTGGTCATTCCCTAATATCAGAATATGTGGGAAGTCTTTAATCATGCTCTTTCTCTTGAACCGCAGTATCCTCCCATTGATGTCAGCACTGTGCATACCTCCAATCACAAACGTCATAGCAACGAGAAAGAAAACAATGCTCCTAAGTGTCCAAACAACGGCGGCAAGCAGAAAACAAATTCAGACCAACTATGTCATTTTTGTAGAAAGCCAGGGTACACTGTCAACGAATGTCATCTGAGACTTGGGTTATGCCTCTGTTGTGGTGATCCAACCCATACGATTGGCGACTGTCCACTTCCCTCAAATTGCCGTCCTCAACATCCGAATCATGCCCCTGCACCCCAGGCCAACCGAGTTGCACCTCAGCCAGAGTGTCGCCAAGCTCAAGGTCGTGTCTACACAATGACACAAGAGGAAGCTCTAGCCTCAGACATCGTTGTGTCAGGTACTTTGCTTTTTAATAACATACATGCACGTGTGCTATTTGATTTTGGTACAACGCATAGTTTTATATCCACAATTTTTTTCATGGAAAACAATATAAAAATAATACTGTTGTATCTAGACCTTAGTGTTAGCACCCTCTCCGGCATAAAAATACTTGTCTGTTCAGTATGCCAAGGTGGTTACGTCTGTATTGGAGGAAGGAAGCTATCGTTAGATGTTTAAGTTCTAGATGTTCGGGACTATGACATTATTTTGGGGATGGATTGGCTCGGCGCATGCTCAACAACTATCGAATATGCAGAGAAACGAGTCGTCTTCCACCTACCTGGAGAAGCCAAATTCTTTTACACGAGAAGTCCATCAACTGATGCGTCCAGGGCTTGCATGGTAATTTTGGCGATATCTGCTCGACGAATGCTACACACTGGCTGAGAAGGATACCTAGCGTCAGTTCGGGACAAACAGCTGGATTACACAAACATTGATTCTTCTTCTGTTGAGGCGGAGTTCCCTGATGTGTTTACGAGCGAACTACATGGCATGCCACCTGACCAAGAGGTTGAGTTCACCATCGACACATTCCCAAATACTCAGCCGATTTCTAAGCCTCCGTACAGAATTGCCCCTGCTGAACTGAAGGAGTTAAATTGACAACTTCAAGACTTGCTGGATCGTGGGTTCATCCGTCCGAGCGTGTCTCCTTGGGGCGCGCCTGTACTCTTCGTAAAAAAGAAAGACGGAACATTATGCCTCTGCATCGATTATCGGGAGATGAATAAGGTCACCATCAGAAACAAGTATCCTCTGCCCAGGAAAGATGACCTCTTTAATCAGCTGCAGGGGGCAACAGTGTTCTCGAAAATTGATCTTCGCTCGGGCTACCACCAGCAGAAGATTAAGCCAGAAGATATGCCCAAATCTGTATTCTGAACCCGCTATGGACACTACAAGTTTTTTGTCATGCCATTTGGTTTGATGAACGCCCCTACTGCTTTTATGGATTTGATGAATCAAGTGTTCCGACCCTTCATCGATAAATATATGGTCGTTTTTATAGATGACATCTTGGTGTACTCGAAGAATAGGGATGAACATGCAGGACACCTGCAGATGGTGCTTCAAACCCTTCGAGACAACAAGTTTTATGCCATGCTAAGTAAATACGAGTTTTGGTTGGACAACATATCCTTTCTAGGGCATATTATTTCTACAACGGACATCTCAGTTGACCCAAAGAAAATAAAAGCTATCGTGAAGTGGAAACGGCCCGAGTCAGCTAGCGATAATCGGAGTTTTCTTGGTTTGGCAGGCTACTACCGTAGATTTATACAAAATTTTGCAAAGATTGCCTCGTCTCTGACTCATCTCACTCGGAAGGGAGTAACGTTAGCGTGGATGGACGATTGTGAAACATTGTTTATGGAGTTAAAGCAGCGCCTCATCTCTGCACCAATTCTTACCCTTCCAGATGGACCTGATGATTTTAAAATATACAATGATGCCTCAGGCAAGGGATTGGAATATGTCCTTATGTGGGACAAAGTGATAGCCTTTGCGTCGAGGCAGCTAAAGCCTAACGAGAAGAATTATCCAACACATAATTTGGAATTAGCCGCGGTGGTGTTCGCGCTGAAGTTGTGGTGCCACTACCTTTATGGTGTACCATGTGAGATCTATACAGACCATAAGAGTTTGAAATATCTTTATACACAAAAGGATTTGATTCTTTGTCAACGGCGTTGGCTTGAACTTCTTAGTGATTTTGACTTGATGATCAGATATACCCCTAGCAAGGGGCTGATGCACTAAGTCGAGTATTTATTAGAAGCCTGGCTATTGATAATAAGCTGCGTCGAGATATAGAAGCTTTGGGCATTACACTTGTAATCAGATACAAAAAGGAGGCATAAGTGGCTCAACTGTGCCTCGAACCTGACTTATTAGAAAAAGTCAAGTCCGCTCAGAAGGATGACCTGTTCCTGCAAAAGATGCAAGGTCTTATCTCAGTAGGAAAGGCATCTGACTTTACGGTGAGCACGGACGAGATAATTCGAGTGAAAGAGAGATTGTGCGTTCCAAACGATGCAGCCCTAATAAAGGAGATACTCACGGAAGCCCATTATGCTAGTTATACTTCTCATCCGGGTAGCACAAAGATGTATCGAGATCTTCGTACGACATTTTGGTGGCACGACATGAAATGGGATGTGGCACTGTTTGTGTCATAATGCATGGCTTGTCAGAGAGTAAAGGCTGAGCACCAGAAGTCGGGCGGAGAGATGTAGAACCTAGCTATACCGGAGTGGAAATGGGAACATATAACAATGGATTTTATTATTAGTTTGTCGAAGACGTAACGGGGGAATGATGTCGTCTGGGTTATCGTGGATCGTCTTACCAAGTCAGCTCACTTTCTGCCTATCAAAAGTACTTGGAGTGCCGACCGCCTGGCTCAGATCTACCTCAACGAAATCGTTCGAGTCCACGGTGTGCCTGTAAATATTGTCTTCGATAGAGATGGTCGATTCATATCCTATTTCTGGAAAAGCCTGCAGTCAGCAATGGGGACGAAGAAGAAGTTTAGCTCTGCCTACCATCCAAAGATAGACGGTCAAACAAAATGTGTCAACAAAATCCTCGAAGACATGCTACGACTCTGCGCCTTGGACTTGAAGATGAGTTGGGACATGCATCTACCGTTAGCCGAATTTGCATACAACAATAGCTTTCAATCCAGCATTCAGATGGCGCCGTATGAAGCATTGTATGGGTGGAAGTGTAGGTCCCCGATCTATTGGGATGAAGTTGGCGAACGGCAAATTCTTGGCCTGGAGCTCGTGGAGCAAACCGTCCAAAAGATTCGTTTGATTCAGGAACGGCTTAAGGTAGCTCAGAGTCGTCAGAAGAGCTACTCAGACTGGCATCGGCGTCCACTTGAGTTCTTAAAAGGCGATCGAGTATTTCTCAAGGTTTCTCCCATGCGGAGAGTCACCAGATTTGGAGAAAAGGGAAAGCTAAGTCCGAGATTTGTCGGTCCGTTCGAGATACTAAAGCGAGTCGCCTCAGTTGAATATCAGATTGCCATACCACCATCTCTATCCGAAGTGCACGATATCTTCCATGTTTCTCAACTTAGGTACTACGTGTATGACCCGAGTCATGTGGTGGATCTTGAACAACAGGATCTTAAGGCAGACTTGACATATGTCGAACAACCTGTGCAAATTTTGGATCGTAAAGAAAAGTTGCTTCGAAGTCATTTGGTTCCTCTCGTGCACGTACTTTGGCGAAATCATTCGGTCGAAGAATCCACTTGGGAGCTTGAATCTGAGATGAGGGAAATATTTTCTTTATTATTTCCTAGTGGTAACTTCTATTCCTAAGTTTTGTGGACGAAACTTCCAATTAGTTGGTTAGGATGTAGTGCCCCGTTACCCCTATTCGGGGAGCTCAGCTAAGAATACAAGATGGTATCGTTCGATTGGGATAGATTGAAACAAGAACTCATCCTCATTATGGATTTGCTTCTTCGGAAGCAATTCCCATATTCAGTGGACCATATCCCGAGGATGGGCTTAGCGGCAGAGTCAAGAGGGACCTCTCCGTTGCAAGTTTTCTTGTCTCGATTTTTGTTGTCGCTTTATTGCTTTTGTGCTTTGAATTGGTTTTTGGATTTGCTTGCATTTTCTTGAACGGTTTCGATGGATTTCATTGTTTTCGTTCGTTGAACTGTACTTCAATTATGAGATTGGAAAGAGTGGAAGAGATATTGATCGGTTGTTCGTGGCAATGCAGGTGAACGAGCTGTAGGCGAAGCGCGAGCGGAGTCCTGAAGCACCTCTTTCCTTCTCCCTTCCAACCAACTTGTGAGTGGCTTATATTCGATTCAGTTGACCCTTCTTCCAAGTCTTCACATCTAAAATCTTGTATTCTTGCTTGCCCCGATCAAATGATACCAAGTAATAACTAAAAAGATATCAAGTAAGAGGAAATAGACTTGGATAAATTATTATGCTCATCAATCAACTTGTGAACGGTTATCTTATTGCATGCTAGTTCGTTCGAAATATTTTATACATGCTTCAATTTTAGTTAGAATGCATACTTCTTCTATAAATTGTGCTAAGTTTTTTGTTGGTTTTGTGTAGGTGGTTCAGACGGGCAGGTAAAAGTCAACGAACGGTGGCAATGTTCATTTCATTAAATTCTATATATTGCTTGCTTGTAAAATGAACTAAGGCAAGATAGAAAGACTACAAATAATATGCATGCTTCATCTAAACAGCGTGTTAATTGGTATAGTTGGGTTAGCTCACCTTCACCAGTACATTTTGATGTACTGACCCTCGTTGAAACAGATTTCCCGTACTAATAATCCTGAATTGGTATAGTTGGGTAAACCCATGAATAGTAGCTGGAACTACGAGCCTAGTCTAACTATTAGACATAACACCCTCTAATCGCGAGGACTACAATCCTCAGGGTTTTTTGATTATCTCTCCTAGACCGAACAATTTTTAGTGCCCGATGAACACCTCGAGAGAAGTTACCTTGTGCAAAAGTTGTCCGAGACCGATGCGATGAATGAATTCTATCAGATAAAAAATATTTTCATTACAATAGTTGAATAATATGCATCTATTAGGGACTATCTTTTTTTGATAGAGTCTTAGCTCTTCAATCTGTCAATATCGATCAATTTCAAACCATAAGATGTTTTTTCTATGCTCTATGTACGCAACATCCGATAAGGGTCAAGCATCAATTCTCTGAACGAGTTTAATGACGTTTCTATGTTTTCAAGTAGTATATTTCTTTTTATTATGAAACAAATAAAGTAGCAGTTATATAATCTAGAATACAAATTTCTATTTCTCTTATTATTATCATCTTGTTATAGTCATATAATGAACAGAGGGACATGCAACTAAGTAAAATAGATATTTCTTTTATTAAGGCAAGAAGACAAAATAATTCATCGAAGGGCCGAAGCCACACATCGATTGAATCAACTCGACAGAATGGGAAAGCCTCATGCAGCAATCACTCCTTGGTTATGCGTCCTAAAATTGCGCTAACACTTGATTAGCATCATGTCATGCCCCAGTCCTAAAATACGTAGGACTAAGAATACGTAAACATGACAGCCGTATGTATATGGCAACTCCAATATATGGAAACTATGCACATACGTACGTTGTTTTATGAATAATAATTCACAAGTGGTATATAATTTCACCAGTCGCGGGCAATACTATTCTCATCCACAAAACCAATTAGTAAAAAATACCAAATATGACAATTAACCAAGTATAAAAATAGTCAAGAAGAACTAGTAGTCAGGTGGAGACAAATCCACTACCAACTAGGATATGAAAGACAACAAAATAAGTACATCTTCTAGTGATCAAGAAGCTCGAAGGGAAGACCTCCTCGAAAGAGAAAGAAGTTGCAAGTTCTGACTCGTGCTTCTGCAAACAGTCATGATCTTCTATACCGGGAAAGGGTGCCAGGTCCTCAGAGGGATATAACAAGTACACAAGAATTTGACATGCAAGAAGGTAAAGTAGTAAACAATAAATAGGCTAACTAACCATCTATGAGAAATACACTTGAGATATCTCTAATGGCGCATGAGGGGGGATAAATATAAGAACAGTCGTCCCACCAGGCATTCCATCTAACTCGGGGGTTATACAGTTGCACCATTTTTTACAGTACAGTAAGAAACATAAATCTCATACGCTCACTAGTAGATTCTTTTCTTCCAATGAACTATCTAAACCGTATACGCAGTGTAGACATAATGCAATGACATCAATAAAAATCTAGAACTCAAACTAACACCAGCTACTAACATAAGATGCAAACTCACGTACCGATGGCCAGTCAACACGCTAGTCCATGCACTCACTCACTCAAACAGTGAACGTGTTTGAAACACTATCAGGTCGGAAGATACCTCGTACCTTCACAATAATCCAACCCCACAACCAGACAAGGACAAGAGTTGGACCACCATACCATGTGTTAGGTCAGAAGATACCTCGTATCTTCACAAAATACTGGGTATGTCTGCTACTCTAAGACGTGTGCACACAACTAACAAATCAAAATTAGGTATAATGTAAACTGACAATACAATCAAGCAAGGTGTATTTGCCTTCCAAGTCAAGCTATGAGCACAACAAGTCTGGTCCAAATCTATCCACATGAACGTCTCGAACACCTATTAATTAATTATTACACTAATTAGACACTTATTCTACCAGTCAAATTAAGTTATTATCTAGTTATTAATCCTAGGTTGGTTGCACAAGCAAGTAACTACACGCCAAAATATTACTAACCATTAACATTGCCAAAAACTATTTTTAAATTATTAATTATTAAAACTATTAATTCTGATATTTTATTAGAAAATAGGATTTTTAGTGATAGGGTCATCTCCTATAAATTCTATGAGTCCAAAACTAAATAGAAACAAAAACTAGGTCATAACGGGTTACCTACTAGTCACAAAAACTAATTTTTGATAAATAAATAAATCTGGAATGAACACTAATAAATCAGAATTAAAATATAATAATATAATTTTAAATGCTAAAATAAGGATTTTTTATCGGGGGTTAAGCCTGAAACTGTCGGGGTCAAGTTTTGTCAAAACTAAGTCAACTTGCTACATAAAATAGCTAGAATTCTAATTTTTATAAATAGCAATAAAATCTGAATAAATTTGGTAAAATCAGTAATAAATATAATAAATACTATTTTTTAATCTATACAAAAATAATTAGGATTTTACTATCTACAAGTTGATCCTATTAAGATTGACAACCAAACTTGCTAGTATGCATGCAAAGGGGTGGTATATGGGTGTTGTGACAATATAATCATCAAATAATATAATTTTGATATAATTTTAGAATATATAATTTCTGAAAAAATAATACTTCATCAAGAAAATTTAGGTTTTTCTATCTATGATTAAGTCCTAACAAAGTCCAAGGGTCTCCGACATGCATACATCAAAACTAGGTCAAAACTATCCATAAAATATGCTCAAAATCAAATTTAATAAAAACTAATAAAACTAAAATTTATTATAAAAACTGAATATATTCACTATTATTAATATCTATATGAATAAATTAACAAGAATTAAAGAGGATTTTGAAGGAGGTTTCATGCATGCACAAAAGTGTTAAGTTGAACCTCAAAATTAGGTTTCAGGGGTTGCATGAGTTCTTCAAAATAAAATAATAGAGTTTACATTATCACATATATATATAATCTATATATATTCATAAATCAAGAAGAGATTGAAGAAGGAAGGAAAGAAAGATTAAAGACACTAACTAGAAGAAGAATGAAGGAGATGCTAGGGTTCTTGGATAGAGGAGGTGGTGTGGTATCCACGTTAAGAGGGGGGGGGGGGGTCGGCGGCTTGGAGGTGGTAGGAGGAGAAAGTTAGGGTTTTGGTGGAGGAGAATGGGTTAGGTTTGTGGAGGAAAGATGAGAAGGAGATATTATGAAGGTATATATATATATATATATATATATATATATATATATATATAAAGAGAGAGAGAGAGAGAAAGAGGGAAGGGGTCGGCCTTAGGGGTACGCGGGTTTGGGAGAGGGGGTAGGATTAGGATGGATAGTTATTTATTAGGAGGTTTTCTTATTATGTTGTTATTTATTAAATACTCAACAACTAATCAATAACTAACTAATGAATAAGATTTGATTTGATTCTAAGGAAATAAAATAATGGATAATTAATATGCAAATCTAAGATAAATCTTTGGTAGTTGGGATTTGATTAGGCATTTAAGGAAATAATTAATAGAAAATTAATATGCAAATCTAAGGTAAATTTTTGGTAGTTAGAATTTAATTGGGATTCTAAGGGAATAATAAATAAATAAATCCTGCAAAAGAGAAAAGTGGCCTAATTTGACATGGAGGAATTATGTGATGCTTATTGAAGAAGATTGGATTGAAAAATAATCACAAATAAATTATATATATAAAAATATCTAAATATTAAATACAATAAACTACAGTTGTTACACTAGTGCATACTAAGGGTAAATGATCGAATTCTGAGTCACGAAAAGATCCTACAAGTAGTGTCTACCGTGTATGCTACTTTCTACGAAGGGCGTTGTAGATTTTGGGATCATCCTATTTCATTAAAGTCGAAACCACGGTAAAGTATCCTAATGTAATAATTAAAATTTAATCGATTTAAAATAATCTAAATTAATTAGAATAAATACAAAATACACACAAAATACCTATTTTTGGTGAGAGGGTTTACAATCTACCCAACTTACAAGAATTTTATCCTCGAAATTAAAATAAGACATGATTTGTTAAATCCTTTACATTCGTATCTAAGGCAAGTTAACCACAATCTTCTCAAAAATTTAAATGACAAAATCTATTCAAATCCATCGCAATCTCTTCAAAATTAAAATAACTACTGTTTAAATCAAAATTCAATCTATCGTATTCTCTTCTCGATTTTTCAAATAATCAACATCAAAATTTAAGTCAAATCTTTATGACATCTTAAAGATTTAAATAACCACATCAAATTTTAAATCACAGTTTCCAACTATCATAATCTACTCTAGCTTTTAAATAATAAACAACTCTAATCAAATCTTATTCCTATTTTCAACTTAAGAACTTCATACTCTTCAAATTTAAATTCAATTTTTATCCTCAATATTTCAAATAGGTGATCAAACAATCAAAATTTAACTTTTAATTCAAATCATCAAATTGTAAAATTTTAAATCCAATCCATCAATGTTCATGTTTAGATTTCTATTTATATCCTCAAAATTTAAATCATTGATTCAATCTCCAATATTCAAAATTTAAATCATGTGCTCAAATTATAAATATTTGGTCCGTATATCAAAATTTTAAATTTTATTCTATAAGGCATTCTTATATTTAAAGTTAAATCCTCATCATCATAATTATTCTTCTAAAAAAATTCTCAAAATTAAAATGACTTAATTTCCTCGATCTTATCTTACTTGATAACCTTCGTAACCACCGTCTAAGATCTTCATATAAAATTATAGCTCAAGTTGACAATGCAACTTCTACCCAACTTAGAATTTATCCATCTTTCATAAACACCAGGCTATAAAGAAAATTTCCTCGATCATTCAATAGTGCTTACTAATCCTCAAAATCTTAACACAAAATCTATCACATGTGATATATCCTTAATTACAAAAGATAGTCACAAAGTAATATGATTGGCCTATGGGGTATATCTAGTACTATCCGTGTATCAAACTTATATCAAGCACGAGCGTTCGTCTTTTCGAAATAGGGGAAGACGAAAAACATCAATAAAGGGTTCAAGGAGGAGGTGATAGAATACAACTACGGGGTTCAAGGGCGATTGAAGAATTCAAAAGAGAGTTGTCAAGGCAGTTGTAGATTAAAATCTTATTTTTGGTAAATTTCTATTCACATGCTCATATCAGTACATTTATGTAACTGATACAATATGCCCTGACCTGTCTAGAGGGCAAGTATATTTGTCTAACAAGCTAAGTCAACTATATCTTAATCCATGTAAAGTAGTCATGTGAAGAGCGAACCAAGCGCACTAAGGTTACCTAGACCATAATATACTGATTCTAATTAGACAATGTATTAGTGTGGCGCCCCAATAATACATATGTCATGAACAAACTCGATATAGAATAAACTTACAAAACTAGACTGTAATAGCATAATGAGTCAAGACAGTCCAAATAATATAAGTATATGAGATTATGATGAATGAAAGAACAATAATTCGAGTTCATCAAGAATCGAAGACTCGTCCAGTGTTTGCCTCTATAGTTGCCATGCTAATTTCTCGTATAAGTCTTTGGTAGACCGAACAGGGGGTATGGCCTATAAAGTTCTATAGTTTGGATAAACACTATCTTCTTAAGCTAGCATATAGTTTGTTTCATTTAATTACACTTCATTAATAGGTTAAAAGGACTATGGGATACTAGGTTGTGAGGCATACCTCGTATCTTCAAAATAATCCAACCCCACAAGCAGACAAAGACAAGGGTTGGACCACCAAACCATGTGTCAGGTCAGAAGATACCTTGTATCTTCATAATATACAGGGTTGTCTACTACTCTAAGACGCGTTCACACAACTAACAAATAAAAACTAGGTATAATGTAAACTGACAATACAATCAAGCAAGGTGTACTTGCCTTCCAAGCCAAGCTACGAGCACAACAAGTCTGGTCCGGAGCTATCCATAAGAATGTCTCGAACACCAACCAATTAATTTTTACACTAATTAGAAACTTATTCTACCAGTCAAATTAAGTTATTATCTAGTTATTAATCCTACGTTGGTTGCACATGCAAGTAACTACACGCCAAAATATTACTAACCATTAACATTGCCAAAAACTATTTTTAAATCATTAATTTTAAAACTATTAATTCTGGAATTTTATTAGAAAATAGGGTTCTTTTATCTATTTAAAAATAATTAGGATTTTACCATCTACAAGTTGATCCTATGAGGATTGGCAACTAAACTTGTCAGTATGCATGCAAAAGATGTGGTACATGGGTGTTGTGACGATATAATCATCAAATAATATAATTTTGATTTAAATTTAGAATATATAATTTTTGGAAAAATAATACTTCATCAAGAAAATTTAGAATTTCTGTCTATGATCAAGTACTAACAAAGTCCAAGGGTCTCCAACATGCATACATCAAAACTAGGTCAAAACTACCAATAAAACATGCACAAACTCAAATTTAATAAAAACTAATAAATCTAGAATTTATTATAAAAACTGAATATATTCGCTATTATTAACATCTATATGAATATATTAACAAGAATTAAAGATGGTTTTGAAGGAGGTTTCATGCATGTACAAAAGTGTTGAGTTGAACCTCAAATTTTGGGTTCATGGGCACATGAGTTCTTCAAAATAAAATAATAGAGTTTACATCATCACACATAAAAATAATCTATATATATTCATAAATCAAGAAGAAATTGAAGAAGTAAGGAGAGAATGATTAAGGAAACTTACTAGAAGAAGAATAAATGAGATGTTAGGGTTCTTGGATGGAGGAGGTGGTGTGGTATCCACGTGAAGAGGGGGGGTCAACGGCTTGGAGGTGGTAGGAGGAGAAAGTTAGGGTTTTGATGGAGGAAATTGGGTTAGGGTTTGTGGAGGAAAGATGAGAAGGAGATATTATGAGAGAGAGAGAGAGAGAGAGAGAGAGAGAGGGGGGTCGGCCTTGGGGGTGCACAGGTTTGGAAGAGGGGGACCGTGGGCTTAGGAGAGGGGGCAAGATTATGATGGGTAGTTATTAATTAGAAGGTTTCCTAATTAGGTTGTTAGTTATTAAATAGTCAACAACTAATCAATAACTAACTAACGAATAAGATTTGAATTGATTATAAGGAAATAAAATAATGGACAATTAATATGAAAATCTAAGATAAATCTTTGGTAGGTGGGATTTGATTGGGCTTCTAAGGGAATAATTAATGGACAATTAATATAAAATCTAAGGTAAATTTTTGGTAGATAAAATTTGATTGGGCTTCTAAGGGATTAATTAATAAATAAATCCTACAAAAGAGGGAAGTGGCCTAATTTGGCATGGAGGAATTATGGGTTGCTTATTGAAGAAGTTTGGATTGGAAAATAATCACAAATGAATTGTATATATAAAAATATCTATCTATTAAATACAATAAACTACGGTTGTTACACTAGTGCAGACTAACGCTAAATGATCAAATTATGAGTCACAGAAAGATCCTACAAGTAGTTTCTCCCGTGTAGGCTACTTTCTACGAAGGGCATTATAGATTTTGGGGTCATCATATGTCATTAATGTCTAAATCACGGAGAAGTATCCTAATACAACAATTAAACTTTAATCAATTTAAAATAATTATAATAAATATAAAATACACACAAAGTACTTATTTTTGGTCAGGGAGTTTACACATCCTTCGATCTCTTTCTCTTATGATCAAAATTAATGTGCAAGCAAGAAAATAAACTATGAAAACCAAATTATAAAAAGCAACATGAAAACACAAATCAACAAAACCAAGAAGCGAAAACATCCAACAAAAACTATTGGACTTATTTCAATAGAAACTGATCCATGAGTTGGAAAGGTTCAATGCACTTCATCCGTGATCGATTGGGCCATAAGGTTTCTCTGATACTCAATTTTCAACTGAGTCAAAGCCACAAGTATTATGTTAGTGGACCGCTGGAAGCAGGGCACTACATAATAACCTACTAAGAAAAAGTTTTGTCCACGAAACTTAAGGAATCAAGGAATCAAGAACCAAGTAATCAAGAGGTCAAGGGAATCCTACTCACCAACATCGTGACCATTCTCGTCGTGCTCAATATTCAACAAATAAACTCTATCCCTCCCCATTTGATCAGTTTATCTATTGGCTGGAGCTTGCAATGTGTTATAGCTCTGACCACGTCCTGCATTCTCGTTGTGGTTATTTGGTGCAGGCCTCCTAGTCGGGCAGTTTCCCAGAAGATGGCCTTTCTGGACACAGTTGAAGCATTCACCGTGAGCAACACGACAGGTTTCCACTGCGTGTCCTTTCTTACCATAATAGTTACACTCAAGTCTAGGGCGTTGTTTGCCTTCTATCTTTCTCTCCCCATCTTGGTACCTTTTAGCAACAGGTTTTGATTAGCCGATACCTTTTCTGGAATGTTTCGAGACTTGAATTGTTTATTCTGTTCTGCCACCTCAAAAGATTTGATATACGACGTATATTTCTGGTTCATCACATCCCTTCTAAGGTCACCATTCAAGCCTTTGAAAAATTAATGCGTACGGGCCCTCTAGTTAGGAATCATCGAGCTAGCAAACTTAGCAAGCTTGGAGAATTCTGACTCATAGTCTTCAATGGACATGCTCCCTTGCTTAAGTTCGGTAAACTTGTCATCCTTTTTCTGCCTGATGGCCGGAGAAAGATACTACTCCAAGAATGCATCCTTAAACATTCTCCAAGTTATTATACCGTCCTGATGCCTTATATTGAGATCATGCTGCTTGATCTGCCACCAGTCGTGTGCTCGTAACCATAACTGCATGACTGCACACGCCACCCTCTTATTCGTTGATACTCCAACAAACTCGAACAAGCCTTCCAACTTCGTAACCCAGTCCATCACCTTATCCGGTGCATTCAGCTATCGAATTCTGGAGGGTTAAATTCAGAAAGTCAGCACCTTTAAAGGTAGACTTCCTGGTCACTTGTTGAGGCTTATCAGCTTCTACTAAACCCACTTCCAGAGGCATTATTGTGGCTGCTACCACAAGTGTTGCAACAGCTACCACAAGTATTTCAGTTGTCCCAAAATTGTTGCTAATAGCTACCAATGTTGTAACTATCTGAGTCAAAGAGTCAAGCTATTTTTGTTGTGCCAAGGCTCGAACATCATCCCGTTGTTGCTGAGCTTCAAATCGTAATTGTTGATTCTCCATAATAGCTTCAATCTATCAATATGTTCATCGTTCAATCTTAATGCTCGTGATAGCCCTTGGTTATCGATCTTAGCCATTTTTCTATAAAAAATAGAGTAGCTTGCATTAGTCTCACAGCGTATTATGTACTTATTGTATGGGATATTAGGTTTTTATAAACTTTAAAATCGAGACTTCTTCAAAACCATCAAAATACTTATATAGTTTTGAAAATATTTTCGAAAGTTGGGACCATTGAAATTGCTTGTAAACTTATATCATTTTGAAAACGATATTTGAAGAGGTCAAAGACGTAAAGCCGTGCTCTGATACCACTTTGTCACGCCCCGATCCTGAGGGACCAAAAGTCAACACTGAACGTGATGTCGTGCAATCCTAAGTTTTGCTTGCATAAGGCATAGTACGTGCAGAAAATACAAAATAGATAATAGATATAGAAACACAGAACTTTATTTGCATAAAACAAAAGATTGAACACATTTGATAGGAACATAAAATACTTTCTTTATTGAATACTTGAAATAGATTATAATGTACTTTTGCTTGGCTGATTACAAAATATGTCATAGTTGGCTTACGTCACTTTAAAGTCCAAAAACTAGCCATAAAGCCCATACATCATATCATTATACTAGGACAATAATAAAAGACCGTAAATGGAAAACTTGTAAACTGGAAAGAAAACTTGGAAGCAACGAGTACGGTTCCACGGGATTGGACGCACTCCTATAGATTCAAGATGCTCGCCAAACTCTCGCTACCTGAACATGAAGATGAGCACAATCGTAGGTCAGTACTCAGCTAGTACTGGTGAGCGATCATAGCCAAACTCACCTAAAAATCAATACTAAGTAAACATGGAAAGCTAGCAGATTATTATTATGTGATATTTCTAGTTGTCTAGGTTCTTTTTTAATAATTCATGCAATAAAACATAAACAATAAAAGGTATCACTTGATTGTGATTTCTTACCCCCGGTTGATCGTTATCCCTGCAGCAGACATACAAGTTAGCCATAATTTGCATATATGAATAAACTTATGAATCTGTCTCGGCATCAAGTATTAAATATGTAAGAAGGATCACCAAGCATACAACCTAACTACATGATGGTCCATAGGTAAACCTATGAATAACAGTTGGAACTATGTGCCATGTCTAAATGTTAGACATAACACCCCCTAATCGCAAGGACTACAAGCCTCAAGGTATTTTAATTATCTCTCCCAGGCCAAACAATTTTTAGTGCCTCATGAATCGTTCGAGAGATGTTACCTTGTGCACAAGTTGTCCGAGACTGTTGCAATGAATGCATTCTATCAGATAAAAACATTTTGATTGCAACAGTTAAACAATGTGCATCTATTAGGGACTATCTTTTTTTATAGAGCCTTAGCTCTTCAATCTGTTAATATCGATTGATTTTAAACCATAAGAGGCTTTCTATATGCTCTATGTACGCAGCATTCGATAAGGGTTAAGCATCAATTCTCTGAAGTTTAATGACGATTCTATGTTTTCAAGTAGTACAGTTCTTTTATCATGAAACAAGTAAAGCAGAAGTTCTATAAATCTAGCATACAAATTTCTCTCTCTCTTATTATTATCTTTTTATAGTGATATCAATGAACAGAGGGACATGCAACTGAGGGCACTAGAGATTTTTTTTATTAAGGTGTAAAGACAAAAGGATTCATCGAAGGGCTAAAGCCACTCACCAATTGAATCAACTCGAGAGAATGGGAAAGCCTCACACAATGATCACTTCTTGGTTATGCATCTTGAAATTGCACCAACACTTTGTTAGCATCCTTCGGTAGTTGTCCAAAGATAAATAGATCTAAAAATTTGAATACCTTTCGGGGGCTTTATCCCCGAACTACCACGGGGGGCGCTGCCCCCTCGACCCCGTCCGCTAACCAGGCAGTAAAACCTCCCGAGTGCATGGCTCTGGAGATGTTGTAGGTATTTCAGAGAAATCTTCTAGTATAACGACATCTTTGGCTCATAATCATTTCTTCATTGCATATGTCAATATCTTATCTTTGTTTATTACTTTCTGCAAGTACATGTTAGACGAACAAAATAATATACACAGTAGAAAATATTATAAGATTAATGCATATCTGGACAATGATAATTTTAATTATTAATTATTATAGTGATTACACGATTATCATAATGTCAAACTTAATCGATTAACCATATTCATAAACTTAACTTAAACATTGGGCTAACATATATGACACCACTAAGAGGTTGCAAACCTCGACTTCAGGCCATGTCATAGCTGCGTAGCACCACAAGGAAGTGAAAGGATTCATGCTGGGTTGTGTTAAAACTCTCTGAAAAGAACTCACCTAAGTATATGAACAGTGATGTAGCCGACTCTTGAAGGTAAACTTGTAGACACCCAAGATACATACACCGATATCAGGTCAGCATGGGGTCTTTAATGTGCGACCAGAAGCATAATTGATGTCATTGTGTGAATGGAAATGGTAGCAGTTATGGTACTGATTTCAAGGCATAGTCCATTCGGTATCATACTATTGTTTGACCCATGTAGGAAAATTCAAGTGGTAAGCGATATCTATCCTAATGTATGATGTACAACCACTTTGTGGAACCCTCAGTCCATATATTGAGATATATGGGAGATTGTTGAAGTTTTCCTTAGCACTACTTGAAAGATAGTCCCACATTAAAAAATACTCCAAGTTGGTATCTCAATATATAGTTATGTTATTGAGGTATGGACATATGGAGAGTTTTGACCCATGTGGGTGCCAGGTATGTTATTTTCCTAGAGAGACTAAGTTTAAACTCCTCAATGAGACATTTATGTTTTGTCACTCTCTCTGGGATTTTTCTTATGAGTTAAGCCCTATAGGGGCTTAGAGATTAGGACTCAGGCTCAGGCGAAGGGCGCAAAGTGGGACATTGATGGTGCACTTTACACTTCTTATGTATGCATCGGGCGCGAGATGGTGATGTTTCCGCTCATTTTTTGTGCGAGTTTTTACGATATTGTGCGCTCGTTCCGCGCAAGTCTCTATATGATTTTGTCCACGGGTGCAGCGCAGAACAACGCATGCAGCGGAGCAGTAGTGTAACGGTCAAATGGTCTAACGGTACAGCACGGGCTGTAAAGGCTTTCTTGTGGATATTTTGTTTTTGCTGGTAATTGCTTCCACGGAAAGTATGGTTATAGGCAGCACATGACGTGGCAATAACCGCTATTATGTAAGTGGACGATTTCTCCATTTAAAGTTGTGATAATGGTGGTAACTGCCTCACTTAGTGGACATGATCTCCGTATTAAGTGCCCACTAACTGGAGTGGGCTGACAAGTCTCTCTTCTCTATATAAAGACTTTGTGTTCTTCTCCCAAATACAAAACACAGAGTGTTGTGAGAGAGACCTTAGCAGCAGTTATCCATATTCAAGAAAATATTGTCCTAAGAAAGGAGTCCAGTCTTCATTCAATCAAGAGTGACAGGAGCGTTCTAGAAGTTCTGTTATCTGAATTTTTTGGTTCCTAGAAGAAGATCGACAAACATGGTTGAATCTTCCTTTGAGCAACGATAATTTTTATCACCCAGCGAGGTTTAATTTTTTTCCCTTCCCTTTTCTGGTGTTCATTGTTGTATTTTTTTGTGGCAACTGTGATTGTTAGAGACTTATGTAAACTTGCTTCTCTTTAGATTCAGTTTGTATTCTGATTACGTAAGATCTTTACAAGCAGTGATCATTAGTAATTTTGGTTACGTTCATTTGAACGATCTCTGTAGATGTTTAGAATCGGACACGCCCAACAAGCGTTCTGATACCATGTCTGAGAGTGCCCGCGACGAAAACTTTAGGCCAACCCACCTGAGATAACCAGCCCCTATCTAACGAACACCAAGCATATATAAAGACAAGTATATGGCGGTGACTATGTCACATGGACAAATTCTAACCTTTATAACTCAGGTGAAATTACAAGATTGACAAAATCAATGCTGAACCCTTTGCCCTAATAGATTCAAACCCCTCACCACACTCAAGAAGAAATGAAAGAGATTACAATTGAAATCAATCACCAACCCTTAGCAATCTCCCTGAGCGAAGGTGATGACTCCTCGATCAGATCTCTTTCTTCCATTTATTTTGGATGGCGAAGTCCTAAGAGCAAAGCATGGACTTTCTCTTAAATTTCCTGTGGACGAGCACCCCGAATCTCCAACTTATGCTTTTTCTTTATGCCTCCACCCTCCTCCTATATTTATAGGGTAAGAAATGCTATTTTAGGTCAAAATAGGATTTCATAAATAGAAAATCTTAAAATAAGAATCATATTCCACCTAAAATAGTCCAACACCAATTATAGACGTTTAAATATGGTTAAATTAAATATTTGATATAAATTTGAAACCTAATCAAATCTTACATTTAATATAGATTTTTAAATTATATCAAATCAAATCTTTGACCATATTTGGGTTCCAAAATTTATCAAATCCAGATTGGACCCCAACAATCTCCCCTTTTAGTTTGATGAGAGGGTGTTGACCCTATGGCTTCTCAACTAGACTACATACATGTCATCCCGCGAAAGAGTTCCTGCTCTCCTATGCCACTGATCTTCGATCCCACAAGTTGCTTTGCATCTTTCTTAGTTTCTATCTCCTCGACCGTCACGTCGACGCTAGCTGCCATGCGTAGCACCTTCTGTACTAGTAGGATTCTACCGACATCAATGACATGGATGAGACCAAAGTCCCTGACTATCATATTCACCGTAAGTCTTGGCTTTATGTCCCCAACTTTCGTCTTCCATCGAAATGTGTTAATGTTCCAACGAGATTATTCACCCTTTGTTGGCCCAACCAAGCGGATGGTACGATTCTCCCAAGATTCAAACTCCTGAATCTTTCCACCTTTGTTTCCAAACTTGAAGCCCTCTCATATATATGCATCCTCGAGCAAAATATCACGCACTGTACATGTCGTCGATAATCTATAGCACCCCCGGAACTGTGTGAATGATGACACTCCCGCCTCAGATTGAGTTTGATGCAAACCTTGATCTCCTCCCTAGCCTTGAACTGCTTAAACCAATTTTACTTCGTGAATCTTTGACAAACCACCTATCGCCAAATCCAGATTCGTGAAGCAACCCCTACCTGGAGACCGATCTGCTGTTATGGGATCGATATATTGACCCTCAATCTTTGGATCAAAACCATTCGTCAATTTGTCTCCAAGAACCGAATCCTCCGTAATCCTCAAAGTATCTCGAAGCCACTCCTCAGCAAATCCTCGACGATCCAACTCCTGTCGAATACCCAACGAGCCTCCATCCGATGTTTGTGGCATGCATGTACAACTCAACGGCTTAAGCCTGTACATGCCACAAAATAAATCTTCTTGAGCCAGCTGTTGGGAACTCTTCGTAAGTATCCAATCTTTGTCTTCAAACTGTCATGACCCACACCCGATAAAGGGAACGAGTACGTAGGTATGTCCAGCCTATGTCGCAGCATTAGCGGTAGAATGCTATCTAGGTCAACTAACTATCAATCTCACACAGTATATATATATATATATATCCTGTCAATGTCTCAACTTTGAATAGAGGATAAAAGATAATAATAATGGTATGATACTCAATCACAAATAACTAAAGCACGATAAGAATCAAGGAATTCTAAAATAATATTTTACTTTAAACATCTATAACTCATATCAATAACATCAAATCTCAATACAATATCCAAATCAAAATGAGCTGGAGACAAATCTAATACCAATGTACTAATAGAGTCTAACTCTAAAGACTAATGATCCGGATAAACCTTCCGGTAATCACTCTTGAGCTAGTGGGTCCACGTTTGCACCATCTATAGATCGAGGTCCTTAATACATCACACACCAATCTTCCGGATCATCTGAAAAATATTATCTAGTCAGGAATGGAGCGAAGTAAAGCCCAAAAGCAGTTCTAATTAATTGATAAAGACTTTAAAACAGTAAAATAGATGATGCTATATACGATGAGAATAAACTGATAATTTAAAACTAATGAAGGAACATGCAATACTAGCAACATAAATATAAATTAATGTGTACAAGAATGAAAGAGAGGAACTATAATGTCTGGAATATAACAAGGTAATCTATGAACTAAAATTTAGTCTATAATATACCATATGTTTTGAGATACTAACTAGATATGTAATCGGCTTGGGATGCTCAATCATACGTGTAGTGTATAATTAGTTAGTAGCCAATGATTACACTACTTGCCGATAGTTCTTGATCGCATATTTAATTAGTATTTCTCCCACCCCGAGTGATACGATGGATCCAACCATGACACGTTACTAGCCAATGTATCCAATGTTTAACCTATATCCAATGTTCCAATACCAACAAGGAGCAGTATTCGATACCATCTCGATAATCAAGGTAATATCTCATGATTGTCGATCCAATAACAATACCAATCCGTGTACCATCGTGTTAAGAATCATAAGTAACATTTCTAAATACTTGAATTATAGTAGTAATCAAATAATGGAAACAATCAGAGAATGTACTCGCCTCTGTCCGGAGCAAATGATGTCACCGGCATCCGAGCTGGTCTCACACACACATATTTAGGAAATATTATGCAAAATATGAAAAAAAGAGGGAATGAGTTAAATATGCAATAAACCATTCTTTAGGCCAATACCAGGTTATACTAAGGTATAAGTCTATATTGGTTACTAACTAACTAATACTAGATGTTCTAGTAAATACCTTAGCTATTAACTAATATTAGAACTTAATTGATACACTCATATAACCTATAATACCAACTGTCATTCCTAACTTACAAATTGGTAATCAATACTAGCCTTATTATCTACTGATACTCACTAACTGCTATAACTATTAACTGATAACTAGCTACTAACTTACTATTAAGGACTGGTACTAACTAACATTACTAATACATACACTAACTAACCATTATCAGCTATCTCTGATACACCTATAGTGTATCCAACACTGCCCAGTAATCTTCTATTGTGGTTGCTGTAACCATCACTCGACCCCTCCCCCTTGAACTTGATACTCAAATTTTAACTGAAAACTCCTCTTTCAGGTAATCTCCAAAACTAAGCCTATGTTATTAATCAATTACTTAGCTAGTGTACTAACTAATAGTGTAACTAACTACAACTACACTAAAATGCTAACTTCTTAATCTACTCCTAACATATATATAAATTACTAAGTGATGTGCCACTAATCAGGTATTAATCTGCAGTTAATCTCTACTGATACTGCTCCAAAGCAGTTGTTGTTATTATATTATCTTAAATGAGCACCACATGCTCTCCCCTTGCTTCCCTTGCTGCTACTGCATTTATTTATAAATGCATCACTTAGTAACTATGCCTCACCATCACACACTCACACACCATGAACACAGATATTATATTGATTCCTCCATCAGTCACTCTGCACTGTTCTAACACTAAGTTGTTACCTGCTCTCCTTATTCTTACCAATTTTTTTTACCTCTATTTGAGTTCATTGCTAATGCAGTGAACTTAAGATCAATGAACTAGCTCCACCTAATGACTGATGTGTTACATGAGTGAAAATGCAACTTCAAGTTGCTGTTGTGTCTACTGTCTAGGTCTGGACAAACCTCCCAACTTCCCTCATCATCTGATGTTACTAAACACCATACCACAACACTGTACCCTACCATGCAGTGCACAGGGTGCACGACAATCCCCCCTTAGTTCTCAATTATACCAAATTTAAACTCACACTCACTCACATTATATATACACAAATTTAACTATATATAGATATATATAACACATAATATCATATATATATATATATATTGAGGACATAATAACAACACTTTGGGTGTTTTAGGAAAATCATGATGCACACACCATCAAATGCCTAAATTCACCATTTCTCCAAATTAGACTATAGTACACACTAATTACAACTAATAATAATAAGTATAATTAGTTACAAAGGAAAATTAAGAGAAATACACAAAATCACATAAAATTGAGCTCTGTATCACACGGTATCGTATCATGATACGACCTACTCGTGTCTAATTATGGACACGTTACTAGTATCCCAACCCCGATATAAGTCCAAATGGACTGAAATAGTCTCATGACACACCAAATACACACCCTCACGATTCTCTCTTGTATCTTGCAACTGAAACACTTCACCTACTTAATTGCAGATACAATACCACTGCTCAGTTCAAACCCGAGCCTACCCCTTCAACTTTTGTCCTCACCTCATACCACCTAATGGACACAAATACTACAAAGCATATACACACACTAGTTCATACATAGACACTAAAACAACCTCTCCTCTCCAACTCACTCTGACATAAACTCTTAACCTCTGCCCATAAAGCTGTTGTTGTTGCTAAGCTCAAAGCAACTTAATGTTGCTGCTATGGTCACTGTTCTAAAGGCATCTCCCACCTTCCTTTCAGTCATACCAGCTCTCTTCTCAGGTCACAGACCTGATACCCGACTACCCCCAGCTGTTGTATAAAGGATGTGCAGTCTAGTTACTAATGTTACTCCCATCACAATACAGTGCACTAACCACACTGATTTGTGAACTACTGTGCCAAGACTGAACCTCACTTGTACCACTGCACACACTTAAACACATATACTTCACCCTGCAGTACACCTCACAACCAACTCACTCACACATGTGCAAAATTAGCACACGGTCCATACATGCACTCCAGATTTCTCCAATCACACACACACACCCATAAATATTTCATTAAACACCCATGGTGCAATATCAAGATACTCTTGATACCTATGATACACTCCCCCATATTCATTCCATTGTGATACCACTACTCCTAACATCTGGCACATAATTAATATATAAAATATAATACAAAATAATGGGGAATGACACATTAGGGATTCCATCAAACACTTGGAGGCTAAATTCGTGTTTCCCCTCAAATGAGCACAAAAATTATCATTCCACATGCCAAAACTTAGATCTACCCAAATTTAAGGCTTCTAACACTTAAATCTACCAATAGAGAGTCAATTCCACCTATTGGAGGGTTCCTATGGGTCCAATGGGTGTTCTTAACCATAAATATAGTGAAAAATAGAGAATTATCTAGGTTTTGAGTGACCTCCTTGAAGAACTCCGAATTTGGACACGAGAAAGACGAAGCGTACAGGATACTCAACACTTGGACTCCTCTTCAAGCTTCCTCTAGCAATGACAAGCTCCTTAGCCTCCTTGTGAAATAAAAATGAGAGGGATGAGATTTGGAGTGGAGAAATTAGGGTTGCTCTCAAATTTGGGGATGAACATCAAATAAAGAAATAATTAAAATGAAGAAAGAGAGGAGAGAGAGTGCTCTTCCCCTAGAATAGGGCCAGCCACTAACCCCTCTCCCAAGCAATATGAAATGACTACAATACCCCTATTGGATTTTCATTAAGAGGGTTTTAATTAATGGAAGCTTCCATGCCTAATGATGGTTTCATCTAATCTCTAATTAATGAAAGGGAGTGGCTAATTTTGACTCAAAAGTGACTAATCTAAAATATTGGTTCATGTTGTCATGTCATGTCTACTTAGGTCCACTAGTGTCATGTCTAATCACTACCAATAACCATATTACTCACAATATATACAACATGCTCATTTATTTATAAATTAAATATAAACACATTATTGTAATAATACAAAATGACAAAATATCTATATTCTAGAAATGTGCTAGTTACACAAACAAACTGCGACAGCCATCATCTGCCAGCCTCCCTATCGAAACCAAGTTGTAGAGCAAACTTGGTACATGTCGCACATCCTTGAGAACGAGCTTCTCACAAAGCTCCGTTGTCAAGTGCACATCACTGATGCCTACAACTGCAGTCGTCTCCTTGTTGCCCATCTTCACACCTCCAAACCTGTCGACATAGTATGACGTGAAGATCCTCCTATATGGAGTGGCATAATACGACACCCCCGTGTCCATGACCCAATTGCCATCATGACAGATGCCACAAGGTTCCTTTGCTTCGGTTGCCGTGATGATGAGATCTACCATAGTCGTGTGATCCTCCTGGTCATTCTTGTCTTTGGCCTTCTCAGCTTTGAGCTTTATGCAATTCCTCTTGATATGACCCCTTTCACTACAGTGATAGCAGTCATCCTTGTGGTCCACAATCGCAAGATCCCGAGAACTCTCCCGTGTCCTCGCCTGTGACTTGGGCCTTCCCTTACCGTAGGAAGCCACCAGAGCGGACTCCTGCCATGATTCCATTTGCTTACGCTGGATCTCCTCGTTCAACAAGCTGCTTTTGGCTGCCTCCATCGTGACAACTCTACCAGGCGCAGAATTGCTCACCGACAACACCAACGTCTGTCAGCTTTCCGACAGAGAACACAAAAGCAAAAAGGTCTGAAGCTTATCATCAATCACCATCTTCATCGCAGACAGCTGATTAATAATACCATGAACCTCGTTCAGTTGTTGTGACATTGGGGCACCCTTCATGTACTACGAGTTGACAAGTTGGAGAATCAGAAAGGCCTTGTTGCCAGCCGTTTTCCTTTTGTACAGCAAATACAGCTTCTCCTACAAAGCTTTTAGACACGTGGTGAAATACCGAGTTGTCCAGCCATTGGCGGATGAATCCAACGGCCTTCTGATCCAGTCATTTTCAGTCTTCAACAACTTTGTCCGATGGCTTAGCATTGTCGCCCTCCAACGGACCATGCAAGTCTTTGCACCAGAGTAGATCCTCCATCCTTGGTTTTCCAATTCTCCCATGTGAGGGTGATCATACGAGTGTTCATCTGCTCCGTAGACATAGTTGCCAAAACCAAAACCAGTAGCTCCAATAACAGATGTTGGAAATCGGACACGCCCTGCAAGGGTTCCGACACCCTGTCTGAAAGTGTCCGCAACAAAAACTTTAGGCCAACCCACCTGAGATAACCAACCCCTATCTAACGAACACCAAGCACAAATAACTAAAGACAAGTATATGGCGGTGACTACGTCACCTGGATAAATTCCAACCTTTATAACTCAGGTAAACTTACAAGATTGACAAAATAAATGTTGAACCCTTTGCCCTAATAGATTCAACCCCCTTACCATACTCAATAAGAAAAGAAAGAGATTACAATTGAAATCATTGACCAACCCGTAGCAATCTCCCTGAGCGAAGGCGACGACTCCTCGATCAGATCTCTTTCTTCTTTTTGTTATGGATGGAGAAGTCCTAAGAGCAAAGCACGAACTTTCTTTTAGATTTTCTGTGGACGAGCATCCCGAATCTCCAACTTGTGCTTTTTCTTTGTGCCTCTACCCTCCTCCTATATTTATAGGATAAAAAATCATATTTTAGGTCATAATAGGATTTCCTAAATAGAAAAACTTAAAATAAGAATCATATTCTACCTAAAATAGTCCAACGCCAATTATGAACGTCCAAATATGGTCAAATTAAATATTTAATGCAACTTTAAAATCTAATCAAATCTTATATTTAATGTAGATTTTTAAATTATATCAAATCAAATCTTTGTTAACATTTGGGTTACAAAATTCACCAAATCTCGAATGGACCCCAACAGTAACACAAGCTCCAACAAACATATCCAACCAATTGATGTAAAACTGAAAGCTTGGAAGTCTTTCACTTTGGGCTTCATAATAGTGACCCAAAACAAGTTAAGTCTGTAACGCTAGTCCCACAAACATATCCAACCAATTGATGTAAAACTGAAAGCTTTGAAATCTTTCACTAGGGCTCATAATACTGACCCAAGACAAGTGAAGATAAATTGCATGAAAATAACTTGATTCAGAAGAATAGTCAATTATCTTGAAATATAGACCAACAAGTGGTAGACAATAACACTAACCAGAACTTAAGAAAGTAACTATTGAAAAAAGTATAACCTATAGCAACAACATCCTACGTAGATTTGGAAAAAATACTGAAAGAAACATATTGAATAAGAAGTTAAAATATATGAGGCAAAATTTGTTAGACGCAACATAACTAAGATTATTTAAAGGGATTGTCGACAGGAATCCAGACAGTGTACCGGAATAAAAGTTCTTAGCTGTTATTTCTACGTATTTAGTATACGATGGACTTTGATGTTGACAGGAATGATATGAGTGCAGAAACCTTAAGTTTCAAACCAATGATCTAAGGATCCAATCTTTGACATATAACTAGATTATATATGTAGATTAATTAATCTACATACATCATCATACATTGACAGCTGAGAATAAGAAGACAAATAAATAAATAAATAAATAGATAGATGGCTATACATATAAGAGAGAGGTGTTTAAAAACGACTCCCATGTGTTGGTTAAGCTTGTAGGATTAATAAAACATAGAAAAATATTCCTAGAGAGCTGAGAGTATAATTCGTCATCGTAGAGTATTATTTCATATGACAACTAAATTTGTGGAGGAGAAACCACGGCAGGTCGCAGGCCTTTGGTGGGTCTGTCGAAGAATCTAATAATTTAACGTAACACTTTTATTATAGATAATAAAAAATATATAGTATAATATTACTGAAGAAGAAGAGAGAACTCTAATATATATATATATATATATATATATATATATATATATATACTAGTATATACGCACGTGCGTTGCACGTATTTCATATTACTTTGAAAAAAAAATAGTTTATTAAAAGAGCAAACGACAATTTCTTAATTTTATTATTCGTGAAAATATAATAGGTAAGAGCATGAAAATTGGAAGAAATTAAATGACGAAAATATGAAAGATTTCTCTTATCTCTTGGGCTCATGTGCCTACTTTGCATGGATGATTTATTAACTTTTGTTTATTCTCCAAACTACCTATTTTCCATGCATGCATATCTTTGTTTTATTAACTATCATTTCCCAAGTTGCCTCATGTATGCATACATATATTTAATATGTATTTAATTATTTTTTTAATTACTTAGATATCCTTATCAACGTTAATACATATTGAAATGTAATGAAGGGTATTTTTGGAACGAAAAACTTTCACGGTGAAGCCTAGTTTTGACATTATATAGTAGAATATATATATATATATATATATATATATATATATATATATATATATGCAAGAAACTCAAATATTGAACAATATTTCACGCTTCAGCAAACACTAAACAATGGGGTTAGTTGGCAAGTGACAATACGCTTTACAACACTTGGCCATCAAATTAAATTGACTGCTCGTCTCCCGTCTTCTGAAAGATATATAAATTGTATTTTTTGTTCCGTTGGCAGAATACTAATAGGAATAGTCGAGCTTGTTATTATTAGTTGACACATGGGAGTTGTTAGTGAACAGATGTTGTTCTTTCCTTAATCCATGTTCACCTTAATGATTTCTGTCAGCTTCTAACGCTGTCAGGGCCCTAATTTCAGGTGACAACAAACATTAGATAGGCTATTTTACAAGCATCAATCAAATGAAGTGGTTGACCAGACCGAAATAAAACACAGACTTTCTAATGGCGCTATCAAAACATAATATTCAAAGGTCCAAATTGCACCTTCGCCCCTTTCTCATAGTAACCCTGAATGCCATAAGTGTTTTTCCTGTATCTTTCCGTTTGGAGCAAGCTAACTAGTCATTGTACTATAGTGCTGTAAGCAAAGTTAATTGACAAAGAACCCCAAACTGTAGCAACTCCCCATATTCATGGTAATCAACAGGTACATACAACAACTATCAAAATATTACTCCAACCCTGGAACCATGGGAGCAACCGATGGTTCACCCCCTTGTTCGCACGAGTACTCTTACAATAGGACAACGAGCCACCCTCTAGGTTCGAGCATTCCTTCTACTAACTCGCTACCATGGCAGTCCAAAGAGGATTAGGTTTCGCAAACGTCCCCTGCAGTGAAGAAGGGACAAAGTAATTCCAGTGAAGGCACGTCTTCAGGAATAACTCCTTTAGACTTTTGTCGATGTTAGGAACACGTGCGTTCTGATACCACGTGTTGGTCGTGCAGCGGAAGAAGTGTTTTGCCAACCCAACTGAGATAACCAACCAATCTACAAACACCAAGCACAGATGAAAACAAGTATATGGCGGTGACTACGTCACCTGGACAAATCTCAATCTTTATAACTCAGATGAAATTACAAGATTGCAAAAACTAATGTTGAAACCCTTTGCCCTAATAGATTCAACTCCCTCACCACACTCAAGAAGAAAGACAAAAGATTATAATTTAAATCACTCACCAACCCGTAGCAATCTCCCTAACCGAAGTTGACGACTCCTCGATTAGATCTCTTTCTTCCTTCTGTCTTGGATGACAAAGTCTTAAGAGCAAAGCACCGGCTTTCTCTTAGATTTTCTGTCACTACCACATTTTCTAGAAAAGGATATTTTAGTAATTTCATATTTAATTAAATATTATGCATGAAAAATAATTATTTGTTGTATTATTTAATTGTTGTTAGATGTCAATTATTTAATTTGGACTTGTGTTAGTGAACCTAACTAGTTAGTTTGGACCCATGGACCAACATGAATTAATTAGTTAGAATTAGCCCAATTAGAAGGCCCATTGTTAAGGAGATGGATTAAATTAATTTAATTATTAGACTAGAAGCTTCCTTCCTTAATTATTTCTTCATGAGAGGCCCCAAGGGGTATAATGGACATTTTATTGTAGCTTGAGGGAGGGGAAATAGGGGCCGGCCTATTTATAAAGGGGGGAAAATCTCTCTCCTTTTTTCATTCCAAAAACTAGATCTAGAATTTCCCTCTATCAAATTCCTTCATTCCCATTTCTTTTTACTACCAAATTTTATTTCAATTTCTTCCCAAATCACCATTAGAGACTTGAGAAGTAAGGATCTAGAAGGAGGAAGTAAGGATCTACAAAGAGAAGCAATGATCTATAAGTTGGAGGCAATTTTATCTCAATTGGAGGTTTAATTGGGAATCCATCTTCCAATAGGTATAATTCAGTTTTTTTCCTTAATTTAGGTTCTAAATCTGAGATTTAACCATAAACAATTAACCCATATGCATAGGCTACCCATAGGATTTGGTTTTGTGTTCATAGGAGGCCTATTGAGAAAGTTATGGTATTTTTTGTGTCAATTTTGGAGAAATTCCGATATTGACATTTGTTGTGTGTGTCAATTGATCCTATAGATCAATTTGGCATGTGCTTGTGTGTTTGGGGCTAGTGTCGTGTCCACAATTGGGTACGTGTAGGTCGTATCCCAACAATTTGATGATACGTGTTGTTTTGGGGGGTTTTCCCTCCGACACGGGACTTTACACATGTCATATTTTGACACGGTCACGTAGATCTATATTTGACTCTTCGTATTGTTCATAAATAATATATGTGACTTGTTCGTGTTATTCGGGGTACGTTTGGATATGTGGTGGACTCGTGTCGTATGCGTATCCGAGATCTAGTGGGATACGGGACACGATCCATGTGTTTGTGCAATTTAATTTCTAGATCTAATTCTCTTGTCATTATGATGTGTAAAATTATATATATATATATATATATATATATATATATATATATATATATATATATTGATGTGTATATATAATTATGTATTGATGTGTCATAGGTCAATATATCTATTTTACCTATGTGTATGTATATAGGTATATAGCTATTATTCTACATATGTAAGAACTATTTAATATTGTAGTATCTAGATATATTATAGTATATACATATATGTATAGGTATTGTATATATATATATATATATATATATATATATATATATATATATATATATATATATATATATATATATATATATATATATATATATATATATATATATATGTTGTTATATATGTATACTTATATGTTGTATGTATTTATATTGTGAATGATTATTTATACATGTACGCATATATGTTACTATATATATATATATATATATATATATATATATATATATATATATATATATATATATATATATATATATATGTTATGTCATAATAATTATTATGTACATATATAGTATTGTGGAGTATGTGTGTATATATATTGTTGTGTATATGTTAATAGATAATTATATGTGTTTAGAATCATAAGGTATATTTTATTTATGTATATGGTTATATGTACGTATAAGTACGTGTGTTGGCATAAACATATTACTATGTATGGGTGTATGTAAGGTATTAGTAGTTATATATATATTGTTTGTTAGTTACAATATATATATATATATATATATATATATATATATATATATATATTAAGTTACCTATATATATATATATATATATAAATATATATATATATATTATTAGTGACAGCGGCTGGAACCGAAGCTACAGCGACATCAGTGTCGCTGAAAGGAAGCTGCAGCGGCAGCAGAGAATCGGTGGCAATAGCAGCGAAAGTTTCAGGAAACTATCGCTGAAACAGCATCGTATCAGGAGTTTTAGTGACAGTTTTTAGCGACAGTGCTGAAAACTGTCACTAAAACACCAGTGTATCTTATATACAGCAGCTTTCAGTGACAGCATAATTAGTTTTTAGCGACAGTTTGGCAATTTTCATTTATATATATATATATATATATATATATATATATATATGCTATATGGTATTAATATATATATGTAAATATGTTCCTAAATTGCTACTTGCATTATATTATGCTATATGTCTAATAATAGGTGTAGTATATATATATAGTTATGGGTAGTTATCATAAACAAAGTATTGGGTATTACCTTGAGATACCAAGGTAAGTACCAAGGTAAATTGGAATACCCAAGGTATTGGATTGGGGTATCAAGATGTTGATTTTAGGTTAGGATACCAAGTTGGTTCAAAACCACGATACCTATTTAATGTTTGTAAATATGATCCTATATTACTAATAATTGTTTGATATATATATATATATTGATGTTTTACCTTTAGATTATGTATCCGGAGATACGGTATCCTAATATTTTAAGATAGGGTTTTCTTATGGCTTAGACTTTAGTATTTTGAACTCAATATTTTTGTGTAAGACTTGTGCAACCTAGAAATAGGTAGTTGACCATAGTTGACTATAGTTGACCATAGTTGACCGTAATTTGACCATAGTTTGACTTTTGACTTAGAATTGACTTGTTGATTTAGAAGTTGACTAGTTTAACTTATTCTATTTTCGGAACCTTGTATTGATGTTGTATTCCATATCTAGGTCTTCGAGGCACCGTGTCAGAGATCTGTGAGACTATTCATTAGACTTCAGGCGAGTACATTCTCTGATAGTTTCTTATCTATGATATCCTCTATGTTCATTGTATCTAGTGTAGATATCCATGTTCTCTTGACACTATAGTTACACGGATTGGTATATCTGAATCTCGTCATGAGATGTTATTCCTTGGTATATGGTGTATATGGTGCAAGTATTATTTCATTGGTTATCTTGTACATGTACAGACACTGATTCTCGGGAAGACTAGCTATCTTCTTGGGGAATCTCGTGCCATAAAATACCGTGGTTGGATCTATTATACCAGTCGAGGGTGGAAAGTAATTTAGTATAGTTATGTGATCAATACCCCTATTGTATCAAATACTGTTATTGAATATTGTTGATTATACACCGCACGTATGATTAGCCAAGCCATATATATTGTATCATGTTCCCAAGCCGATCACATGTTAAAGCTAGTACTCACATACTTAGACATTAGTATTCTTGTTCATTGGCATATTGTTCATTATGGTATTTATTCCAGTATTTCCTTATTGTATGTATCTCTCGTATCTATTGTGCATCTTGTATATTCACATCTATTTACTGCTACATAGTTTTTATCATTGATTAGAACTGTTGTTAGAGATGTACTCTGCTCCTTTCCTGACTGGATTTTTTTTTAGATGACACTAAGGAGTGGTACCCTACCTATTATGGACCTCATTATGTTGTGGGTTTAGAGTCTGAGACCCTGGCTCAGGAGGGACTTATCCCAACTAAGACAGTTGACCCAGGAGTAGTAGTTTCTTAGTATTCTTTGTACTGGATTTGTCTCCAGCTTATTTTTTTATTTCTTTCAGACTCATGAGTTGTATTATGACTATTTTATTGTTTTATCTGATTTGTGCTCATTTCTATCTTAGATTTATGATTGAGTATATTATCATTGTTGGTGGTTTATTATATTGTTAGATAGATTACCCACACAATGTTCTACCGCCGATTCTGCGACGTAGGCTGGACGTTATTTTCGACTTGTACCCTTACACCGGGTGCGGATCATAACACATTTTTAGTTGTGGCCCATACAGGTCAAACTTCACAAGTTATGCAATGTCGTGGTAGTGCGATGATTTAGTTGTATTACTGCGAGCCTGCGATAGGATATAGGCTGAGATACTCAATCACATCTAGAAAAATTCTTTTGATTCAACTATTCTCCTTTGATATTGATGCTTGATCTCTTAATCTGTCCTTTTCTTGAGTGTCTTACATCTTGTGCCATATTGGTTCTTTCTTTCGCTTTGTCTCAGGTTGCCGCCTAAGACTAGATCGCAGTAGGGGAGAGCAGCTTCTGAGAGGTCTGCGACATCCCGAGGGCCTGCACCAGTCCCTTCTCCGGTGATTGGAGTGTCAGCTGCTTTCGGAGGTCCACCACCTACTCAAAGGACTGTGCCAGCTGTATCTGAGGGGCTTCCACCTCCACCTCCTGTGCCAACAGAGGCGACACAGATGTTTATACTGTTTCGTGAGATGCTCGAGGCATAGAGGGCTCAGTCAGAGGCACATCTGTCACCACCCCATTTCCAGAGCCGGGTATTTTTTTTTTAATTTAGTTAATTGTGCATTATTTTTATTTAATTGTATTTATAATTAATTATTGATTGTATTATTTTTATTTTGATTGTTTTAGGGTTTTGGCTAGCCTGGACCCATGTCAGACCCTAGTGGACCCATGTCCGACCCAGCCCACACCCTTGTGAGAATTATTTTGGGGCTTAGAATATTTATTTTATTTTTAGGAAGTTAGTTGGAGAGATTTGGAACTAGTTTGAGCGCATTTGGAACCCGGAACCCAAAACCTAGAGAGTAGGGGCGTTTTGGGAATGTGGAACTTAGTGTAACCCTTTTTATTACACTTGGCCGGCCTACCTACCCCTCCCCACCCGTGAGACCAGCAGCCCCATTCCCGTGAGCAGCCCCACAGCCCCCTTTCTTCATTCCTCTTCATCCTACTTCTTCTTCTTCTTCTTCTCCACTTCTTCTTCTTCTCCTTCTTCCTCCAAAGTAAGTCCCTCTTCCTTCTTTCTTCCATTCCTTCTTCTTTATGTAACCCTAACCCTAGATCTTTTCCCAACCTAGATGGGTAGAGCCTAGATTTGGTGTTGGAGCTTGGATTTGAGGCTTGGAGCTTGTAGGAGGTGAATTTGGAGAGATTTGGAGATTTTGGCTTGGGATTCCAACTCCCAAGAGGTAAACCCTAAATTTCCCCTTGTAATTACTCTTTTATAGTGTAATTAATATTTTAGAACCTTCCTAGACCCTTAGGCTACCCGTGGGAGGAAGTTGGAACTAGTTGGGTAGTGTTTGGAGACTTTAACACTAGGTTTTGTGTCAATTTCGGGTGGAATCCGAATTTGGCCCAATTTTGGGTGATGCCCTAGGTTAGACAGACCTAGGTAGACGTTGTCGGGTGTCGTGAGGGTGAGAGCGTGTCTCCGTTCGGACACGGGAAGCCGCGTCGCGGAGAAACGGGCGTTTTGGGCGAAATTGGGGCTTTTCGTCGTCGCCGATTCTAAGTGCGTGTGCGTTTCCGCCACGGGCCTAGAATCGACGCGGGAGCACATTTTCTAGGATCTAGACATCGTTTAGGATGCGTGGGTAAATTTTGGGCCGATTCCGAGTTCGTTTGGTGTGAGTTTCAGGAGGTTTTCCGAGCCGCGCACCACGTGTTCGTCGAAATGACCGAACGGCCATTTCGACTTGGTTTCCTCGTTTCGGGCTTGTGCGCGCGTTGGGTTAGTATCGGGGAGTGTGTGCTAGAGTTTTCGAGCTATATTTTATATATTTATAGGCGTTGGTGAGTGTCGGGGTCTTTGGGCGTGAGTGGGGTGTGTGGTTTGAGTGTTGTGTTGTGTTGTGGTTGTGTGTGTGTCTATATATATATATATATTTATATGTGTACATATATATGTATATATTTATATGTATTTGTATATATGTATATATATTTATATATATGGGTGTGTGTATTTATATCTATGTGCTTGTGGGTGTATATGTCTATGTGTATATATATATATGTATATGTGTAAGTGTGCTTGTGTGTATATGTATATATATATTTGAATGTGTGTGTGTATATATATATATCTTAGAGAGTGTGTGTGTGTATTGATATGTATATATATATATTTGTATGTGTGTATATATATATTAATATGTGTGTTTATACATATTTATAGCTATGTATATATTTGTGTGTGAGTGTGTGTATTAGTGTGTTTGTGAGTGTGTAGGTGTGTGTGTTAGTGAGTGTGTTAGAATAGAGATAAGTGTATATATATATAGGTATCTAGTAGTATATATATAGAGCTATTAGTGTGTATATACATATATATAGATATATGGGTGTTTATACATATATATAGATATATGTATATAATTATATGTGTGTGTGTGTTGATATGTGTTTGAGTGTTTTTGTGTGTTAGTAGATATATTAGTGTGGGTATGTATATATATAGGAGCTTGTGTGTATATATATATATGTATGTATATATATATATATATATATAGATATATATATATGTGTATATATAGGAGTGTGTGTGTGGGTGTATGAGAGAAGAGAGGGGGGGGGGACTGGACCTGCACAGCAGCAGCAGCAGCGTGCAGTGCGTTGCGCACTGCACAGCAATGCAGCAGCAGCAGGAAGCTGCAGCAGCAGCAGCAAAGCTGCAGTAGCAGCAGCTAGCAGCAGCAAAGCAGCCACAGCAGCAGTTTGCAGCAGCGAGCAGCAGCAAGGTGCGGAGCAAGAGCAGCAGCAGCGTGTTAGCGAGGGCTAGTGAAGGAGAAGATAGATTGATATATATATAAGTAGATAGATAGATTGATAGATACTTGGATAGATAGATAGATTCATAGATAGTTAGAGAGATAGGTAGATAGTTAGACATTTAGATACATAAATAGATTTGTTAGATAAATAGGTATATGTTAGATAGATAAATAGATAGATGGTTGATTGATAGGTAAATAGGTAGTAGATAGATATTTAGATAGATAGATAACAAGGTAAATAGTTAAATAGATACATAGATAGTTAGATAAATAGATTCTTAGATAGGTAGATGGATAATTAGATAGATAGATAGGTAATTGATAGGTAGATAGTTAGGTTTCTAGATACTAGATAGGTAGATAGCTAGATACTTAGATATATCTATCTAAGATATAGATACCTATATACATATAGTTATATCAATACCTAGAGATATCTAGATAGTATAGTCATATATATAGGTGTATGGGTAAGGTAATGGGTATTAATGGGTATGTGTGTGGATATATATGTATATAGGTAGATACCTACTTAGATATATATATATATATGATAGATATATATATTACCTAGCCTAGATTAATAATTAGGTGCATAATTAGTAACTAGATAGCTAGTTAGAGGAGTTTAGAGCGGTATCTCAATACCTTGAGATACCGAGGTATCTCAATACCTTGAGATAACCAAGGTATTGGGTTTCGAGCGGGGTTTTTGAGCAATAGCCTAGGATTTGTCTTGGAGTGATTTTTATATGCTTATGTGTATATATTTACGCGTGCTAGCATAGGTTTTAGAGGGTATAGGCGGGGTATATAGCGTAGGTTGAGGTATCGGATACCGAGGGTATCCCGGTATCTCAAGGAGGCGAGTTTGAGAGTTTTCTAGCTTAATGACCTCGGTTTGACCTAGAATTTCAGGAGCACCCTAGTTTGACCCAGACTTGACCGTAGTTGACTCGGTTGACCGCCAAAGTCAACTTTTGACCTAGTTTTGACCCAGAGTTGACTTTTTGGACCCAGAGTTGACTTTTTGACCCAGATTTCACCAGTTTGATCCGTTTGACCTAGAACGACCCTAGAAGCCTATTTTTCATTATTTTGTATCTGTTTAACTCATTAGAACCCTATTAACCTTGCTTTTCGCATTAGGTTCTTGCGACACCGGTTCGGATTGCCAGTTGCTCAAGACGTCAGGCGAGTACATTCTCTGATAGTTTTCATTATTTGATGATTATTATGATTCAGCTTCTAGTATAGTATCATCTGATTATTCTGGAACAACACGGGACACTGATTGATATTTCTGGATTCATTTACTTGCGACACGTACATTTCATGTTTCTGGCCTCTATTCTGGAATCACTACTGGCATCACCTACAGGCATCACCTACAGGCATCATTCATGTACAGGCTGGACTCATCTTGATTTGCGTGTCGGGTCTTGGATCCACTTGTATTAGTCGGGGCGGAGAAATACTCGAGTAGACATGTAAACATTCCTATCTGGCATCATCAGGAATCACTCCCTCTGGTCTAATCTGGAATGATAGCAGCCGTGCACCCAGTGCGCGGTGAGCCGTACTTACCCCTAGCCGTTTACATGTCGAAACAAGTATTTCAAAGACACCGAGTTCATTCTTTATAGTCTGGACTCTCATGCATTTCTTGACTTGTCTCACTTACATGTTTCTGGACTTGACTCACTACATGTTTTTCATACTAGACTCACTACACGTTCATGTGCACGAACTTGATCTTAGCTTAGATTTTCTGTATCTTGTAGTTATTACTATCTTGCTCTGATATCCATGCATCTTTACCTTTATGCACCAGTGACTTACATATTTTCTTGTTCATACTTGCTCCATTTTTCTTGCTACTTGCTATAACTGTTTTATAGTTTTTATCATTTAAATGGAACTGCTGTTAGAGATGTACTTGCTCCAGTCCTGACTGGACATATTTTTCAGAGTATCCGGAGGATTGGTGTCCGACGTTTTATGGACCTGAGCCTATCGATGGTGCAGACAGGGACCCTCTAGCTTAGGGGTGATTTCCGGGTTGGTAGCCGGGATCACTGAGACCTTGTTGTTGTTTTTATTAGCTTTTAGCACCGGATTTGTCTCCGGTTTTGGATTGAGACCTTGTTTGTATATTATTTTAGATATTGCTGTATTATTATTTGATGTTGTGGTTGTTGTAGTAGTTGGTGATGGTTAGACTTTATAGTTGCTAGATCTCTGTGTTATCTTATCGTGCTTAGATTCGTGATTGAGTATATTGTGATTATCATTATGATATTTGCTCCTCCGTTTGGAGTTGAGATCTTGACAGGTTTATATTGTTTGTGTGGTTGCCCTCCTTTTGGAGAGGTCATGGCCGATTTTTGTGTGAGATTATTATTTAGTTAGTTAACCTAGACAGCGTTCTACCGCCGATGCTGCGGCGTAGGCTGGACGTACCCACGACTCATGCCCGATTTTCCGGGTGCGGGTCGTGACAACATCAGAGGCAGACCGACGTTCTACGGTAGGGCATCGAGAGTGCTTATCAGCGTGCTCGTGCCGTAGTCGAGAGAGGTGTTCTGGTCCAGTAGCAAGTTGCTCCTCAGGTTGCTCAGCTTCGGCCAGGCAATATTCAGGACTTCAAGAAACTGGAGCCTAGGGTTTTCAAAGGGACGGAGGGCATCCTCTATGTTGATGATTGGCTCAAGGACATTGAGCGTCTTATGAGGGTGTCCCATCTTTTTGAGGATTTGAAGGTTGAGGCGGTAGGACTTCAACTGTTCGACGTCGCTCATACTTGGTTCAGGAATGAGCCGATTCTGGTTGACGTAGGACAGTCTTAGGAGTTATTCAAGGACCTCTTCAAGAAGAAGTTCTTCGCCCGGGCAGACAGGCTAGATTTGGGGAGGCAGTTTGAGAGTCTCATTCAGGGGAGCATGTCTGTGGAGGAGTACGCTGTGGAGTTCGGCAGGTTGAGCCAATTTGCAGAGTATCTGGTGAGAGAGCCGGAGGTTCGGGCTATTCGTTTCCGTGAGGGTCTAAACTAGGAAGTGAAGATCCTCATTCCGTCTTTTTATGTGACATACTCGGAGATACTTGCGTAGGCATGCAAGGTTTAGCGGGAGTTGGGTTTGAAGCCCAAGAGAGACCATGACTCTTTTTTGGGGGCCAACAACAGTGCAGTATGTGCAAAACATCCTCATTTCCAGTCTAGATCTTTCGAGCAGCCACAGTAGAACCAGACTCCAGCTAGGGCGCCTTTTCACCAGGCACCACAGCAGCAGAGACAGTTACAACAAGCTTTCTTCCACTACTACAAAAAGTTCGGCCATATCTGGAAAGTTTGCAGGAGGAGGTTGGGAGTTTATTTGTATTGTGGTACTGAAGGGCATCAATCGAGAGAGTGTCCTCATCATGCAGTTCAGGGAGCAGTTTCAGCTCTGAGGGCACAGACGAGACCACCTGCAGCACAGCCGAAGGGACCTCTTTTGACACAGCAGCAGCATTTTGTCCAGCATCAACAGTAGGGAGGTGCACGTCAGGGACGAGCGTTTGCTATGACCATCGAGGAGGATGAACCCACTAGAGATGTCATCGCAGGTTCTATTCTTCTTGATTCTATTCTAGCTTTAGCTTTGTTTGATAGTGGTGTTTTCCATTATTTTGTATCTGTTTCTTTTGCTCTGAAGCATGGTTTGGTAGCTGAGTTTTTGCTTAGGACTTGCAAGATCATGACCGGGGGAGGCATTATCCTGGTTAATAATATTTACAACGATCGGAGAGTTACTCTGGGAGGTCGGGAGTTGAGTGTGTGTCTACTTGTAATGCCACTTAAAGCTACGATATTGTACTTAGGATGGATTGGTTGAGTAGGCACTGTGCTAGCATAGATTGTAGAGAAGGTAGAGTTTTGTTTGGTCCGACAGGAGAGCCAGAGTCCGAGTTTGCTAGAGGAGCTGCAAAGAAGGGAGAAGGCATTATTTGTGGAGCTATAGTGGAAGATAAGGCATTGCCACATCCGTTGATAGCAGAGTTCTTGGATGTATTTCCTGAGGAGTTGCCAGGGTTGCCGCCAGATCGAGATGTTGAATTTTCTATAGACTTGGTGCTAGGTACAGAACTAATTTTGCAGCATGTCTATAGAGTAAACAACAGCAAGCTGGCTGAGCTGAAGAAGCAGGTGGATGAATTGCAGGATAAGGGGTTTATCAGATCGAGTTTTTCACCGTGGGAAGCCCCGGTATTGTTTGTACCGAAGAAGGATGGGTTGGTGCGCATGTGCATTGATTACAGGGCTTTGAATAATCTCACTATAAAGAATAAGTATCCTTTGCCACGGATTGATGATCTGTTTGATCAGTTGAGTGGAGCCAAGGTATTTTCTAAGATAGATTTGAGATCAGGCTACCATCAGGTGAAGGTGAAGCCGGTGGACATACCGAAGACTACTTTTAGAACTCGGTATGGTCAGAACGAGTTTATGGTGATGTCGTTTGGGTTGACTAATGCACCGGCGGTATTTAGGAACTTGATGAACCAGGTGTTCCTTCAGTACCTTAACAAGTTTGTGGTGGTGTTCAACGACGACATACTCATATACTCGAAGACACCGGAGGAGCATGAGGAGCATTTGAGGATTGTGTTGGATGTGCTGAGGAAGGAGAAGCTGTATGGAAAGTTGTCCAAATGTGACTTTTCTTGGACAAGGTGGAATTCTTTGGGCATGTTGTGACTGGTGATGGTATTTCAGTAGATCCGAAGAAGATCGCAGCAGTAGAATCTTGGAAGACCCCGAGTTCGGTAGCAGAGATCAGGAGTTTCTTGGGATTGGCAGGCTACTACAGGAAGTTTGTGCAAGATTTTTTGAGGATTGCCGAGCCGATGACCAGACTCACCAGGAAGGATGTAGAGTTTGTTTGGACGGAGGATTGCCAGGTTGCTTTTGAGGAGTTGAAGAAGAGGTTGACTTCTGCTCCTATTTTGACGTTGCCATCAGGGTCTGGAGGTTTCACTATTTATAGTGATGCATCGGGGAAAGAGTTGGATTGTGTTCTTCAGCAGAATAGGAAAGTGATTGCCTATGCATCCAGGCAATTACGTCCTCATGAAAAGAACTATCCTACCCATGATTTGGAGTTGGCAGCAGTCATATTCGCCCTGAAGTTGTGGAAATATTATTTGTACGGAGAGCGTGTGGAGATCTTCACAGACCACAAAAGCTTGAAGTACGTTTTCACGCAGAAGGAGTTGAACATGAGGCAGCGTCGGTGGTTGGAACTGATGAAGGACTTTGATATATCTTTGTAGTATCATCTTGGGAATGATAATATAGTTGCCGATGCTTTGAGTAGGTATCCGGTATCTATGTTCTTGACACATTATCGATATTTGTTGGAGGACTTGGAGAGTTTGGGCATCGAGGTGATAGTTCCTAGTTGTGCTATGCAGATGTGGGGATTGTAGATACATTCAGATTTGATGGACAGGATCAAGGCAGCACAGTATGAAGATGTATCTCTGAGGAGCATCAGAGCTCAGGTGAGAGCAGGATTGGAGGTTGATTTCACCATTGCTGAGGATGGATCTTTGAGGCATGGAGTTAGATTGTGTGTGCCTAGTGGGGAGTTGCGTAAGGAGGTATTGCAGGAAGCGCATCGCTCTCAGTATTCCATGCATCCAGGTGCCAACAAGATGTATTGGGATATGCGAGAGAGTGTGTGGTGGTATGGCATGAAGAGGGAAGTGGCACAGTTTGTATCCAGATGCTTGGTGTGCCTGTAGGTGAAAGCCGAGAGGCAGAGGACATGAGGTTTACTTCAGCCATTACCCATTCCAAAGTGGAAGTGAGAGCACATTACTATGGATTTTGTTTCCGGACTTCCACGATCTCCAGGAGGAAAAGACGGGATTTGGGTCATCGTTGATAGATTAACCAAGTCGGCCTACTTTTTGCCTTTCAATGTGGGTTTGTCTACGGAGAAGCTGGCAGAGATGTATGTGAGGCAGATCGTTAGGATACATGGAGTTTCCGTCAGCATAATCTCGGATCGGGATAGTCATTTCACTTCTCATTTCTGGAGAAGTTTGCAGGAGAGTTTGGGCACTCAGCTCAAGTTCAGTACTGCGTATCATCCCCAGACAAATAGGCAGTCAGAGAGGACTATTCATACTCTCGAGGATATCTTGCACACTTGTGTACTAGATTTTAGGGGTTCTTGGGAGGATCGTCTACATTTGGTAGAGTTTGCTTACAACAACAGTTACCAGGCCAGTATAGAGATGTCACCTTTTGAAGCTCTGTATGGTCGGAGGTGTCATACTCCTTTGTCTTGAGATGATATTGGAGAGAAAGTTTTGCTTGGGCTAGAGATGGTTGTGGATGCAGCAGAGAAGGTTCAGTTGATCAGAGACAGACTTCGTGTGGCGCATGACAGACAGCGACATTGGGCCGATAGACACCGGAGACCTTTGGAGTTCGAGGTATAGTTTAGATTTTTGTTTTGTGCTTGTTCTTGGTTGTTTGTTATAGATTAAGTTCTTAAGGTGGTGTTTTGTTCTAGATGGGTGGTTTGGTGTTTCAGAGGATTTCTCCGACACGAGGCACGATTCGTTTCGGTGGAGGCGGGAAGCTTAGTCCTCGATTCATCGGACCTTTCACTATTCTAGAGAGGGTCAGTGCAGTTGCTTATAGACTAGACTTACCACCTGCATTGGAGGGAGTGTACAACGTGTTTCACTTGTCACAGTTGAGACGGTACGTGGCAGATCTAAGTCATGTATTGGATCACTCGGAGATAGAGATGGGCCCTACTCTTAGCTATCCAGAGCAGCCAGTTGAGATTCTGGATCGGAGAGAGAAGGTGCTGAGGAACTAGACTATTCCTTTGGTGCGCGTCGCATGGAGGCATCACTCTCGGGGGAGTCTACCTGGGAGAGAGAGGATGAAATGCGAGAGCGTTATCCATATTTGTTTGTGCCTTGAGGTATATTATTTCCTAGTTATGATTTGTTCATTGTTATATTCGGTCATAGTTAGTTATGATTCTTTAGTTCTGTTCTGTTATTTTCTGGGGGTAGTTTTTATCTTTGAATTTTGACGATGAAATTATTTTAAGGAGGATAGACTTGTCACTACCACATTTTCTAGGAAAGAATATTTTAGTAATTTTATATTTAATTAAATATTGTGCATGATAAATAATTATTTGTTATATTATTTAATTATTGTTAGATGTTAATTATTTAATTTGGACTTGTGTTAGTGGACCTAACTAGTTAGTTTGGACCCATGGACCAACATGAATTAATTAGTTGGAATTAGCCAAATTAGAAGGCCCATTGTTAAGGAGATGGATTAAATTAATTTAATCATTAGACTAGAAGCTTCATTCCTTAATTATTTCTTCATGAGAGGCCCCAAGGGGTATAATGGAAATTTTATAGTAGCTTGAGGGAGGGGAAATAGGGGCCGGTTTATTTATAAAGGGGGGGAGAGAATTCTCTCTCCTCTTTTTATTCTAAAAACTAGATCTAGAATTTTTCTCTACCAAATTCCTTCATTCCCATTTCTTTTCCCTACCAAATTTCATTCCAATTCCTTCCCAAATTACCATTAGAGACTTGATAAGTAAGGATCTAGAAGGAAGAAGCAAGGATCTACAAAGAGGAGCAAGGATCTACAAGTTGGAGGCAATTTTATCTCAATTGGAGGTTTCATTGAGAATCCATCTCCCAATAGGTACAATTCAGTTTTTTCTTTAATTTACGTTCTAAATCTGAGATTTAACCATGGAAAATCAACCTATATGGATAGGCTACCCATAGGATTTGGTTTTGTGTTCATAGGAGGCCTATTGAGAAAGTTATGGTACTTTTTGTGTCAATTTTAGGTGAATTTTGAGATTGACATTTGTTGTGTGTGTCAATTGATTCTATAGATCAATTTGGCATGTTCTTGTGTGCTTGGGGCTAGTGTCGTATCCACAATTGGGTACGTGTAGGTCGTATCCCAATAATTTGGTGATACGTGTTATTTTGGTGGTTTTTCCTCCGACATGGGACTTTACACATGTCATATTTTGACACGAACACGTAGATCTATATTTGACTCTTCGTATTATTCATAAATAATATATGTGATTTATTCGTATCCTTCGGGATATGTTTGGATGTGTGGTGGACTCGTGTCGCATGCGTATCCTAGATCTAGTGGGATACGGGGTGATACGATCCATGTGTTTGTGCAATTTAATTTATAGATCTAATTTTCTTGTCATTATGATATGTATATGTATATATATATATATATATATATATATATATATATATATATATATATATATATATATATATATTGATGTGTATATATAATTATGTATTGATGTGTCATAGATCTATATATCTATTTTACCTATGTGTATGTATATAGGTATGTAGCTATTATTCTACGTATATAAGAACTAGTTAATATTGTAGTTTCTAGATATATTATAGTATATACATAAATGTATAGGTATTGTATATATATATATATATATGTTGTTATATATGTATACTTATATGTTATATGTATTTATATTATGAATAATTATTTATACATGTAAGCATATATGTTACTATATATATATATATATATATATATATATATATATATATATATTTGTGTGTGTGTGTGTGTGTGTGTGTGTGTGTGTGTGTGTGTGTGTGTGTATGTTATGTCATAATAGTTATTATGTACATATATAGTATTGTGGAGTATGTGTGTATATATATAGTTGTGTATATGTTAATAGATAATTATATGTGTTTAGAATCATAAGTTATATTTTATTTATGTATATGGTTATATATACGTATACGTACTGTGTTGTCATAAACATATTACTTTGTATGGGTGTATGTAAGGTATTAGTAGTATTATATATATATTGTTTGTTAGTTATATATATATATATATATATATATATATATATATATATATAGTATATGTATTATGTTAGCTATATATATATTATATATATATTTATATTTATTATTAGTGACAGCGGTTGGAACCGAAGCAACAACGACCGTCACAGAACGTCAATAGCATAGCAGCAGCGGGCAGAGCTACAGCGACAGCAGTGTCGCTGAAAGGAAGCAGCAGCGGCAGCAGAGAATCGGTGGCAGCAGCAGCGATAGTTTCAGGAAACTATTGCTAAAACAGCAGCATATCAGCAGCGTATCAGGACTTTTAGTGACAGTTTTTAGCGACAGTGCAGGAAACTGTCACTAAAATAGCAGTGTATCTTATATACAGCATCTTTCAGTGACAGCATAATAGGTTTTTGGCGACAGTTCGGCTGTTTTCATTATATATATATATATATATATATATATATATATATATATATATATATATATATATATATATATATATATATATATATATATGGTATTAATATATATGTAATATGTTCCTAAATTGGTACTTGCATTATATTATGCTATATGTCTAATAATGGGTGTAGTATATATATATAGTTATGGGTAGTTATCATAAACAAAGTATTGGGTATTACCTTGAGATACCAAGGTAAGTACCAAGGTAAATTGGGATACCCAAGGTATTGGATTGGGGTATCAAGATGTTGATTTTAGGTTGGGATACCAAGTTGGTTCAAAACTATGGTACCTATTTAATGTTTGTAATTATGATTCTATATTATTAATAATTGTTTAATATATATATATATATATTAATGTTTTACCTTTGGATTATGTATCCGGAGATACGGTATCATAATATTTTAAGATAGGGTTTTCTTATGGCTTAGACTTTAGTATTTTGAACTCAATATTTTTGTGTAAGACTGAGGAGTGGTACCCTACCTATTATGGACCTCAGGATGTTGTGGGTTTAGAGTCTGAGACGCTGCCTCAGGAGGAACTTATCCCAACTGAGACAGTTGACCCAGGAGTAGTAGCTTCTTAGTATTCTTTGTACTGGATTTGTCTCCAACTTATTTTGTTATTTCTTTCAGACTCATTGATGTATTATTTTAGACTCATGAGTTATATCATGACTATTCTATTCTTTTATCTGATTCGTGCTCATTTCTATCTTAGATTTGTGATTGAGTATATTATCATTATTGGTGGTTCATTATATTGTTAGATAGATTACCCAGACATCGTTCTACCGTTGATTCTGCAGCGTAGGCTGGGCGTTATTTCTGACTTATACCCTTACACCGGGTGCGGGTCATGACATTTCTTGTGGTTCTTCTTTGTGCCTCCACCCTCCTCCCTATTTATAGGATGAGAAATCTATTTTAGAGTTAGGAAATCCTAAAAATAAGCAACCATAAGATCCAGCCGTCCACTAGCATCCAATGGTCCAAACTATAACCTAAAACACTAAAATTTGAGCAGTCGCCGTCGACACCGAACTCGGACCGACTTCGATTTTGAGGTTCTGGAACATCACACCGAGTTCGGCCCGAACTAGGATATGGACCGAGTTCGGACCAAAATTTGCCCCTTTCAGCAGACTTGATTCCCAACAATCTACTCCTCCAGTCTGATGAGAGGTGTTGGCTCCATGACTCCTCAACTGGACTCCATGCCTGTCGCCCCGTAACATAAATCATGTCCCCCCATGCCACCGATCTCTGATCCCTCGAGTTTCTTTGCATCTTCCATCATCTCCAGCTCCTCGACCATCACGTCGATGCTAGCTACCATGCGTGACACCTTCTGCACCAGTGGGATCCTGCCGATATCAATAATACGGCCAAGACCGAAGTCCCTGACGATCAGCCTCACAGTGAGTCTTGGCTGCCTGTCCCCGACTTTCGTCTTCCACCGAAATGTGTTAACGTTCCGACGAGCTTCTTTAACCTTGGCTGGCCTAACAAAGTGGACGGTACGATTCTCCCAAGATTCGAACTCTTGAATCTGCCCACCTTCGTGTCCAAACTTGAAGCTCCCCCATACACATGCATCCTCGAGTAGAATATCACGCACTGTGTATATCGTCGATGACCAACAACTTCCCCTGAACTGTGTGAATGATGATGCTCCTACCTCAGATTGATTTTACCGTAAACCTTGATCTCCTCCTTAGCCTCGAACTGCTGAAACCAATGTCGCTCCGTGAAGCTTTGGCAAACCATCCGTCGCCAAAATCTGATCCGTGGAACAACCCCCACCTGAAGACCAACCAACTGTCATGGGACCGACAGACTGACCCTTAATCTTTGGCTCATTACCATTTATTGCTTTGTCTCGATGAACAGAATCCTCTGTATCCCTCAAAGTAACAGAATCCTCTGTATCCCTCAAAGTATCTCGAAGCCTCTCTAAGATAAGTTTTTGACGGTCCACCTCTTATTGAATACCCCTCGAGCCTCCATCCGGTGTTTACGGCCTACATGTACACCTCAGCGGCTTAAGCTTGTACAAGCCACAACACAAACCTCCTCGAGCCAGCTATTAGAAACCCTTCGTAAGCATCCAATCTTTGTCCCCAAACAAACTACGACAGCCATCATCCGTCAGCCTCCCTGCCGAAATCAAGTTATAGCACAAACTCGGTACATGCCGCACATCCTTGAGAATGAGCTTCTCACCAAGCTCCATTGTTAAGTGCACATCACCGATGCCTACATGTATAGCCGTCCCCTTGTTGTCCATCTTCACACATCTAAACCTATCGCCACATTATGACGTGAAGATCCTCCTATATGGAGTGGCGTGATATGATGCCCCCGTATCCATGACCCAGTCATCATTATGACATATGCCATAAGGTTCCTCTATATCAGTTGATGCGATGATGAGATATCCCATAGCCGTGAGATCCTCCTGATCACCCTTACCTTTGGCCTTTCTCAACTTTAAGCTTCATGCAGTTCTTCTTGATATGACCCATTTTGCCACAATGATAGCAGCCCTCCTTCGGTCCATAGTCACAAAATACTGAGAACTCCCCCATGTCCTCGCATGTAACTTGGGTCTTCCCTTTCCATAGGAAGCCACCAGAATAGACTCCGGTTACGATTTCACTTGCTTATGCCAGATCTTCTCATTCAACAAGCGGCTTTTGACTGCCTCCATCGTGACAACTCCATCCGGAGTAGAGTTGCTCACTGACACTACCAACATCTCCCAGCTTTCCGGTAGAGAACTCAAAAGCAGAAGGGCCTGAAGCTCATCCTCAATCACCATCTTCATCGCAGACAGCTGATTGATGATGCCCTAAACCTCGTTCAGATGTTGTGCCACCAGTGCACCCTTCGTGTACTTTGAGTTGACGAGTTGGCAAATCAGAAATGCCTTGTTGCTAGCCGTCTTCCTTTAGTACAATGAATTCAGCTTCTCCCATAATGCTTTTGTAGAACTCTCCTAAGACACGTGGTGAAATACCGAGTTATCCATCCATTGGCGGATGAATCTAACAGCCTTCTGATCTAGTCATTTCCAGTCATCAGCACCTTTGTCCGTCAGCTTTGCTCTATCGCCCTCCAACGGACCTTGCAAGTCCTTGCACCAAAGTAGATCCTCCATCCTTGGCTTCTAAATTGCCTAGTTCCCCCCTGTGAGGGTGATCATTCGAGTGTTCATCGGCTCCGTAGACATAGTTGCACCTTTCCTCTCAAGAAGAACCTGGCTCTGATACCACGTGTTGGCAACACGTGCGCTCTGTTATCACGTATTGGTCGCACAGCGAAAGAAACGCTTTGCCAACCCAACTGAGATAACCAACCAATCTACGAACACCAAGCACAGACGAAGACAAGTATATGGAGGTGACTATGTCACCTGGACAAATCACAATCTTTATAACTCAGATGAAATTACAAGATTGTAAAAACTAATGTTGAAATTATTTGCCCTAATAGGTTCAACCCCCTCACCATAATCAAGAAAAAAGATAGAAGATTATAATTGAAATCACTCACCAACTTATAGTAATCTCCCTAACCGAAGTTGACTACTCCTCGATTAGATCTCCTTCTTCCTTCTGTCTTGGATGGTGAAGTCCTAAGAGCAAAGCACGGGCTTTCTCTTAGATTTTTTATGGACGAGAACCCTAAATATCCAACTAGTACTTCTTCTTTGTGCCTCCACCCTCCTCCCTATTTATAAGATGAGAAACCTATTTTAGGGTTAGGAAACCCTAAAAATAGCCAACCATAAATCAAGCCGTCCATTAGCATCCAATGGTCCAAAATAAAACCTAAAAACTCTAAAATTCGAGCAGCCGCCTCCGATACCGAACTTGGACTGACTTCGGTTTTGAGGTTCGAGAACATCACAACGAGTTTGGCCCAAACTCAGCCAGGGACCGAGTTCGAACCAAACTCTGCCCCTTTCAGCAGACTTGATTCCCAACAATCGAACCCTCTTAGATAACCTCCCTTCTAGTCTAACATGAGCTGAGATGGTAATGACGGCAGAGTTCTAATTCTGAGCGGATGTTTGAGAGCTTTCTGGCTCGAGCAGCATCATGGCTTGCTGGTACCATTCGCCAACAACAGAGGTCTGGGATACCTTAGGTTCAGGTCCCAGCCTCTTTTCCAGAACAGACCCCACATCCGGTACCCCAAAAGCCCCTACGACACATCCCCTTTCCTATGTGACCAAGGGCTTCTCTAGGGGAATTCCTTCCATCTGTGCCTCTTCACTCAAGCTAGTTGAGTCTGCCCGCTCATCGATACCCTCATATGGCTTGGTTCCATTACTTTGCACTTGTGGGAACTAAGAAGTAGTTTGCCGAAAGCAATTTACAAATGGAGCATCTTAGAGGAACCCATTTATATTCTACTTTCTGGTATAGAGGTTCCCTATCATGTAGCTCTATTTCAAGTTCCTCCACCAGTGCATCAATTGTGTTAATTTTCACAAATATTCTCGCATATCATATTATCTCATTTGTCAGGGTGAGGGTGTATGTGCACAACGGCTTACCGATCCTACTTGCCAACTTCATAATGGCCATAGAGCTCCAAAGTTGAGGGAAAGCCAAGGAAGTCTAATATAAATATGCACTGCCGTGAGATGATCATGAACGAAGTCGGTCGATAGGTCTCAGCCACACATAATAATTAGTCTCCCATCAAAGGTCCACAATCCGTTCTCTAGGACCCTATCAAGGTCGCCGGCAAACTGAAACTTTATGAAATATAAGCTGTTCTCACATGAGTAGATGTCCATGTTTCTACATTCTCGTAGCATATTCATGAAGTTGACTGTAGTACAGACGATTATCCGGCACATGTAATGCAATAGTATTCTTCCAAAATCCCTCCATCTCTGCCATGTCCTCCTTATGATTTTGATGACCTTTCTTCACCAACTGGGGCTTGATATATTGCATCAACAGCTCCTCCTTAACCCGCTCGACTTGCGCATGTCCGCCCATAAGATGGATGGGACTTGGAAACTTTTAATAGAAGATAGGTTGGAAGAGGTAAATGATTAAATACCTTGGATGCAGCTCCTCTTTTAGGGGGTATTTTGTTGTTCCAACCTCCGAACCGAATGCAACGCGCATCCCCTCCCCATTGAATCTGTAGTAGATGTTGTTCTCGCTTTGTGAAGAAGACTTGAATTTTGGAGAAAACTGAACACCAATCCCCCTATCTCCTTTCCCGTCAAAATAAGACTTCCTCTTGGCCAATAAATTAAAATACTACATTATTGTAGGCTATAGTGCCACGCTACGCATTGGCACTATGTATGAGAGAGATCTGTTTGTTGGCTCAAGAGGAAACTTTCCTGAAGAGCTCCTTATTGGGACACAAAATGATTGATCTTGATGAGTGGGAAGAACTTCATTCTCTGATTCTTTTACGCCTAATAATGAATCTGGTTTTATAACTACTTGTTGTTAAGTAGATTATTTTCATAAGAAGAATGATAGAACCTGACTCTGCATGCTTAATTAGAGAACCGTATATGCCTTAAGAATGCTTGCCTGCTTGCTTAATAGAAATAATGATCCTTGCTATGCTTAATAAGAGAACTCATATTGCTTGTCTAAGGAAAGAACCATTACCATGCTAAGTCAAGAAACAATATTGCATGCTAAGAGAATACTTTCATTGCTATTTAATGAACCGCTGCCATGTTAAATAGACAAAAGTAAGAGAATAATGTATGTCCATTATCGTATGTTAATAAGTAGAGTAAAAAGATTGCTTGAACATGCCTCTTTATCGAATGCTAAGGATAGAATAGAATTACATGCTTGTTAAAAAGATAGAAGAACTGTTGTCATGTCTGTTTAAATAGAGATTGCTTGCATGTTCTAGAATTGATGGTTACAAATTTCGTACATCGATGGTTACGCGTCTCGTACATCGATGGTTACGTACCCCGTACATCAATATCAACTGATCGTAGAAGAGTTATTATAGAAGAGAATTGATGGTTATGACCTTCGTACATTGATGGTTATGTGTCCCGTACATCGATGGTTATGTACCCCATACATCAATATCGACCGATCGTAGAAGAGTTATTATAGAAGAGAATTGATGGTTACGCACCCCGTACATCGATGGTTACGTGCCCCATAAATCAATATATACTGATCATGGTAGAGATAATATAGAAGTTGCTTGTTCATTGTCTACTTGCATCATAATATTTTATCTGATAGAAGTGCATTCATGCATCGGCCTGGACAAACTTATGCACAAGGGCGTTATCTCTTGACGACCATCATATAGTTATGGTGCATGCTAGGATTCATCCTTCTTGTATACCTAACTGTTTGATGCAGAGATAAACATGAACTAGTACCTATATATTTATGCAATTGTTGCTAACTTATATGTCTGTTGCAGGGATAATCTTTCGGTGAAGAGTAAGGATTATTGAATAAGTGATGTTCATTTTATTGTGCTTCTTATAATATATTAACTTGAAGGTGCTAATGTTCCATTGAGAAGATGAATAGTCCACTAGATGTTGTTTATGTTTCCTTAGAGATTATAGATATGGCTCACAATATAAGCTGCGCACTATACGATAGAGTAATCCCTTTTTTTATGCTTGAATGAATTGAACATGAACTCTAATTTTAAAGATGTTTTCAGTAAAGAAGGAATCTGACTTTATCCCGTACTGCATGAAATGAACCTAGATAAAAAGTAGCAAGATCACTAGTAACGTAATATTTTTATCACATGCTTACTTAGTGTTGGTTTTAGAGATTGTTTCTTATGTTCATTGCGTTTATACTCTCCAGTGCTTTCCCCAAAGTGTTGACCCCCGACCAGTTTTGTTTGCAGGTACTGGATCGTCCGAAGAAGCGATAATAAATCCTCATTCTCAGTAGCATGAGATCTTGAGATGCATAGAGCTATTTTGAGATATTTTCTGTATAAAAGGATGTAATGTATAGAATGATGTCATTGTATTCTGTATTATTCTAGAGAGATGTAAGCCAATTGGCAAGCCTTGTAATCATTTCAGTTATCAATAAAGAGATTGTTTTCTTATACCATTGTGTTCATTTACTTTTCTATTTTATTATGTTGCTACTTCTATATCTGAATAGCTTATTTGTGATTGTTCAAGCCTTGGCCTTGTGCAAGCACAACTTAGGCTTGCACAACATCACCCCCACGCGAGGACAATCAGTTCCGTAAGGCCAAAGCGAGGACATTCGGTGTCACTACCACATTTTCTAGGAAAGAATATTTTAGTAATTTTATATTTATTAAATAGTGTGCTTGATAAACAATTATTTGTTGTATTATTTAATTGTTGTTAGATGTTAACTATTTAATTTAGACTTGTATTAGTGGACCTAACAAGTTTCGTTTAGACCCATGGACCAACATGAATTAATTGGTTAGAACTTAGCCCATTTAGAAAGCCCATTGTTAAGGAGATAGATTAAATTAATTAAATCATTAGACTAGAAGCTTCCTTCCTTAATTATTTCTTCATGAGAGGCCCCAAGGGGTATAATGGATATTACATAATAACTTGAGGGAGAGGAAAGGGGCCGGCCTATATTTAAAACAGGGGGAAATTTCTCTCTCCTCTTTTCAATCCAAAACTAGATCTAGAATTTTTCACTACCAAATTCCTTCATTCCCATTTTATTTCCCTACCAAATTTTATTACAATTCCTTCCCAAATCACCATTAGAGACTTGAGAAGCAAGGATCTAGTAGGAGGAAGCAAGAATCTACAAAGAGGAGCAAGGATCTACAAGTTGGACGTAATTTTATCTCAATTAGAGGTTTTATTGAGAATCCATCTCCCAATAGGTATAATTCAGTTTTTCCCCTTAAATTAAGTTCTAAATCTGAGATTTAACCATGGAAAATCAACCCATATGCATAGGCTACCATAGGATTTGGTTTTGTGTTCATAGGAGGCCTATTGAGAAAGTTATGGTACTTTTTGTGTCAATTTTGGGGGAATTTCGAGAATGACATTTGTTGTGTGTGTCAATTGATCCTATAGATCAATTTGGCATGTACTTGTGTGTTTGGGGCTAGTGTCGTGTCCACAATTGGGTATGTGTAGGTCGTATCCCAATAATTTGGTGATACGTGTTAATTTGGGGGGTTTTCCTCCGACACGAAACTTTGTACATGTCATATTTTGACATGGACACATAGATCTATTTTTGACACTTCGTATTATTCATAAATAATATACGTGACTTGTTGTGTCCTTCGGGGTACAATTGGATGTGTGGTGGACTTGTGTCACATGCGTATCCTAGATCTTGTAGGATATGGTGTGATACTCTCCATTTGTTGTGTAATTATATGTAGATCTAATTCTTGTGCTCTTAATTCATGTAGATTGTATTTGTGCATATATATAGATCTTATTATATATATTATAGTATATATATTTGTGCTTCTTGTATTCTAGATCTATGTATTATATATGTACTAAGAATATATATAGTATGTAGCTACATGTATAAATATATATGTATATGTGTTGTGTGTAAATATGTATGTATGTTGTGACAATATATATATATGTATATTTAATTGGATAAATATATAATATATATTTGCTATTTGATTATTTATACATATGCATATTTGAATATTTATAAATGTATTTATGTATGTATGTGCTTGTGGCTATGTCATAATATGTACATATTAATAAGGGGGAGTATCTATAGTTATTGGTATATATATATATATATATATATATATATATATACTATTATGGGGTTACATATATATATATATATGTTATATATATTTTTCATGCTTTTAGCGACATGGAGTTGGCGACAGCAGCCGCTGTCATTGATTAGGGGCAGCAGCAGCAGGAAAAGGGGGCAGCAACAGTTAATCGGTGACGGTTGCAAACTGTCACCAAAGCAGCAGTATTAGTGAAGAACTCAACAGCAGCAGTGACAGCAACTTCAACAACAGGCAGAAACTGTCACTAATGAGCAGCGTATCAGAATATCAGTTTTCAGCACAGATTTTAGCGACAGTTGGCAGATTTTATATATTTATATGACTATATGCTTATAAATAGATATTATATATGTATATATGTTGTAATATTAAATGTAATGTATTCTAAATTGCTAAATTCTTTATATGTATAATATTTAGTATATGTGTTATATATATATACGGGTAGTTAAAATAACAAGGTATTGGAAATTACCTTGAGGAACCAAGGTAATTGAGGATACCCAAGATATTGGTTTGGGTATCAAGTTTATGATTTTATTGAGATACCAAGTTGGAATTTACGTATCCGAAGATATATATATATATATATATATATATATATATATATATATATATATATATATATATATATATAATTTTATTATTATTATTAAGTTTATGATTCTATATTATTATTAATATTTGTTTGATATATATATATATATATATATATATATATATATATATATATATATATATATATATATATATATATATATATATATTGTGATGTTTACCTTGGAATTTACGTACCTTGGAATTTACGTATCCGGAGATACGGTATCCTAACTTTTAAGATGTGGGTTTCTTGGCTTAGACCTTAGTATCTTGATCCAATATTTTTGTATTATGTTTATGCAACCTAGAAATAGGTAGTTGACCATAGTTGACCATAGTTTGACCATAGTTGACCATAGTTGACTTTTGACTTAGAATTGACTTATTGACCTAAAAGTTGACTAGTTTAATTTATTTTCTTCCCAGAACCTTGTATTGATATTGTATTCCATATCTAGGTCTTCGAGGCACCGTGTCAGACATCGGTGAGACTATTCATTGGACTTCAGGTGAGTACATTCTTTGATAGTTTCTCATTTATGATATCCTCTATGTTCATTGTATCTAGTGTAGATATCCTTGTTCTTTTGACACGATGGTTACATGGATTGGTATATCCGGATCTCGTCATGAGATATTATTCCTTGGTATATGGTGTATCTTGTGCAAGCCTTGTTTCATTGATTATCTTGTACATGTACAGATACTGATTCTCGGGGAGACTAGCAATCTTTTTGGGGAATCTCGTGCCATAGCATACCATGGTTGGATCTATTATACCAGTCGGGGGTAGGGAGTATGTAGTGTAGATATGTGATCATACCCATCTTGTTATCTTGAATAGTGTTAATCATACACCGCACGTATGATTAGCCAGGCCATAAATCTTGTATCTCGTGTATCAAGTTCCCAAGCCGATCATATGTTAAGCTAGTACTCATACACTTAGACATTAGTATTCTTGCTCATTGGCATATTGCTTATTATTGTATTATTTTTAGTATTTCCTTATTGTATATATATATCTTTTGTATCTATTGTGCATCTTGTATATTCACATCTATTTTCTGTTATATAGTTTTTATCATTGATTAGAACTGCTGTTAGAGATGTACTCTGCTCCTTTCCTGACTGGATATATTTTTCCAGATGACACTGAGGAGTGGTACCCTACCTATTATGGACCCCAAGATGTTGTGGGTTTAGAGTCTGAGACCCTGGCTCAGGAGGGACTTATCCCAACTGAGACAGTTGACCCAAGAGTAGTAGCTTCTTAGTATTCTTGTACTGGATTTGTCTCCAGCTTATTTTGTTATTTCTTTCAGACTCATTGATGTATTATTTTAGACTCATGAGTTATATTGTGACTATTCAATTCTTTATCTGATTCGTGCTTTCCATCTTAGATCTGTGATTGAGTATATTGTCATTGTTAGTGGTTTATTATATTGTTAGATAGATTATCCAGACAGCGTTCTATCGCCGATTCTGCGGCATAGGCTGGGCGTTGTTTCCGACTTGTACCCTTACACCGGGTGCGGGTCATGACATATTTTTAGTTGTGGCCCATGCAGGTCTAGCTTTGTATTTTATGCGATATCGTGGTAGTGCGACGATTTAGTTGTACTACTGCGAGCCTGCGATAGGATATAGGATATAGGCTGAGATACTCAATCACACCTAGGAAAATTCTTTTGATACTACTATTCTCTTTTGATATTGATACTTGATCTCTTAAACTGTCATTTCCTTGAGTGTCTTATATCATGTGCCATATTGATTCTATTCTAGCTTTAGCTTTGTTTGATAGTGGTGCTTTCCATAGTTTTGTATATGTTTCTTTTGGTCTGAAGCATGGTTTGGTATATGAGTCTTTGATTAGGACTTGCAAGATCATGACCAGGGGAGGCATTATCCTGGTTAATGATATTTGCAAGGATCGGAGAGTTACTCTGGGAGGTCGGGAGTTGAGTGCGTGTCTACTTGTAATGCCACTTCCAAACTACGACATTATACTCGGGATGGATTGGTTGAGTAGGTACCGTGCTAGCATAGATTATAGAGGAGGTTGAGTTTTGTTTGGTTCGCCAGGAGAGCTAGAGTTCGAGTTTGCTAGAGGATCTACAGAGCAGGAAGAAGGCATTATTTGTGGAGCTATGGTAGAAGACAAGGAGTTGTCGCATCCGTTGATAGCAGAGTTCTTGGATGTATTTCCTGAGGAATTGCTAGGTTTGCCGCCAGATCGAGGTTTGCCGCCAGATCGAGATGTTGAATTTTTTATAGACTTGGTGCCAGGTGTAGAACCAATTTTGCAGCATGTCTATAGATTAAACAATAGTGACCTGGTAGAGTTGAAGAAGAAGGTGGACGAATTGCAAGATAAGGGGTTTATCAGATCGAGTTCTTCACCATGGGGAGCCCCGGTATTGTTTGTACCGAAGAAGGATGGATTGGTGCGCATGTGCATCGATTACAGGGATTTAAATAATCTTACTATCAAGAATAAGTATCCTTTGCCACGGATTGATGATCTGTTTGATCAGTTGAGTGGTGCGAAGGTGTTTTCTAAGATAGACTTGAGATCAGGCTACCATCAGGTGAAGGTGAAGCCGGAGGATATACCGAAGACTGCTTTTTGAACTCGGTATGGTCAGTACGAGTTTATGGTGATGCCGTTTGGTTTAACTAATGCACCGGCGGTATTTATGAACTTGATAAAAAAAGTATTCCGCCAGTACCTTAACAAGTTCGTGGTGGTGTTCATCGACGACATACACATATACTCGAGGACACCGGAGGAGCATGAGGAGCATTTGAGGATTGTGTTAGATGTTCTGAGGAAGGAGAAGTTGTATGGAAAGTTATCCAAATGTGAGTTTTTCTTGGATAAGGTGGAGTTCTTAGGGCATGTTGTGACTGGTGATGGTATTTCAGTAGATCCGAAGAAGATCGCAGCAGTGGAATCTTGGAAGACTCCGAGTTCGGTAGCAGAGATCAGGAGTTTCTTGGGATTGGCAGGCTGCTACAGAAAGTTTGTGCAAAATTTTTTGAGGATTGTTGAGCCGATGACCAGACTCACAAGGAAGGATGTGGAGTTTGTTTGGACGGAAGATTGCCAGGTTACTTTTGAGGAGTTGAAGTAGAGGTTGACATCTGCTCCTATTTTGATATTGCCATCAGGGTCTGGAGGTTTCACTATTTATAGTGATGCATCGGGGAAAGATTTGGATTGTGTTCTTCAGCATCATGGGAAAGTGATTGCCTATGCATCCAGGCAATTACGACCTCATAAAAAGAACTATCCTACCCATAATTTGGAGTTGGCAGCAGTCATCTTCGCTCTAAAGATGTGGAAATATTATTTGTACGAAGAGTGTGTGGAGATCTTCACAGACCACAAAAGCTTGAAGTATGTTTTCACACAGAAGGAGTTGAACATGAGGCAGCGTCGGTGGTTGGAACTGATGAAGGATTTTTATATATCTTTGCAATATCATCCTGGGAAAGCTAATGTAGTTGTCGATGCTTTGTGCAGGTATCCGGTAGCTATGTTCTTAACGCATGATCGATATTTGTTGGAGGACTTAGAGAGCTTGGGCATTGAGGTGATTGTTCCTGGTTGTGCTATGCAGATGTGGGGATTGCAGATACATTCAGATTTGATGGACAGGATCAAGGCAGCATAGTATGAGGATGTATCTCTGAGGAGTATCAGAGCTCAGGTGAGAGCAGGATTGGAGGATGATTTTACTATTGCAGAGGATGGATCTTTGAGGCATGAAGTTAGATTGTGTGTGCCTAGTGGGAAGCTGCGTGATGAGGTATTGCAGGAAGCACATCGCTCTCAGTATTCCATGCATCCAGGTGATAACAAGATGTATCGGGATATACAAGAGAGTGTGTGGTGGTATGGCATGAAGAGGGAAGTGGCACAGTTTGTATCCAGATGCTTAGTGTGCCAGCAGATGAAAGCCGAGAGGCAGAGGCTAGGAGATTTACTTCAGCTATTACCCATTCCAGAGTGGAAGTGAGAACACATTACTATGGATTTTGTGTCCGAACTTTCACCATCTCCAGGAGGGAAAGACGCGATTTGGGTTATCGTTGATAGGTTGACCAAGTCGGCCCACTTTTTGCATTTTAAGGTGGGTTTGTCTACGGAGAAGCTGGCAGAGATGTATGTGAGACAGATCGTTAGGATACATGGAGTTCCCGTCAGCATAGTCTCGGATCGGGATAGTCGTTTCACTTCTCATTTTTGGAGGAGTTTGTAGGAGAGTTTGGGCACTCAGCTCATGTTCAGTACTGCATATCATCCCCAGACAGATGGGCAGTTGGAGAGGACTATTCAGACTCTCGAGGATATGTTGCACACTTGTGTACAAGATTTTGGGGGTTCTTGGGAGGACCATCTCTATTTGGTAGATTTTGCTTACAACAACAGTTACTAGGCCAGTATAGAGATGTCACCATTTGAAGATTTATACGGTCGGAGGTATCGTACTCCCTTATCCTGGGACAATGTTGGAGAAAGAGTTTTGCTTGGGATAGAGATGGTTGTGGATGCAGCAGGTTCAGTTGATCCGAGACAGACTTCGAGTGGCGCAGGACAGACAGCGGCATTGGGCCGATAGCCATTGGAGACCTTTGGAGTTCGAGGTGGGTAGTTTGGTGTTTCTGAGGATTTCTTCGACACGAGGCACGATTCTCTTCGGTGGAGGCGGGAAGCTTAGTCCGCTATTCATCGGACCTTTCACTATTCTAGAGAGGGTCGGTGTAGTTGCTTATAGACTAGACTTTCCACTTGCATTGGAGGGAGTGCACAATGTGTTTCACGTGTCGCAGTTGAGATGATACATGGCAGTTCCTAGTCATGTATTGGATCACTCGTAGATAGAGGTGGGCCCTACTCTTCGCTATCCAGAGCAGCCAGTTGAGATTCTGGATCGGAGAAAGAAAGTGCTGAGGAACCAAACTGTTCCTTTGGTGCGCATTGCATGGAGGCATCACTCTCCGGGGGAGTCTACCTGGGAGAGAGAGGATGAAATGCGAGAGCGTTATCCATATTTGTTTGTGCCTTGTGGTATGTTATTTCCTAGTTATATTCTGTTCATTGTTATGTTCTTTCATAGTTAGTTATGATTCTTTAGTTCTGTTCTGTTATTTTCTGGGGGTAGTTTTCGTCTTGAATTTCGAGGACGAAATTATTTTAAGGAGGGTAGACTTGTCAATACCACATTTTCTAGGAAAGGGTATTTTAGTAATTTTATATTTATTAAATATTGTGCTTGATAAATAATTATTTATTGTATTATTTAATTATTTTTAGATGTTAATTATTTAATTTGGACTTATATTATTAGACCTAACTAGTTTAGTTTAGACCCATAGACCAACATGAATTAATTGGTTAGAACTTAGCCCATTTAGAAAGCCCATTGTTAAGGAGATGGATTAAATTAATTAAATCATTAGACTAGAAGCTTCCTTCCTTAATTATTTTTTCATGAGAGACCCCAATGGGTATAATGGACATTACATGATAACTTGAGGGAGAGGAAAGGGGTCGGCCTATATTTAAAAGAGGAGGAAAATTCTCTCTCCTCTTTTCATTCTAAAACAAGATCTAGAATTTCCCACTACCAAATTCCTTCATTCCCATTTTATTTTCCTACCAAATTTTATTCCAATTACTTCCCAAATCACCATTAGAGACTTAAGAAGCAAGGATCTAGAAGGAGAAAGCAATGATCTACAAAGAGGAGCAAGGATCTACAAGTTAGAGGCAATTTTATCTCAATTGGACGTTTCATTGGGAATCCATCTCCCAATAGGTATAATTTAGTTTTTTCCCTTAAATTAAGTTCTAAATCTGAGATTTAACCATGGAAAATCAACCCATATGCATTGGCAACCCATAGGATTTGGTTTTGTGTTCATAGGAGGCCTATTGAGAAAGTTATGGTGCTTTTTGTGTCAATTTTGGGGGAATTCCGAGAATGACATTTGTTTGTGTGTCAATTGATCCTATAGATCAATTTGGCATGTGCTTGTGTGTTTGGGGCTAGTGTCGTATTCACAATTAGGTACGTGTAGGTCGTATCCCAACAATTTGGTGATACGTGTTAATTTGGGGGTTTTCCCTCCGACACGGAACTTTGTACATGTCATATTTTGACACGGACACGTAGATTTATTTTTGACACTTCGTATTGTTCATAAATAATATATGTGACTTGTTTGTGTCCTTCGGGGTACAATTGGATGTGTGGTGGACTCGTGTCACATGCGTATCCTAGATCTAGTGGGATACAGTGTGATACTCTTCATTTGTTGTGTAATTATATGTAGATCCAATTCTTGTGCTCTTAATTCATGTAGATTGTATTTGTGCATATATGTAGATCTTATTATATATATTATAGTATATATATTTGTGCCTCTTGTATTCTATATCTATGTATTATATATATACTAAGAATATATATAGTAAGTAGCTACATGTATAAATATATATGTATATGTGCTATGTGTAAATATGTATGTATGTTGTGACAATATGTATATATGTATATTTAATTGGATAAATATATTATATATAATTGCTATATGATTATTTATACATATGCATATTTGAATATTTATAAATGTATTTATGTATGTATGTGCTTGTGGCTATGTCATAATATGTACATATTAATAAGTGGGAGTATTTATAGTTATTGGTATATATATATATATATATATATATATATAACCCCATAATTGTATATATATATATATATATATATATATATATATATATATATATATATATATATATATATATGTTATATATATTTTTCATGCTTTTAGCGACAGGGAGTTGGCGACAGCAGCTGCTGTCATAAATCAGCAGCAGTTGTTGTCATAAATCAGCAGCAGCCGCTGTAGCTAGAGGCGACAGTATTAATGACAGCACCCGCTATCATTAATTAGTGGCAGCAGCAGCGAGAAAAGGGGGCAGCAGCAGCAACAGTTAATCGGTGACGGTTGTAAACCGTCACCAAAGCAGCAGTATGAGTGAAGAACTCAACAGCAGCTGTAACAGCAGCTTCAGCGACAGGAAGAAACAGTCACTAAAGAGCAGCGTATTAGAATATCAGTTTTCAGCACAAATTTTAGCAACAGTTGGCAGATATTATATATTTATATGACTATATGCTTATAAATAGATATTTTATATATGTATATATGTAGTAATATTAAATATAATGTATTCTAAAGTGCTAAATTCTTTATATGTATAATATTTACTATATGCGTTATATATATATATATATATATACTGGTAGTTAAAATAACAAGGTATTGGGAATTACCTTGAAGAACCAAGGTAATTGACGATACCCAAGATAGTGGTTTGGGTATCAAGTTTATGATTTTGTTGAGATACCAAGTTGGTTCAAAACCACGGTACCTAATTAATGTTGTAATTATGATTCTATATTATTATTAATATTTGTTTGATATATATATTGTGATGTTTACCTTGGAATTTACGTATCCGGAGATACGGTATCCTAACTTTTAAGATGTGGGTTTCTTGGCTTAGACCTTAGTATCTTGACCCAATATTTTTGTATTATGTTTATGCAACCTAGAAATAGGTAGTTGACCATAGTTGACCATAGTTGACTTTTGACTTAGAAATGACTTATTGACCTAGAAGTTGACTAGTTTAACTTATTTTCTTCCCATAACCTTGTATTGATGTTGTATTCCATATCTAGGTCTTCGAGGCACCGTGTCAGACATCGGTGAGACTATTCATTGGACTTCAGGCGAGTACATTCACTGATAGTTTCTCATTTATGATATCCTCTATGTTCATTGTATCTAGTGTAGATATCCATGTTCTCTTGACACGATGGTTACACGGATTGGTATATCCGGATCTCGTCATGAGATGTTATTCCTTGGTATATGGTGTATCTTGTGCAAGCCTTGTTTTATTGATATGGTTGGATCTATTATACCAGTCTGGGGTGGGGAGTATGTACTATAGATATGTGATCATACCCATCTTATTATCTTGAATATTGTTAACCATATACCGCACGTATGATTAGCCCGCCCATAAATCTTGTATCTCGTGTATCAAGTTCCCAAGCCGATTACATGTTAAGCTAGTACTCACACACTTAGACATTAGTATTCTTGCTCGTTGACATATTGCTCATTATTGTATTATTTCCAGTATTTCCTTATTGTATATATATATCTCTTGTATCTATTGTGCATCTTGTATATTCACATCTATTTACTGGTACATAGTTTTTATTATTGATTAGAACTGCTATTAGAGATGTGCTCTGCTCCTTTTCTGACTGGCTATATTTTTTCAGATGACACTAAGGAGTGGTACCCTACCTATTATGGACCCCAGGATGTTGTGGATTTAGAGTCTAAGACCCTGGCTCAGGAGGGACTTATCCCAAATGAGACAGTTGACCCAGGAGTAGTAGTTTCTTAGTATTCTTGTACTGGATTTGTCTCTAGCTTATTTTGTTATTTCTTTCAGACTCATTGATGTATTATTTTAGACTCATGAGTTGTATTGTGACTATTCTATTCTTTATCTGATTCGTACTTTCCATCTTAGATCTGTGATTGAGTATATTATCATTGTTGGTGGTTCATTATATTGTTAGATAGATTATCCAGATAGCGTTCTACCACTGATTCTGCGGCATAGGCTGGACGTTGTTTCTGACTTGTACGCTTACACCGGGTGCGGGTCGAGACAGTCGGCCCTTGCGGGATCGGGGCATGACATAGTGGTATCAGAGCAACTTGATCCTTTGGCCATTTTATTGCTTTGCTTCAACTCAAGATATTTTTTTGCTACTTGATATCATTGCCGTAATGAGCGTTCTATCAATGAATCCGTAAATATTCTCAAAGATGCCAGCAAAAGTTTTTTGGATTAATTTATTTTTTGAGAGTTGTGATTTCTGATTGCTAATGTTTTCGATTGAGGATGGTGAGGTATGAGGACTATCGCTGCTCTGGATATCAAAAGTTTCTCCTTGAGTTTTGAGGACAAAACTTTTCTTGGTGGGTAAGTATATAGTGCCCCACTCCGTGTTGGCACTATGTAAGAGAGAGATCCGTTTGTTGGCTCAAGAGAAAGCCTTCCTGAATATCTCCCTATTGGGACACACGACGATTAATCTTAGTGAGTGGGCATAACTTCATTCTTTGATTCTTTTACGCCTAATAATGAATCTGATTTATAACAACTTGTTGCTAAGTAGATTATGTTCATAAAAAGAATGATAGAACCTGACTCTGCATGCTTAATTAGAGAATCGTATATGCCTTAACAATGCTTGCCTTCTTGCTTAATATAAATAATGATCCTTGTTATGCTTAACAAGAGAACTCATATTACTTGTCTAAGAAAAGAACCATTGGCATGCTAAGTCAAGAAACAATATTGCATGCTAAGTGAACAATGTCACTGCTATTAAATGAACCAATGTCATGTTAAATAGACAAGAGTAAAGGAATATTGTATGTCCATTATCGCATGTTAATAAGTAGAGTAAAAAGATTGCTTGAACATGCCTCTTTATCGAATGCTAAGGATAGAATAGAATTACATGCTTATTAAAATGATAGAAAAACTGTTGCCATATCTGTTTAAATAGAGAATGCTTGCATGTTCTAGAATTGATGGTTATGAACCCCGTACATTGATGGTTATATGCCCCGTACATCGATGGTTACGTACCCCATACATCAATATCGACTGATCGTAGAAGAGTTATTATAGAAGAGAATTGATGGCTATGACCCCCGTACATCGATGGTTACGTGTCCCGTACATCGATAGTTATGTACCCCGTACATCAATATCGACTGATCGTAGAAGAGTTATTATAGAAGAGAATTGATGGTTACGCGTCCCGTACATTGATGGTTACGTGCCCCGTATATCATTATAGACTGATCAAGGTAGAGATAATACAGAAGAGTTGTTTGTTTATTGTCTACTTGTATCATAATAATTTATCTGATAGAAGTGCATTAATGCATCAGTTTGGACAAACTTGTGCACAAGGGCGTTATCTCTCGACGACCATCATATAGTTAGGGGGCATGCTAGGATTCAGCCTTCTTGCATACCTAATTATTTGGTGCAGAGACGAGCATTAACTAGTACCTATATGTTTATGCAATTGTTGCTAACTTGTATGCCTTTTACAGGGATAACCGTTCGGCGAAGGGTAAGGATCCTTGAATAAGTGATGATCATTTTATTATGATTCTTATCATATAATGACTTGAATGTGCTAATTTTCCCTTTTTAAGATGAATAGTCCACTAGATGCTACTTATGTTTCCTTAGAGATTATAGATATGGCTCACAATATATGTTGCGAACTGCACGATAGAGTAATCCCTTTTCTATACATGAATGAATTGAACATGAAATCTGATTTCAAATATGTTTTCAAAAAATAAGGAATCTGACTTGATCCTATACTGCATGAAATTAACCTAGGTAAAAAGTAGCAACATCACTAGTAACATAATATTTTATCACATGCTTACTTAGTATTAGTTTTATAGAGTGTTGCTTCTGTTCGTTGCTTTTATACTCACCAGTGCTTTCCCCAAAGTAGTGACACCCTACACATGTTCTGTTCGCAGGTACTAGATCATCCGAAGAAGCTATAGCAGATCCTCATTCTCAGGAGCCAGAGATTTGGAGATGCCTTGAGATGCATAGAGCTGTTTTGAGATATTTTAAGATATTTTCTGTACAAAAGGATGTAATGTATGGAATGGTGTCATTATATTCTGTATTGTTCTAGAGAGATATAAGCCAATTGGCAATCCTTGTAATCATTTCAGTTTATCAATAAAGATATTATTTTCTTATATCATTATATTCATTAACTTTTTTGCATTATTGTGCCTTTGCATCTATCTCTGAATAGCTTATTTATGATTGTTCAGGCCTTGGCCTTGTGCAAGCGCAACTTAGGCTTGCACGGCATCACGCCCACACAAGGATGATCAGTTCCTTAAGGCCCAAAGCAAGGACGATCAGCCCTTGCGGGATCGGGGCGTGACATAGGCTACTACTTGATTTGGTACTCCCGAAACAAAAGTCCAAAACCTTTGCCCAAAAGTTCAACTCACTCAAAGAGTTATCTTCTTCGTCAACTATCTAGAATGACGAGCCCAGAAAGTAAAGTATGAACTTTCTCTTAGATTTTTTGTAGACTTGCATCCTGAATCTCTCTTATGAGCTTCTCCATGCAACCACCTTAACTTCTATAAATATGTTAAGAAAAATAATTTAGGGTTTAAAAACCCTAAAATATTTCAGCACTAATCTTGATCGTTCAAATTTGATCACACGGACATATTAGATGTTGGTTTTGGGTTTGCACCTGAGTCGTTCCCCGGCCAGTAGTGTAAGCCTGTGTATTTTTTTCTTTTCTACATGAAATAAGGGTATCTTACAACAGCCAAAAACTATTGCAAAATTAATAAAAATTGTTATGAAATCAATCTACAACGGTTATTGGAACCATTGTAAAAGCGAGCATTACAGATTCTAATCGCAACAATTAGAAAGGATATTTGCAACAGTTCAATAAATAGTTACGAATAACATATTATGTAATGGTTTTGGCATTAATGCATAATAGTTACATAGCGTTGTTAATAATATATTTGGCAAAAGTCAACAAACTATTGTAGGTATTAACTATTGCACGACGGTCACTAACTCTTGCCTAAATATTTCGTGCAACGGTTGAGAATCATTGCGAATAATAAGCAACAGTTGAAAACCATTGCAGATAAATATGTAAGACAACGATTATGTAATGGTTGCAAAAAGAATAAGAAACAATGTGAGAAACGGTTGCCAAAATAATAATTATATAACGGTTTTGAACATGCATTTGCAACGGGTTCCATCTGCATGGAAACAATTTTATTCAAATAATTTGCAATAAATTTAATACCCGTTGAGAATAGAATTAATAATTGACAACGGTTATAGAAGAATATTGCAACGGTTTGCAGATATTACCATGAACCATTACTGAAACCTTTTTTGGCAGCACTTGCAAGACCCTTACAATAAATTTTCTTTTATTTTCTAAAAATAATATTTGATCAATATTTTCCTCAATATACATTACACATCAACCTGTAAAAATAAATAGAATTGATATTGCTATTATTAAAACGATCATTGATCCAAAATGGATCATAATCATCATTCTTATGATAAAAAATTGTTACTTCACTTAACAAAGAAGCATCAACCAAGAATCCAATAATATTTAAGAAATAAATTATCTAGTTTCATTTAATTCAAAGTGCTTACAAAAAAAGCTTAATCTAAAATTCAACAATATTTAAGTCATAAATTATCTAGCTTTATGTAATTCAAAGTGCTTACAAAAAAAATTAATCCAAAATATCATAAGGACAGATTGGCTAGCTTTATGTGATTTAGACCATCTCGGAAGCAACTCGGGACGTTTTAATCGAGATATGAGCTGAGATTGTGATGGCACTTGCTTACTTTTTTGTTGTCCAGCTTGAGAGCCTCCTCTAGAGATACTTTTTTCTCTAGCTTGAGAGCTTCCTCCAGAACCACTAAATTGTCCAGTTGTTGCAGCTGCATAAATTCTTCAAGAACCACTTTGATGACCTCCTTAGGAGCTTCCTCCAAAACCTATAGCTTTTGATAATAATAATAAAATTGTCCTTTTTTTATTTTTATAACCTGTAAAATTAAGAATCCACAACTCTATGAATACAATGAAAGAAAACCTCGTATAGTACTAAAATATCCATGTTACTTTCTGTTAAGAAATTAAAAATTTTACAATAAATCATGCTTCAATTAAAAATAAAACATGTAGTACTAAGTATCTTGAAGCAGTTCTGGAGCTATTCTAAACTGCACATTGCTATTATAGAAGCATGAAAAAAATGCTGGAGAATTATACGCGTAAAACCCCCAAACATACATGAAGCAAGCGTAAAACAAAGCTTCAGCGCTGTGTGGCGTAAAATATGACTTCTGAGCTATTGGCGTACAAAGCTTCAACGCTATCCAGCGTAGAACAGAGCTCCAAAAAACCCGCGTAAGGCAGCACTTCCAGGGTATTTTGGCGTAAAAAGGTTGCTACACTCCGGCGTAAACTATGTCTGCTTTTAATGCAGCGTAAAGTTGTACGAGAAACTCTTTGTATTCCTCGAATGAACCTGTCAGACAGAATAGTGAACCTGACTCCTGACAAAGAGTACTACACGATGATCGAGAGGACGGCTGTAATGATGATTCGACACAGAGCCCCAGACTGTCATTTAGTGGCATATCCTTAATACAAGTCATTTTTATGCATTCAAGGAATACACTGGTTATTCTACATAGGCAGAGATGAGTTTTACGCTCAAGATGATACGAAATCAGACGCCACGTCAAAAGCTGTTTTTCGTACAGAACTCGAGGCATATATCTGCAGTTAATACGCGAGATGGGGGCAGATCTCTGCATTTAATGCATAAGATTTTATTCTATTTTTAATGACTGAGAGAGCTAAAACTAGGGTTAATACGCTCACATCACTATCCCTGCATGTTACGCCAACCAGGCTATTTTCAACTATAGGAGTACGCCGTATGCTATCTCCTCGAAATATGCCAACTCAGGCTATATTTGCAAGGTACGTGATAAGACTATTTGGCCCAGAATATGCTCAAGACCTCAGTCACGAAGGATAATTGGCTAGTTTATGCTGGTTACCTATTATTTATGCAGCATTAAGCTTTACGCATAATTTGGCTTTTATGCCAACAAGACAGCTATTTGACTTTTATGCCGATAAGACAACTACTTGGCTTTTACGCCAACAAGATAGCTACTTGGCTTTTACGCCAATGAGATAGTTGTTAGGCTTTTATGCCAACCATCTTTATGCGAGGGCAGTTACCTATGTGGCTTGTATGTCGTGGTCTTCAAGAAGCAGTTATACGCGTTACCTCATAATGGGACACGCGTCACACGCGGATTCAGGAGATCATTCAGACATGGGTAGCAGTTATTATAACCGTCGCGTAAAAAGTGCAACTCTCTCCACTAATTGGCTTCTATGCCGACTGGTCAGTTACTGTGACTGATCTCTATAAATAGAGACTTCTGGTCACAAGAGAACAAGGTCAAAAAGGGTGGAGATCAGAGAGAGAGCACATATAGAGAGTGTTGATCGACGACTTTGGCAACGAGAGTTCAATCCCTCTTACTATCATTGAAGCTCCTTCTTCTTCTACAGCACTTCCTCGTCATCGTGTGGTCCAAGGGACAAAGTAATCGACCGCAGATCAGACTCCTATAGCAAATTTTTCCCATAATTATTTTTTGTACTTAACATCCTCGTATAGGATTAATTGTACTTATTTTTCTTGTTTATAAACAAAGAAAGGGCTTCTTATAAACCTACTCTCAATTTCTTTCGTTTATCATCAAACACAAGATGGCAACTCTGCTAGGGACAACTTTCTCATCTGACGAGAAAGCCATTGCTCAATACGATGTTGTATCCGTCGGATCAACGAAGAAGACTCTGGTCGTCCAATTCGACCAATCTGCTTATGAAGACATGCTTCCCATAGGGGGTAGCTCTCATTCCCTCTCTGTCAAGGATAACAGGAAGCTGCGTAAAGTATGGATGCCCCGGACATCCTCTACCCTTCCTGCAGGCTCTCTCTCTCTCCGACCAACAAGGTTGTGACATCATAATCTGTACGCCTTGTGCGTAAAAATCTATCTCCCGTCTGTGACGTGGTAGACAAAGCTTCTGGCAATGCCTCAGTGCCAATCCAGAAGTCTACAACGCGCCTTGTGCATAAAAATCCGTCTCCCATCTGTGACGTGGTAGATAAAGCTTCTGGCAATGCCTCAGTGCCAATCCAGAAGTCTAGAACGCGCCATGCGAGCAAAAATTTGTCTCCCGTCTGTGACGTGGCAGACAAAATTTCTGACAATGCCTCAGCGCCAATTCAGAAATTTCAAACGCGCCCTTCGCGTAAAAATACATCTCCCACCTATAAGGAGGCGGACGGACCCTTTGGTCACGTCAAGGGAAAACAAGTGGCGAATCTCCCGACCTCTAGGCTTGTATGCATCAAGAGAAGAAGTTGCCCACTCTTCAGATTACGCGTGATGCTGGAGGACGTTTGAGGACTTCCCCTATTTTACGCGAACCTGTGCAAAGCTCCAGATTATGCCAGGATAAGCCCGTCCGCGTAAAGAAGACCCGCTTCGCAGAAAAATATGCTCCTCAGACGGATGATGGATCGTATGCCACTCACATGGCTGAACTGCTGTATTCTTATGGCAGGGAGAGAGTTATGGTTCCCAATCTCCATGCCCCTGCTGATGTAAAAAAGGCATAATAAGCCTTCTTCTTCTTCAATTAATCTCCCCGATTTGCATAATTTCTTGATCCAGAAATGCAAAGACAAGGGTCAAAATCAAGATTTAGTGTCCCTAACTACCAAGCATAGGGAAATCATGTGGGAAGATGAGTCAACATCTAATATCGTTATGACAAATGGGCCACATAAAGAATCTGTCTTTATTGTTCCACCTACCCACGACGATCAGCATCAGATAATCTTCGCTCAAATATGGAATAGACCGATTGTACAAGAAGATTTTCACAAGTCCGATGCTGGGAAAATACAAATCTACAGGTATAGCCCACAGGCTTTAACGATTATGCAAAACATGGGTTACGATTTGAAGTTGAAGCAAGGCCTCAATAATGAAAAAGGCAGACGAATACCGTTGCATGGTGATCTTTACTGTCGACAAAATCATTTTGGGTTAGGGTTTACCACATCCCTTGTAAACTCCAAACCTCCAGAGTCTGATCCTAAAATACAGGAGGCAGGTCCTTATAAATCAACTTCTGTAGACAAACGCCATGCCATGTCTGGGGGTAGTCTCCCTCGACAAAACAGGACAACCTCCAAAGCTGGGGGTAGAATTCCCTCTGAGTCTCGAGATGATGCAGCTTGGACTATCTTCCCTGAGGACCGTACGACTCAGGTATCAGGAGCCCGAAAGCCAAAAGGGACTTTCTCCTTCAATGATGATGACATCATTAAAATCTTCAATATATTGATGAAGGAAAACAAGCTTCGGCTGTCACGCCCCGATCTCCCGTAGGCAATCGGCCGTTCCCGCTAAGCGGGAATCACCCTCGCCAGCGCTCCCGCGGAACGATCGCTTAACCCATCCGGGCGTGATGCCGCACGAGCGTGATCCACGCCCGTGCAAGGCCATGGTTCATTGGCTGGCGGCAAGAGTTCTAAGCCACAGAGTCGCACAGATTGTCCGAGTGCAGCGGAGTTTAGGAACGCATAGCGATCGGTAACAGGTTCACTGAGTCGACAATATAGCGGAAGCATCGAAATAAGTAAAGTAATCTCTTTATTGATATGAAACATGTATTACAGGCGGCGTATAGCCGAGATTACAAGTCGCTCAAGCCTCTCTCTCTGAAACAGTAAAAGCGTGCCAAGTGGCTGCAACTGTGGAATGATTGTACAGGCGATGGTCAGGCGATGTTCACAACTTATGTCTTGTATATGTGCTTCAGTCCCGGACGCACCGTTGCAAGGCTTCAGAGGGAACTCCTGGCCTTAGCACGCACGAAGGAGGCGTCCGCACCGCACGAGGTTCTCCCGCACCCTGCATACAAACTGGTGGATTATCAGTACATTGAATGCACTGGTGGGGAAGCTACTCGCCCGCTCGACAAATCCAAACACGTAATACAGGTTCCGTGCACAACTATTTAGTTGTCTTTCTAGTTGCCTTAGGACCAGTTTCATGCAAACATTGAATAGCTTATCGTGTCGAGCAGTGCGCTGTGCGATGTTTGAGGAACACGGCGAGACTTACCATCTTACCATTTATCCTTCCCTGTCCAAGACAAACATTGTTAATTCAAGCACGGGCATGTATAAGCATTCAGGAGGCAAGCATATACAAACAGGAGGGTCATTTTAACATGATCGTTCAGGTGTTCAGTTGTTTCTTGATGCGATGCAGTGACTCGCACGCGGATAGCCGCTAAGCGAGGATGACTTATCTATATGAACACGGTCGCTGGCAAAGCCATTATGGACAATAGTCTTAAATGGAGATGGTTTGCAGCCAATGTACAGTGGTGCCACAAGCCATCTCGTCCAGTACAGTAGACTATACAGTAAGTTCAGCCATGGAGCGGATGGTATGCAGTGAAAGAACGGTGGGCGCTGCATACTATCTCGTCCAGTACAGTTGGCTGAAACAGTGGAGTTCCATCCGGATCGGAGCGGCCCCAGTGCCCCGGAGACCGTCCGTGGAACTATGCCTCATTTTCGAGTTGTCCACGACATGCAGGTCAGGGTCAGGGTCAGTTTCCCCTTCACTAGATACTCGAGTACTGTAGAACAGGGGTACAGTGGTACAGTGGTACAGTAGAATAGTAGTACAGTGGTACAGTATTACATGAGATGTTTGAATCATGATATTGTACAGTGATTACTTGTCTTGATGCATTCCCCTGGTTCGGGGATGCCTTGGGTGACCTAGCGGTCCCGGATACTTGCAGGAACATTCAGGCACGGAACGACTACGTAGTAGTCTTCCGGGGTTTGGATGAAAACACGGTAACATTACGAGCAGACAAGCATGCGTTCTAGGAACATAAGCAGGCACGTTGCTCGGGCCCGAAGGTAGTCCGAGAGATGAAACCGTTAAGGGACTTAGCATGCGAGGGTCTGAACATATAAGTAGTATTTCAATTTCCATGTTCTAGCAAGCAATACAAGTTGGGATTATTCCCTTAGCTAGGTGCGTTGGATTTATTAGCATGCAGGGGGTGATTCACCTAGCGACTAGCATGAATATTCCAGATTTTATGTGTGCTGGCTAAGCAAAGACAAGTTCACCGTAGCCACCCACCTTAGCGATGATTCGCCTCGGTAGAGCGATACGTCTGAGCGAGCCTCTGAAGTCCAAGCCGGATTCCTGTAGGGACAAGTCTGGATATCCTTTGCTTCTTGATCGAGGCAAAGCAGGTCGGGACAGTTGCACGATTGCCGTTTGAAACGGCAGTCCGCTTGAGCGGAACGGGGTGTTACATTCTACCCAACTTAGAAAAAGTCTCTTCCTCGAGACTTACTAAGGACAATCAGTAATCTAGGGTTGAGGCAATCCTAGACAAGTCGTTTGTACTTGTTTCATTTGGATATTCACTTGCACAAGCTTCGAAATCAGCATACCGCTTAGACTGGATCATGCGCACCTTCGACATGCATTTCTAGTGTGAACACGTCAACCAGCTTAGTGATAGCGAAGTCTCAGCACTCGAGTTTCACCTTTTCTTAAGTCTTGGATGGTGCACTAGTTCAAGGCGTCCCTCGAATAGATGCATTCAACCAAACTTAGGGTTAGTGAAAATCGGACAAGCTACTAGCGATACTCTCAAGGGTTCGCACAGGTTGGCTCAAAGGCCACTCGCAGCATATAACCAGACAAGCAAGCATATCATTCAAAACGCATTTTGAAAGTATTTAGACTTATTGTTGGAACATCCCATCGAGGCATTGAGAGAGAGCGTGCACATAACCCACGAACGAGCTTTCGAAACAGAGATATCGAATTGAAGTCCAAAGGCGTAGAAGCCAGGCTCTGATACCAACCTGTCACGCCCCGATCTCCCGCAGGCAATCGGCCGTTCCCGCTAGGCGGGAATCACCCTCGCCAGCGCTCCCGCGGAACGATCGCTTAACCCATCCGGGCGTGATGCCGCACGAGCGTGATCCACGCCCGTGCAAGGCCATGGTTCATTGGCTGGCGGCAAGAGTTCTAAGCCACAGAGTCGCACAGATTGTCCGAGTGCAGCAGAGTTTAGGAACGCATAGCGATCGGTAACAGGTTTACTGAGTCGACAATATAGCGGAAGCATCGAAACAAGTAAAGTAATCTCTTTATTGATATGAAACATGTATTACAGGCGGCGTATAGCCAAGATTACAAGTCGCTCAAGCCTCTCTCTCTGAAACAGTAAAAGCATGCCAAGTGGCTACAACTGTGGAATGATTGTACAGGCGATGGTCAGGCGATGTTCACAACTTATGTCTTATATATGTGCTTCAGTCCCGGACGCACCGTTGCAAGGCTTCAGAGGGAACTCCTGGCCTTAGCACGCACGAAGGAGGCATCCGCACCGCACGAGGTTCTCCCGCACCCTGCATACAAACTGGTAGATTATCAGTACATTGAATGCACTGGTGGGGAAGCTACTCGTCCGCTCGACAAATCCAAACACGTAATACAGGTTCCGTGCACAACTATTTAGTTGTCTTTCTAGTTGCCTTAGGACCAGTTTCATGCAAACATTGAATAGCTTATCGTGTCGAGCAGTGCGCCGTACGATGTTTGAGGAACACGGCGAGACTTACCATCTTACCATTTATCCTTCCCTGTCCAAGGCAAACATTGTTAATTCAAGCACGGGCATGTATAAGCATTCAGGAGGCAAGCATATGCAAACAGGAGGGTCATTTTAACATGATCGTTCAGGTGTTCAGTTGTTTCTTGATGCGATGCAGTGACTCGCACGCGGATAGCCGCTAAGCGAGGATGACTTATCTATATGAACACGGTCGCTGGCAAAGCCATTATGGACACTAGTCTTAAACGGAGATGGTTTGCAGCCAATGTACAATGGTGCCACAAGCCATCTCGTCCAGTACAGTAGACTATACAGTAAGTTCAGCCATGGAGCGGATGGTATGCAGCGAAAGAACGGTGGGCGCTACATACTATCTCGTCCAGTACAGTTGGCTGAAACAGTGGAGTTCCATCCGGATCGGAGCGGCCCCAGTGCCCCGGAGACCGTCCGTGGAACTATGCCTCATTTTCGAGTTGTCCACGACATGCAGGTCAGGGTCAGGGTCAGTTTCCCCTTCACTAGATACTCGAGTACTGTAGAACAGGAGTACAGTGGTACAGTGGTACAGTAGAACAGTAGTACAGTGGTACAGTATTACAGGAGATGTTTGAATCATGATTTTGTACAGTGATTACTTGTCTTGATGCATTCCCCTGGTTCGGGGATGCCTTGGGTGACCTTGCGGTCCCGGATACTTGCAGGAACATTCAGGCACGGAACGACTACGTAGTAGTCTTCCGGGGTTTGGATGAAAACACGGTAACATTACGAGCAGACAAGCATGCGTTCTAGGAACATAAGCAGGCACGTTGCTCGGGCCCGAAGGTTGTCCGAGAGATGAAACCGTTAAGGGACTTAGCATGCGAGGGTCTGAACATATAAGCAGTATTTCAATTTCCATGTTCTAGCAAGCAATACAAGTTGGGATTATTCCCTTAGCTAGGTGCGTTGGATTTATTAGCATGCAGGGGGTGATTCACCTAGTGACTAGCATGAATATTCCAGATTTTATGTGTGCTGGCTAAGCAAAGACAAGTTCACCGTAGCCACCCACCTTAGCGATGATTCGCCTCGGTAGAGCGATACGTCTGAGCGAGCCTCTGAAGTCCAAGCCGGATTCCTGTAGGGACAAGTCTGGATATCCTTTGCTTCTTGATCGAGGCAAAGCAGGTCGGGACAGTTGCACGATTGCCGTTTGAAACGGCAGTCCGCTTGAGCGGAACGGGGTGTTACATCGGCTACCCAATATCAGATACCCTAAACGGGTTGGCAAGGTCGATGATCCAGAATATTATCTCTTTCATCGGTACATTCATCACCCCACAAAGGTATGTTATGTACTGAAAAGGAAAATCCAGGAGTTGATCGACGCCAAAGTCATCACTTTGCACTTATAAACGAGAAGACGGTCACTGCAAATTAATTTCACTCCAACGTGGCAATTTGCTCCCTCAAGAAGTACCGGATGATGAGTCCCTAAAAGTCTCCCTAGCGGAACCTTCAGGTCTATCCCCACAGCAAATTATTCTACAGTGAATTTTTTGTCCCAGCTAAGTTTGTCATGTCCATATTTTCTTTGAACAAACATTCTTGCCCATCGACTTTATACCATTACGTCCATAATACCTCTGATGGTGTCAGTCGTTCCAACTTATTATTCGTACCCAGTCTTAGGTACGTCATGGGTAATAAGTCTACCAAAATCTCCCCAGCGGAAAATTCCTGGACTTTAATGGTAAGTGTCACGCCCCAATCTCCCGCAAGCTCAATATGTCCCCGCTGAACATGAATCACCACGTTGCAGCTCTCCCGCAGGACAATCATTCTCATCGGGACGTGATGCCGTACGAGCCTGGAGTTGCGCTCGTACAAGGCGATGTTGTCAAACACCAAAGTTATCATCGAAACGACCAAGTTGTAACGAAAGTCAAGTATTGTGTACCAAGCACACATCAGAGTAATACACAACGAAGCTCTCGATAGGGTCCAAATGAAATGCCACAAAGGCGATTGCCTCAAAGGCGATGAAATACTCTTGATCTTTTCTCTAGCCCATAAAGGTACTTACAGTTTATACATCATGTCTCGTATATTCAAGCAGTGCCACTACACCTGCGTACCTGAAATAATGCCCACAAAGTGGGTCAGTACACAGCCGTACTGGTAAGCGGGGTAACCCACTCGTCTGAGCCAACACTAAGTAAAATAGTAAATACAAACAGTTAAATGTTTATCTTTCTAATTGAATCTTGATTAATTTCATGGCATAGGGATAAGATGTTAAGGAAAGCTGTAAAGCAGTTTAAGCATGCAAGAATTCAACTCAATCCAATCGACAATATATAACCAACCTTAAGGAAACTAGCATGCAAACCGTTCTACTCAAACCCAAGCAACACGATAACATATCGAACCATCAACCAAGCCTCAATATCCATCCTCAACCAAAATTTACAATCCAATCTCAAAGTCCACACTCTTGCCGAGGCAAGGTGGCCGCGCCTACACGAAGAACAAACTAACCAAAGTAAAGCAAACCATCTCTTATCTATATGAAGTCACTGGCCAAGCCATAAAGGACATTGATCGGACTAATCAATAGGCAGTCCTACCCGATCCAGCACTGGGCAGCTACTCCCTTCTGGTGGTATCGGACTACCGGCACCACGCCCAAGACGCGAAACCCTTGTCTCCTCCATGGTCGAACGGTCCCGGTGCCCCGAAGTCCATCCCGTTCGAGGAAACGAAACCATGTGCAACACAGGTTGTCCGTGACATGCAGACACCAAGTACGTATGACGAGAGGATCGAACATTCTCGCCCCACCAAGCGATCCTAGACTTGTTCAACCAATTATCCAACCAAAACATCCATAACCATTCTTCCAACATATTGCCCAAGGTACCAAATCTCAAGTTATCCCATAGGCACAATGCCGCTTCTCAATACAGTATTTTAAATTGGGTACAACACCCCAACTCAGAACAAACCCATGGCACAATGCAGCAACAGTGGCACAATGTCCCAACAGTGGCATAATACCCTCGCCGATGCAGTTATTCGATTTTGAACTATAACTGCTTGCTTTGCAAGATAAAGCAACCAAGTGATACTCGTGCACGAATGCACGCTCGCTCGCCCAAATTTTCGATGTTTCCAATGCCTCAATGTATCATTCCAACTGTCCAAGCATAATCCCAATTATTCAACCAACTGCCTCAAGTGTATAATCCAACTCCAGCTCCAACTATCTATACGCGCAAATCAATTCAAACCACAATCCTATCCAAGCAAACGACGTACACTCTATGCACGCCTCAGTGTAGTGATTCCCAAGTTTCAGCCCAAGTGTTCAAGCCTTTACGTGTTTTCCATATTATTAGGCATGAAGGAGTAGAGGAGAAGGGAAAGAGCCCACTCACAATGTTTGATCCCGTTAAGAATCCAGTCCTGCCGTAAGGCCAATCCCTTGAACCCGTGGTCCGATGTAAAGCGCGATCTACTCAACTGGTATGACCGTGCGAGCAGGCCGTGCTCTCCAAATCATCTGACCGATCGGACTAAGGAAGACGACATTATTGCTCCAATCCAGCTATCTCAGTACTATTCTGAACGAACACCTGATTTCCATCGAACTCCGCTAGCTATCTGCACATGAAACCAAGTCAATCAATACTTGTTCCCAAATCCAACAAATCAAATATAACCATCTTTTGTTTTATTCAATCCGACTCAGCGTAACACACCGTGCGGTTGTGGGGACGTTACATACTATACCACTTAGAATCAGGTTCGTCCACGAACCATGCTGGTACTTATTCCTATCACATGCCGCTTGTCCAATTCATAACTCTGCTCTATGCAACTCTCATACTCACGATCCTGACTCAACATCTCGTTCTGCTGAATGCTCATACAAATTTCTATATTCCCACATCCTCCTTGCAGCTCAATACAAATTTCTCATATCGCTTAGTTTTGGATCGTACACATATTTAAGGCGTCCCTAAAATACATGCATTTCAGTCGAGCTTTGCGATAGTAAATTTGAACAAGTTACAAGGGTATCTTTATGTCCGAGGCATCCATTTGCTTTACTCCCAATCGAACCAATCCCAATTTCCATTCCAACATATTTGCTTGAGCACTATTCTCAATTATGATAATTTCCCACCGATTTAATTAGTTCGTGTTCCAACTCAATCCATCCAACTATTTCTGAATCCGCACTAGCAACATCTCCAAATATATCTTATGCACCGAACGATCATCACAACTGATACTACCCCAACTATGCGACTTACCCAAATATAAAACTTTGCTTTGATCAGCTCAGTCCAACACCTTTTCCTGCCATCTCAATACCTCACTTGGTGAACATCTATATTGAGGTTCGTGTGATCCACGAAGATTTTGCTGCTACGTCAAAGGGATAGTGTCGCCATAATTTCAACGTGGACACACTCGCCACAATTCCTAGGTTGCGCATGGAATAGTTCTTCGCGCTGCTTCCACTGCCTTGAAGCTGAGGATATCACCTTTGCCTTCTGAACGAGCACGCTTTCCAGACTAAGTTTTGATGCATCTTGTAAATCTGAGGCAAATATGTCCCTTCCAGTATTGCAATAATCTGATTTGAATGAGCCGCTGCTTTAACTTCACGAGCTAGTTTCACAGTCATCAATTTATATGAATAATATTCCCTTCCAGGGCATGATGAGTCAGAGGCGATGCCATCTACAAAAATCTGTGACTCTGAATCTCATCAGTTGACTAGGCTATTTCCACCATCGTTCTGATCTTTCGGCTGCATCTTCAGCTGAAGGCTATCCCAAGGGTCTCTCAAATCCAACACTCAGTCAATAAGCCAAATCTCCAACACACACTACTCACATCTTCCCTCGACGCATTCCCGAATGCGCCATCGCAAGGGTCATTCTATGTGTCTACCATATTCATCTCTGATCTAGCGGTCAAGTCGCTAGGGTCAGCTGTCCCGAAGCTACGCTCGATAATTATAAGTCATCACGATGGATAGTTACTATGAACCATGATATATCTCATCTGCAAATCCGAACCATAATCTAACCATTCCATCCGAACGAACTTCCGAATCAAGAACTTCATGCACTACCTCTGCTGATCTGTCAACCAAAGGCCGCTTAACCACCTAGAGTCTTGCTATCTATCCGAGCCACAATTCGAGAACTGCGCTCGTTTAAACTGGCTTTCATCAATCCGTCGATCTGTCCTGAATCCATCAAATTTTTGAATTGCCATGTTCGTCTTCTCGCACTACCACTGTAATAATTTCTGAAACCAAAGACTTGCTCCAATTCTTATCCCTTTGTCGCGTTCCACAATGCACGTCCAACTTGCTTGAGCAACACAGTAATTTGTTCCAACGTTGCTCCCACGTTTAGCCATCTTTAAAAGTCTATCCGCCACAATATTTGCTTACTGTTGTTGCCTCAATCCGTTCACGTCTTTCCGGAGAATCTGTCTACCATAGTTGTACCATTTTGCCCAAAATTCCACTTCCGCTAAACCTGAGTCGACTTCTCTAGAAGCAATATCCAAAATCCTTCAAGTCGTGTGAAACCATCGCATTGCCCCTCCAAACCAAGATTGTGTTTCATTACTCAACCAACAGCTTAAATGTGTTGCCCAAAATCGTAGTCTGTGCTCACTATCCATCAATTAACCCATCGCTTCGCTCAAGTGCCTTCCAATTGTTCGTTCCGATCTCGTCTATCTCTTAAGCCCAACGATACTTCCATTTGTATGAGTCTGTTCCCGCTTGCTCAACTCAATATTTGCTTGCTCCATTTTTTATTCTTTCTAACTCAACTGATCTGCACCAACCAACTTATATTTCTGTTACCCGAGTACGTTTAGGCAATTTCCATCGATGTCCATCCAAAATACTTTCAATGCCTTGTTCACTATGTGGTATCCCATATACCACTCCGAATTAAGTCGCTACTCGCATTACGATTTCTTTGCACTGATCTAAGATCCGTGCTAGCCATCCTTTATGCGTGATCCTGCCATCCCCACTCAAGTCTGACACAAAACTCAGCCAATGCCTGAATCATCCAATTCTTTCCATCAATCTCGCTATGCAACTTGTACTATGTTCCATTCTCAATGTTTCCAGCTATTCTCACCGTCTGATACTTTCGCAACACGAGCAATCCCTTGCTTCGAGCTCTCTTCCAAGTAATCTAATCCAATACCCAACTGTTCTACACATTTGTTGTACGAGCAACTCGTGCGACGCTCTCTGTGATATACCCAGCCAAAATTTAAACTTCTATCTGACACAATCGCTACACGAGAAACTCGTGCAATGATCTAATCTCATCCGATGCTTCTACTCACAACATGCCACATAACCAATCTCATTTTCCAACCCACTGATCCACTGATGCAATCAAAAACTCTCCGAACAACAAGCCAAGCCAACCCAACGACAACTCTCAACTTATTGTACAAATGTAACAACACCACCCAACTTGCTGTACGAATGCAACAACGCCTAACGAGGCTAAGCGATCTAACAAAAACCAACAAAAGCAACGCAACCAAGAACAACATGCAGCCACAACCAGCAATATATATACTTATTGCATGAAACATCAATGCGGCACCGAGTAGAGCCAAGAGCTAAACGAAATGCAAAAGCTATTTAGAGTTTGTGATGAAGCGAAGGACCAAGATCGAGAAAATGAACCAAGTGCTCTGATACCAATTTGCCATGCCCCAATCTCCCGTAAGCTCAATATGTCCCCGCTGAACGTGAATTACCATGTTGCAGCTCTCCCGCAGGACAATCGTTCTCATCGGGACGTGATGCCGTACGAGCCTGGAGTTGCGCTCGTACAAGGCGATGTTGTCAAACACCAAAGTTATCATCGAAACGACCAAGTTGCAACGAAAGTCAAGTATTGTGTACCAAGCACACATCAGAGTAATACGCAGCGAAGCTCTCGATAGGGTCCAAATAAAATGCCACAAAGGCGATTGCCTCAAAGGCGATGAAATACTCTTACACTTTTCTATAGCCCACAAAGGTACTTACAGTTCATATATAATGTCTCGTATATCCAAGCAACGCCACTACACCTGCGTACCTGAAATAATACCCACAAACGTGGGTCAGTACGCAGTCGTACTGGTGAGCGGGGTAACCCTCTCGTCTAAGCCGACACTAAGTAAAATAGTGAATGCCAACAGTTAAATGGTGATCTTTCTAGTTGAATCCTAGATTTATTTCATGGCATAGGGATGACATGCTAAGGAAAGCTGTAAAGCAGTTTAAGCATGCAAGCATTCAACTCAATCCAATCGACAAGCAATATATAACCAACCCAAAGGAAACTAGCATGCAAACCGTCCTACTCAAACCCAAGCAACACGATAACATATCGAACCATCAACCAAGCCTCAATATCCATCCTCAACCAAAATTTACAATCCAATCTCAAAGTGCACACTCTTGCCGAGGCAAGGTGGCCGCGCCTACACGAAGCACAAACCAACCAAAGTAAAGCAAACCAACTCTTATCTATATGAAGTCACTGGCCAAGCCATAAAGGACATTGATCGGACTAATCAATAGGCAGTCCTACCCGATCCAGCACTGGGCAGCTACTCCCTTCTGGTGGTATCGGACTATCAGCACCACGCCCAAGACGCGATACCCTTGTCTCCTCCATGGCCGAACGGTCCCGGTGCCCCGGAGTCTATCCCGTTCGAGAAAATAAAATCCTGTGCAACACAGGTTGTCCGTGATATACAGACACCAAGTAGGTATGACGAGAGAATCGAACATTCTTGCCCCCACCAAGCGATCCTAGACTCGTTCAACCAATTATCTAACAAAAACATCCATAACCATTCTTCTAACATATTGCCAAGGCACCAAATCTCAAGTTATCCCATAGGCACAATGCCGCTTCTCAATACAGTGTTTCAAATTGGGTGCAACACCCCAACTCAGAACAAATCCATGGCACAATGCCACAACAGTGGCACAATGCCCCAATAGTGGCACAATACCCCAACAGTGGCACAATACCCTCGTCGATGCAGTTGTTCGGTTTCGAACCACAACTGCTCGCTTTGCAAGACAAAGCGACCAATTGATACTCTTGCACAGATGTACGCTCGCTCGCCGGAATTCTCGATGTTTTCAATGCCTTAATGTATTATTCCAACTGTCCAAGCATAATCCCAATTATTCAACCAACTGCCTCAAGTGTATAATCCAACTCCAGCTCCAATTATCCATACGCGCAAATCAATTCGAGCCACAATCCTATCCAAGCAAACGACGTACACTCTATGCACGCCTCAGTGTAGTAATTCCCAAGTTTTAGCCCAAGTGTTCAAGCCTTTACGTATTTTTTATATTATTAGGCATGAAGGAGTAGAGGAGAAGGGAAAGAGCCCACTTACAATGTTTGATCCCATTAAGAATCCTGTCCTACTAATACGGCCAATCCCTTGAAACCATGGTCCGATGCAAAGCGCTATCTACTCAATTGGTATGACCGTGCGAGCAGGCGGTGCTCTCCAAATCATCTGACCGATCGAACTAAGGAAGACGACATTATCGCTCTAATCCAGCTATCTCAGTACTGTTCTGAATGAACATCTGATTTCCATCGAACTCCGCTAGCCATCTGCACATGAAACCAACTCAATCAATACTTGTTCCCAAATCCAACAAATCAAATATAGCCAGCTTTTGTTTTATTCAATCCGACTCAGCGTAACGCACCGTGCGGTTGCGGGGCGTTACAGTAAGTTCCTAAAAATTTACTATGTCTGAACTAGACTTGTACTCCCAATTTCCCCAGCGGAGCATTCTTCAGGTCTACTCACACACTCCCGCCGTGACTATTCATAATCTATCTAGTTAGACGCTAGCCATGCTCATATTACCTCTGAGCTATCGTCCCATCAATATCCCCAGCGGAGCGATCCTCTGGTCTATCTTCATAGACCACACTCAACAAATTAATCAGATAAACTTTTCGGATATGAGTTCACGTTCATATTACCTCTGAACTATTATCCAAACATTTTTTTCTCCCAGTTGAGTTTGCTATGTCCAAGTGACCTCTGAGCAAACCTCCCAGGTTGTTGCTAACAATTAGTTCACGTCCATATTACCTCTGAACTGCTGTCATAGTATTTTTCTCAGGCTGAGTTTGTCATGTTCATATTACCTCTGGAAAAACCTTCCTGGTCCAGCTATCGATTATCATGTCCATATTACCTCTGATATCAGTTGTCGTCTTAACTTAACACCCGTACTTAACTCTAAGTACGCCAGTGGTATTAGGTCCATAAAAACTGCCACGTCCATATTACCTCTGGCAGGGCTTGTCCTAAACTTATTACTTGTATTTCTCGTACACAAGAAGTAATAGGTCCACCAAAAAAATCCCTATGGAACGCCCACAATGGAAACGAATAGTTCACATTCATATTACCTCTGAACTATCCTTATTTTCCCCAGCAAAGAAATAGTCAGTCCATATTTATCCCTACAGAGTCATATTTTACTACGTCTATATTTCCTCTGTCAAGACTTGTCTCAAACCTATTATTTGCACTAACGTGCGCAAAAAGTAATGGGTCCTCAAAAATCCCCCAGAAGGATGTCTTTACTGGCCACAAAACCTATCACCTGATTGGGCTTGTTTCGAACTTATTATTTGTACTCAACGTGCACAACAAATAATAGGTCCACTAAGGATCCCCCAGTGGGATGTCCTCATCAAACACGATTAGCCAAGCCTAATGAAAATTGGTAATGGCTTCTATCAACGGCAAATTCACGAAGAAGTACTATACTTGATCTTCTTTGCCCAACGGAGTATGATGAAGATCTTATTCTGACGATACCATGCACAAAGGTTAGCTGGATCATATTCTATCAGATTCATATGACCTCTTAATGGATATGCTTAACTAATTTGTAAACCTATCATGTTCATATTACCTCTGATAGTGTTTAGTATACAAATTTAGTTGGATTATATTCTATCAGGTTCATATTACTTCTGAATAGATTTACATTCAGCAAAACCTTAATGAAAGTATGTCATGTTCATGATACCTCTGATATCACTTTCATCTTAGCCTATCATATTCTAAAGTGATGGGTCCACAAAGTCAGAAAATGTATCTTTATTATCTCTGAGAAATTACAGGAGAAACAAAAAAGTATATCATTGGGGAGGAGCAGTTAAATCCCTAATCTGTCGTGCCAAAGCAGCCATCCTCTCATTCCTGGAGTTCAAGATGTTAGCGCGAGCCCGTTCCAGCCTTACTTCATCGTCGTTCAAGCGATATAGTTCGGACAGCGAATTAACAAAACTGGCGTGGATGACACCCGCATGTGTCAAGTTCTACTGAGCTATCTCCACTTGGCCCTTAAATACATCACGAGCTATCGATGTCTTGAGAAGCCTCTCCTTTGCCTGAGCGAGTTCAGCTTCCAATTCTTGAACCCTCGCTTCATTTCCAGCACATTCGGCCTGGTACTGAGTCAGCTGAGGAATACTCTCCACCAATACTGTCTGCTCTTTATCCATCTCTTGCTGTTGTTCTTGGATGGATTTGTTCAAAGATTCAATCTGCTGAGCAAATTCTGCAGTTAAGGAGTCATACTCAACTTGAACCAGATCGTTGATGCTGCCTCGGGATAGTTGCAAATATTCATTAATGGGTTGTTCCAAACCATTAACTATTTTCTCTAGCGCATTAGCTCTTTCAGCGTCACTGAAATTTCTAATCTGCGCTATAGTGAGATTGGAAGACATCTTCAGAGCATCAAAGCCTAGGTTCTTCTCTAGCACTATCGATATCAATTCTTTCAAAATAAGGTAGAATATGCTAGTGTATTGATCCACTAGCATAGCAAAGCTCGAATGGATGCTGGGAGTGGCCGAAATATCAATGAGCCTCCTTTCCAAAATAACTGTAGAGGATGTCGCCACAGTCGTTGCTTCAACAGATGGCACGACAAAGGAAGAGACACCAATAATAATTGAAGTTTGGCATGCTCGACGAAGGAGGCACGGTCGAGATAATGAGCTCATCCTCCTTTGATGATATTTGAACTGCTACTGACGGGATGACACCCGAGAATATTGCGAATGCAAGATCGGCAGCTTCAAAGCATGCTTCTTCGACATCGAGCACCGCTGTTTCATCAGCCGGATCCGCAATAAAGTCAGAGGTTGTGTCAACTTCGCCCTCCCCAGGGATGTCTTCGCCTGAAAAGAAGACAAGAGAAAGTTAATATCAAATTTGATGTTAATTTTCCAAAAAGAAGCGTAAAGACAACATTTACCCATGGCCGATGGTATGTATGTTGCGTCTGCAGCCTGTACAGCTAAATCATTTCTTAATGATGCTAAACAAGCTGTCATACCTGGAGAAGAGGATGCACCAACTGACATTTGAGGATAGTCATCCCAGTCATCACCCAGATCTACTCGAGGTTCATCGGGTGGAATCTCGCTGGAAATACTTAAAGACGAAGGAGGGGTTACTCCCATTATTTGTCTGGATAAAGGTATATTGATTCTGAATATGCTCGGTCTCAAAGGCGACCTCGAAGCGTAGCGGCAGCAATCGCGAGCAAAGAATCTCCGGCACTGTCAGCCGGAACTGTGGAGGTTCCCTCTCTAAAAGGCGAAGGACCTCTGATCAAAGAATCATCCCCAACAGGGGAAACAGCAGGCTCACTCCTAGAGGCCCCCTTGGTGGAAGTCCTTTTAGGACCTCTGACAGTCTTCTTCTTGCGGAGGGAAGGCTCTTTCAGAGTGGAAGCCTTTCGCTTATTTGAGATAACGAGAGACTCTATTGGCGGAGCTATTACGCCTCTCGGTATTATCAACAAGTAATCGTCTGCACCGGTAGTGTCTTCACCTTCATCAGAGGAGACGGATGGGATCTCCTCACTTCCAGTGGACTTATGGGAGGGCATCCTAAAACTTTCATACACATCAAAATCATGATGGAAGGTATTGATGGACGCATAAAACTGCGCGTACGAGTGAAGAATGTGCAACTCCATGGAGAGGGAAGTCGCGGGCACAGCAAAGATTGCACCGGTACAACCTGTGATAAAATACTGCAATCCTCTGGCTCCATCAATAAGTCCACCCTTGGACTTGAAGCTGGTGATGGGATTCCCCACGTGCAACTGGTCATACCCAAATTGTCTGGCGATCCCGCTTGGCAGATAAGGCTCCATGTAGCAGTGGTCCTCACTTCTGTACAGCAAGTGGGAAGGTCTAATGCAGACCAACCAATAACAGGCTTCAGGAGAAAGAATAGTCCTCCCTTGGCCTTATCCTAAAGTTTCATCCCCTGTTGATTGATATGTATGGGGGGGACGGTACCGAAGAGCTTCCAGCCATGGGAAAAATTTAATGCTCGCCGGCAATCTATGACGCTCGCCACATTCCAAAGGGAATTCTTGTAATTCAACAAGAAGTTATTTTTCGAACTGCTGGCAGAGCCGGAAGACATCACCCTGGTGTTGTGAAGGACTAACCATCCCATCAGGTATAGGAATGGTAATTACACCCGGGGATATCCTTCACGCTGTGTATCATCAGCTAGCAGCCCATCAGTAATGGCCCTCAGGCCAGCTTGTATTCTACATACCATGGCAGGAAGCAGGCCCAGTCTTGCTCCAAACACCAAACGCACTGCGGGCCATAAGGTATTACGATGGATGCGATCCACAGATGCGATACCAGGCACTACCCATCGGCGTAGCCAGACAGAGAGGAAGCCAGCCAGTTGAGCTTCCCTCGACAGAGGCTTGCGATAATGCCTCATATAACTGAAGGCTTTAGTGCCTGCAGGATAACCCCCTATCTCCTCATCGAGAATATAAACTGAAGCCCCATCGTATTCAATGAGGTCATCGACCGTGTTGGCTAAGCATGCTAAGGAGGTTCAAGGGCTTATCTCTGCTATCTATAACCTTGTCCGGCTTAGTATTTCTGGCCTGATGGAAGAAAAGGTAGGATGCCCATTTGTTGATATGAGCCAAATCAGAGGGCTCTTTGTAGAAGGTGGCGCAAGCAAGATAGTGGCTCGTCAGCTCCTGGAACACCGCCACTACACGAGGGTTTGTATCCCTCAGCTCCCTATTCGTGGGAACGTACTCTTATTAAGGAGTGTCCCCCATTGGCAGCTTTGAAATCTCTGCCATCTCATGAAGGGCTAAGCCCAACTCACCTAGCGGAGTGGCGAATGTCCCAGTAAGCGAGTTGTATCGCTCCATCAAAGCTAAAAAAAATTAGGGTTGACAGGCAGCCCAATACTGGTGGAACTTATAGCCACAAACAAGACAATACTTTCCAGCTCCGTCTGAAAGTGCTTCAGAGCCCTGGCAGTTAAACTGGCCCATCGAAGATTCCCGGGGCTAAGCCATCCACTGGTGCGAGGGTTAACCTTGGGGTACACTCCTCCCTGCCCCATAAAGTTATTACAGAAAGTTGTTATTTGAACCGGCTGGATCAGTGAAGTGTCTTAACTCGGGACGCTGCCCGGCAGTAATCCCCTGAAAGGCATAACAGGGCCTGAAGGACTACTCACAAAGACTGCTCGGTTCAATACTTTCTTGTATGAGATCTTCCCTGGCCGCCCATGAAGATCTGGAGTCAGAGTCCACATCATCTTCCTAGGATGTGTGGCATGGAAGAATGCCGAGGTAGTAATCTCTGGGCATCCTTGGCAGATACATGACCGTGCCCTCAGCAGAAAATACCCAATCTTCCTTCTTGGGCTTAGTCTGGGATTGTTTGTCGATAACATCCCCGAATAAGAAACCTGGTTTCTTATATTCAGTCACATCTATATATGTCAGGGGCTCCCCACTGATCATACTCAGCACCATTCGTTCTACTTGGGACGAGATCAGAGTTTCCCTTTCTTGAGGATACTCGGTTCCAGAAATGGGGAATGTCACATGGGACAAGTCCTCCAGATAGTTAAAATTTAGCATCCAGCAGCAGAGCCCAACACTTCAGCCAAAGGAGGGATCTGCAAGTCCACTGCAAAATACAAGAAAACAAGTCAGTTTTTACGCTAGACGCTACACTCTTGCAGTATACGCCAAAGACTAAAAGTCTGAGCTTTTACGTCAGACTGCAAAAACTTGAGCTTTTACGCTGGAACCTATTTGTAGTACATAAAACTCAAGGTTGGCAGTATACGCCAAAATCTAACAGTCTGAGCTTTTATGCCAGACTACCAAAATTTGAGTTTTTACGCCGGAATTTACATCCAGCGCACAAAACTCAAAGTTCGTAGTATACGCCAAATTTTGATAGTCTGAGTTTTTACGCCAGACTGCAAAAATATAGAGTTTTTATACTGACACATTAGGAATATGGGCATAATGATAAAACATCTCTGTGCATCATCTTCCTCGAAGAAGCCCTTAGCACAGAAGATGACCTTGCGCGTACACGTACAACGTGTGCGAATGCTTTTATTCCTCTCGAAGTCTTTACCTGTGATGCCCGGAGCACAGCTCATCAGAGGAGCACTTCGTTCAGATTGGGGCTCGCTTAGCCTAATGGGAGTTGCTCATGCTTGAGCAGAGGAGCGAGATGAAGAAGAGGCGACTTTCTTTCCCTTAGCAGTGGAAGCCTGTTTCGGTGCCATGGCGAAGCTCAAAGTTCTCAGAAAAGAGACGAAGACGAAGAGTTCTCAAAGAGACGAAGGGTTTTGTAAAGACAGATGAAGGGTTTCTCTCTCAAGACCTTAGGCTATTTATAGAGTTCGGATAACTCTTCGAATCCCTAACCAAATCCGATATTTAATAGTTGGTTATGATTTAGGACCACGTTAGCCTATTATTTGAAAAAGAAGACGGACAGTCGTGCTACGTAACGGATCCAGCTTTTTTCGCTCAGAGGCTACAAATCTACGATTTTACGCTCAGAAGCTTTTTTACGCTCAGAGGCTACAAATCTACGGTTTTATTCTCAAAAACTTTTTACGCTCAAAGGCTACAAATCTACTGTTTTACGCTCAGAGGCTACAAATCTACGGTTTTACGCTCATAGGCTACAAATCTACGATTTTACGCTCAGAAGCTTTTTACGCTCAGAAGCTACAGAAGGCCAATTACAAGGGTTTACGTAGAAAATCCTCCTTTTTGGCTAAAAATATTCCAAGTGCCTGAAACACACAGACGTCAGCATGAAAGATGACTCTTCTTCTTGGGCCATTCAGAATCCTTTACATCTAAGTTCAAGTATGGCATGTTCGGCGGACATTTCTTGCCTTATTTCGAGGGATTTTCGGGGAAACCATTCTTGAAGATGATGGTCTGAACAGAAATACTTTGTATCAAAGAAGTGACAGTTCATAATTCTATGCGACTCCTCGTCCAAAAATACCATGACAGTTGGATCTTCAAAATAACTTAATGCTAAAGAGCTTTTTACGCATCTTCCATTACTCGTAAAAGACGGGACGTAACCAGATAAGCGTTTATCAGAGTCAGCATAAAATTATCCAGACGTGTCAAAGCTGCACATTATCAGACTTCCTCATAGCAAATATGGCAAATCAGCAATGCGTAAAAGAAGGCAAGTTTATTGATCATGATTACATATGATGGAAATCCTTTTTGTACAAAGTATTTCTCATTAAAGATCATGCTGGGAATCTGTTGTGCCAGGTTCTCATATTGGTGGAGATCTTTTTCTTCTTCTACGGCACTTCATCGGCTTCTACAGCCGATGAACAAGAAAAGGATCAATGGCGGAAGGATACAAAATTGGGCCTATTTTATTCAAGCCCACCCTCCATACGCCATGGCAGCTACGCCCTAGAATTGTGTTAGGGATTCAGACCCAACACAATATTGGAATACAGGTCCAAATTGCCTACCTACGTCTAGCTTCATAATAGGAGAAAATACAACTAGCAAGCTGTGTGGTCCGATGAGACCCTTCCTCTCTCCTGGACGAATTGCCATATAAAATTGCTGATTATCCCGAGCAAAGGAAGATATGATATCCTTCCATGATCCATTGTTGTAGAGGACATTTGCTCGAATACGCCTCCTTTTACGGCTCCTTACATGTTGGAAGAGCATAATCTTCTTCTTCCTCAAGTCAGCCCGATGAATCTCAGCGGCCATCTTTTTGGTGAAGGAAGTATAGAAAAACAGGTTCCCTCACTCGCCTTTATATAGGCAGAGGAGAACATATCAAATCCCAACAAATTCCTAAAATTCGCCGAGAAATCAGCCTCGCAGAACAAGTCAAATTTTACTGTTTCATGCTTCATTCAAAAGTATTTTAAATTACGAGGAATTTGAAAACTTTGAAGGGGGTCTTGTAGAAGCATAAAAAATATGCTGAGAAATTATACGCGTAAAACCCCCAAACATACATAAAGCACGCGTAAAACAAAGCTTCAGCGCTGTATGGCATAAAATATGACTTCTGAGCTATTGGCGTACAAAGATTCAACGCTATCCAGCGTAGAACAGAGCTCCAAAACAACCCGCATAAGGCAGCACTTCCAGGCTGTTTTGGCGTAAAAAGGTTGCTACACTCCGGCGTAAACTATGTCTGCTTTTAATGCAGCATGAAGTTGTACGAGGAACTCTTCGTATTCCTCGAATGAACCTGTCAAACAGAATAGTGAAACTGACTCCTGACAAAGAGTACTGTACGATGATCGAGAGGACGACTGTAATGATGATTCGACACAGAGCCCAAGACTGTCGTTTAGTGGCATATCCTTGATACAAGTCATTTTTACGCATTCAAGGAATACGCTGCCTATTCTACATAGGCAGAGATGAGTTTTTACACTCAAGATAAGACGAAATCAGACGCCACGTCAAAAGCTATTTTTTGTACAGAACTCGAGTCATATCTCTGCAGTTAATGCACGAGATGGGGGTAGATCTTTGCTTTTAATGCATAAGATTTTTTTCTATTTTTAATGACTGAGAGAGCTAAAACTAGGGTTAATACGCTCACATCACTATCCCTGCATGTTACGCCAACCAGGCTATTTTTAACTATAGGAGTACGGCGTATGCTATCTCCTCAAAATACGCCAACTTAGGCTATATTTGTAAGGTACGTGATAAGGCTATTTGGCCCAGAATACGCTCAAGACCTCAGTCACGAAGGATAATTGGCTAGTTTACGTTGTTTACCTATTATTTATGCAGCATTAAGCTTTACGCAGAATTTGGCTTTTACGCCAACAAGATAGTTATTTGGCTTTTACGCCGACAAGACAACTACTTGGCTTTTACGCCAACAAGATAGCTACTTGGCTTTTACGCCAATGAGATAGTTGTTTGGCTTTTATGCCAACCATCTTTACGCGAGGGGCAGTTACCTATATAGCTTGCATGTCATAGTCTTCAAGAAGCAGTTATACGCGTTACCTCATAATGGGACACGCGTCACACGTGGATTCAGGAGATCATTCAGACGTAGGTAGCAGTTATTATAACCGCTGCGTAAAAGGTGCAACTCTCTCCACTAATTGGCTTCTATGCCGACTGGTCAGTTACTGTGACTGATCTCTATAAATAAAGACTTTTGGTCACAAGAGAACAAGGTCAAAAAGGGTGGAGATCAGAGAGAGAGCACATATAGAGAGTGTTGATCGACGACTTTGGCAACGAGAGTTCAATCCCTCTTGCAATCGTTGAAGCTCCTTCTTCTTCTACAGCACTTCCTCGTCATCGTGTGGTCCAAGGGACAAAGTGATCGACCGCAGATCAGACTCCTATAGCAATTTTTCCCCAGAATCATTTTTTGTACTTAACATCTTCGTATAGGATTAATTATACTTCTTTTTCTTGTTTATAAATAAAGAATGGGTTTCGTATAAACCTACTCTCAATTTCTTTCGTTTATCATCAAACACAAGATGGCGACTCTGCTGGGGACTACTTTCTCATCTAACGAGAAAGCCATTGCTCAACACGATGCTATATCCGTCAGATCAACGAAGAAGACTCTGGTCGTCCAATTCGACCAATCTGCTTATGAAGACATGCTTCGCGCAGGGGGTAGCTCTCATTCCCTCTCTGTCAAGGACAACAGGAAGCTGCGTACAGTATGGATGCCCCAGACATCCTCTACCCTTCCTGCAGGCTCTCTCTCTCTCCGACCAACAAGGTTGTGACATCACAACCTGTATGCCTTGTGCGTAAAAATCTGTCTCCAGTCTGTGACGTGGTAGACAAAGCTTCTGGAAATGCCTCAGTGCCAATCCAGAAGTCTACAACACGCCTTGTGCGTAAAAATCTGTCTTCCGTCTGTGACGTGGTAGACAAAGCTTCTGGCAATGCCTCAGTGCCAATCCAGAAGTCTAGAACGCGCCTTGCGCGCAAAAATGTCTCCCGTCTGTGAAGTGGCAGACAAAATTTCTGACAATGCCTCAGCGCCAATTCAGAAATTTTAAATGCGCCATTCGCGTAAAAATACATCTCCCACCTATAAGGAGGCGGATGGACCCTTTGGTCACGTCAAGGGAAAACAAGTGGCGAATCTCCCGACCTCTAGGCTTGTACGCCATCAAGAGAAGAAGTTGCCCACTCTTCAGATTATGCGTGACGCTGGAGGACGTTTGAGGACTTTCCCTGTTTTATGCGAACCTGTGCAAAGCTCCAGATTACGCCAGGATAAGCCCGTCCGCATAAAGAAGACCCACTTTACAGGAAAATATGCTTCTCAGACGGATGATGGATCGTATGCCACTCACATGGCTGAACTGCTGTATTCTTATGGCAGGAAGAGAGTTATGGTTCCCAATCTCCATGCTCCTGCTGATGTAAAAAGGCATAATAAGCCTTCTTCTTCTTCAATTAGTCTCCCCGATTTGCGTAATTTCTTGATCCAGAAACGCAAAGGCAAGGGTCAAAATCAAGATTTAGTGTCCCTAACTACCAAGCATGGGAAGATCATGTGGGAAGATGAGTCAATATCTAATATCGTCATGACATATGGGCCACATGAAGAATCTGTCTTTATTGTTCCACCTACTCACGACGATCAGCATCAGATAATCTTCTGTCGAATGCGGAATAGACCAATTGTACAAGAAGATTTTCACAAGTCTGATGTTGGGAAAATACAAATCTACAGGTATAGCCCACAGGCTTTAAAGATTATGCAAAACATGGGTTACGGTTTGAAGTTGAAGCAAGGCCTCAATAATAGAAAAGGCAGACGAGTACCGTTGCATGGTGATCTTTACTGTCAACATTGTAGCATCACAGTCATTCTTCTCATTAAGCATCATAGTCATTCTTCTCTATCAGTGTTGTGGGTCTCTAATTGTGTTGTGAGTCTCTACTTGAAGAAGAAAGAAAAGAAAAAGAAAGAAAGTATTCTCAAGATTTGACTGGCTATATATATATATATATAATTAGAGAATTATTGAACTGATAGTAAGAATTTTCCTTAATTGTTAGTAAATAAAAATAAACATAGCTGATGGTACCAAGTGTATACCACTATAATGGAATAAAACCTATATGCAATTATGTTACAAATACATGAAACCATGATCTAGGTATCAAAAATGAGTGTGGTGGGGAACATCCCACCTATGTTCCCCCTTATTGGTGATATTGGTAGTGTATCTTAATAGCGATCATACCTTCCATGTAGTCTTAATTTAGTAACTATTTTAATATATTGTCCTACTATTATAGAAAATCTACAAAATTTCTAGTTCAAGAAATATTGCAATAACTAAAACTAAACAAGGTAAAGCATAAAAGAGGAACTACACAAGTAATCAACAGTTAATACCTTGCAAAATTTAATCAATAAGTGGAGGCTTTCCGAATACTAATAAGAGTATAGCATAATAAGAGCACAGAGATCAGAGTCAAATAAAATAGGCATAATCTTTGATTATATTAAAAGTGGCATAAAGGTTTAGTTGATGTCACGATCCGCACCCGGTGTAAGGGCACGAGTACGTGGGTACGTCCAGCCTACGCCGGAGCATCGACGGTAGAATATTGTCTAGGTCAACAATACTATCTAACATCTCACACAATATATATATGGTACTTGTCAATGATATATCAACTCCAAATGAAGGAAAATATGATGGTATAATTATAATCGATACTCAATCACAATATAAAACTAAAGGAAGAATAAAGGCACGATATAGAATAGAAAAAAGAGTCACAAAGTCATAATATAATACATCCAAGACTAATAGTCTAGCTACAACACAAATATCAAACATATATATATATTCCAAAAGTCTAAAGTTAGACCTCTATAATATAATAATAGAAATAGCTAAGTCTCCTCAGTAGCTGGCACTAGATCCTCAGTCGGCTCGCCATCATGTGACCCGTAATAGGTGGGATATATCTCCTTTAACCAATTATCTAAAAAATATATCCAGTCAGAATTGGAGCAAAGTATAATCCAATGCAGTTCTAATTAATTGATAATGACTATAAACAAAAATAGAGAAAGTAATACAACACGATAAACAATGAACAAAATTATACTATGGTAGAAAAGAGACAGATAATCCAGAGAAATATGGTGTAACTGATCACGATGAAATAGAATATAAAAAAAACTGCAACTATACTAAGTGTTTGAAATACTAGTTAGATATGTGATCGAATTGATTTGAATATTATATACTTAAATATTGGATAAACATTGTCTAACTTAAACATTGAACATTGTCTAGTCTTTGATCACATACCTCGCTAGCACTTTTCTTTTTTCCTGACTAGTACAATAGATCCAACCATGACACGTTACAATACAAGATACTCAATAAACATTGTCTCTTGTTAAACATCATCTAAACCATACGAGAACACGAGAAACAATAAAATAATAAATAACATCTCATGACTGAAGATCCATGTGTATACTAATCCATGTACCAATGTGTCAGGAATCAAGTAATACATTTTTAAATAATTGTATTATAGTAATTATCAAATAATTGAAACTATCAGAGAATGTACTAGCCTGAGGTCCCGAGCAATGAATGTCAAACTATGTCTGTATCGGTGTCTCACAGAACTATATATGAAATTCTATGTCATTTGGTGTAATAAAGTTTTAAACATGTTTAAATAGACTAAAATATAATTTTTGGGTCAAAACTAGGCCATACTAGGTCAACTAGGTCAAACTAAGTCAACTGGGTCAATACCTTGCTACACTAGGTTATACTAGTCTATACTAGTTAACACTAAGGTATTCGAGGTCATACCAAGGTATTTCCAGCTTACACTAGTATTATACTGGCTAATGTATACTATGTATCTAATACTTAATATAGACTCTATATTTACCATTATACCAAATACTTTACCCCAATATCTTCATCTTACCAATACCTTAGTGTCAAGACTAGCTCAAAATCTAATCCTAATACCTAGCTTGGCATTTACCATGATACACATACTCATGACACTAGAATACCCACTGTAATACCTACTAGCACACCACACATTAAATACTGAAACCACACACTCACTCTCCAACACTTGATCACACCTCTACAATAGCCACATATCTTGCACATACACATAATAGTAGACCCCCCCAATAAGTTTAGGGAATACACCCAATGATGCATCCAGGTCTAAACTTGCCTGGGTTCACCCTTCCAATTCACTTCTCTCTCTCTCTCTCTCTCTCTCTCTCTCTCTCTCTCTCTCTCTCTCTCTCTCTTTAGCGCATCCCACTGATACACTTGGTACCAACACTAAGGCACTCAAAACAACTATTCTCAGAACACACTCTAATATGTGCATACTCACACACAAATACAGGAAACTCTAAGCTCATCACAAAAATTTGTAAGATACATGTTACTCCAATTAACACTCATTTCCATGTTCATCCTAATTACATACAGACATAAATTAAACCCCCTTACCTCACTTACTCCCTACTGGCAGTCACTATTACCACCTTGCTATACTGACACCATACCCACTGAACATTAATCACCTGGGCACCAATTCCCTCACTAAACTAATGTACTATAGTGGTGTTCTTCCTACTGTTGATGTCTGATACTTTAAACTCGACCCCCAAACTTTGTGTTGTTGCTGCTACTGGATACCCGAGCCTGGCCTAGCTGATACATCATAATATATCACTCTGTTGGCGCTGCCAACTGCTCTCTATGATACTCGACCTCCAATGCACCTACTTGGGTGCACAACTAACTCATCCCTGGCATGAACTTGCTTCACCTAACATGCTTGTTGTTTTTACATTAACTAGCAGTGCACTTAGTGCACTGCTGCTGCTGTTACTCCTAAAATCCGACTCCATCAATCCATACCACCACAACTGACTACCAAGCACCACACACAACTCCATAAACATGCACACACAGTATTTCTCCCAACTGCCAACTGAAACCACATGTCTCTCTCCCTCACTGCATACTCAAGGCACCCACACACTGGTTACTTCCTACACTCTATCACCTGTGCACTGACATGAAGAATCCCTACTGGCACTTCACCAACCAGAAACATTCACTGATATTCATTAAAACTCCCACACTTGTATCTTAAACCCCATCTCATTATTCCTAAAGAGGCATACACCTAGGCGCTCACTCAAGATTATACTCCTTGATATCCTTAAGTTCTAGAGTGTAACTCTGGTACTCATACCTACAGCTAGGATACACACCCAGATGGGTTCACTTTCTGCACCCCTAGCACATAAACACTTCACTGGTAGCACTCAAATCAAACCCTTACACATCACACACTGGCATCACTCAAATCAAACCTTCACACAGTTGTGCAAGGGTTATTGCCTGGCCCGACTGTGCACACTACTTCCCCATACACAAATTTATTAATATCCTCACTAACTCACTAGCATAACTCACTGATGCACATACATGTACCCTTAAACTTCTTAAAACACTAAGATACACCATATATCTAACACATTGATACATATATATACATATAACCAAATCCTCACTAACTGCCCGAGTTCCCACTACTCTTAATTTTTGCACTGTCACTCCCATTCACAATCAATGATACACACAGGCTCTCACTCCTCCTACTATATACTGGGATAATCAAACTCCTCACTTCTCTTGAATAAACATGCATAACTACTAGGAATACACCCATCCAACACTAGTGTATACACCCAAGTGTACCCCTTATTTACTTAACTGACCCCATAGTCTTCACTTGCACCAGACACAGTCACACAATCCCCTCATATGCACCAAACAATATATCTATACTCATATAGCAACTTAATAATAGAATATATATATATATATATATATATATATAACACTCTCTACATATATATAAAACACACATACTACACTAATACATTAAATCAAACACTTGTGGTGCACAAGTGTAATACACTATGATATGCTCATGATACGCTCTCCAAACTTAACCAAACCTAACCTAAATTCTACAAACATGTCACAAATTATGATTAAAGCCTAAACAAAGTATTAGCTAGTTATTTTAGGTGTTATGGTAAAATATCGTATGTGTGTCACACATGTCAAAGGAAAACCCCCAAAATTATCATGTATCACAAAGTATTGCGATACGGCCTACTCGTATCCAATTGTGGACACGTAGCTAGCCTCACTATACTAATACAAACCTAAATAAATCGACTAAACCTAATGACAAACACTTGGTGCTCCAATCTCGAATTTCTCCTAAATTGGGAACAAAAGTCATTGTAGAAGTCACAATCGAGATTGTTGGAAGTCAAAACTTCTTCCCATTGGTAGCCCTAATGTATGGGTGGGTTCCAATTGATTAAATACAATAATTAGAACTAATTAGAGAAAAAAAAATTAGAATTTACCTATTGGGAGATGGATTTCCAATGCAAAGTGAAGATGACACAATTTGGATACCAACTTCTTGTCCAAAGCCTTCCTCTCCAAGTGCTCTTGCCAACCTCAAGCTTCTAGTCTCAGATGGTAAAGATGAGTGAATTTGAGAGGGATTATGAAGAATTTGGTGGAGGGATTGCTATTTGGGGAAGAACGCTAATTAGGAAATGAAATAGAATGCATAAATTGAGAGGAGAGAGAATTTATCCCCACAAATAGGGCCTGCCACCTCTTTCCCCTCTCCTAAGCAATGCGATTTGCCTAGAATATCCCTTGAGGGTTGTCATAAAAAATTAATTAAGGAGGAGTTTCTCTTCCTAATGATGGTTAAGACTAATCCTTAAATGAAGAGAATGGTTAACTATTTGGGTCTAAAGTAGACTAGTCTAACTAATTAGTTAAGTTGTCATATCAAGTTGGTTAGGTCCACTAAGGTCATGTCTAAATAAATAGTCCAATCAACCAACCAATAATAATATTAGTCACCAAATATATAACATGCACAATATTAAATAAATTATAATCATAATATTTATAATATTACAAAATATCAAAAATACCCCTATTCTATAGATGTGGTAGTTACAGTTGATCACATGTCCAAAGCAAGGTTTCGAATTGGAATGTTAAGAACAAGTAACTGGCAGTACACGAATTCCTCTTGCAGCAAGCACTCTCAGTCCTGAATTTTTAATTTATGTCTTAGTCGTACTTACAAGTGTTGTAGATGTAGTCAATTTCTTTGAATACAGACCAAAGAAGGACTAGACATTCAGATTGACATAATCTGTCAGGACTATTTCATGATCATGATACGAAGACCTCAAAATCAGCAAAAATTAATAAATAAACCTAATTACAGTAAATATTATATAGTATCAAAAAATAATTGGCATCTTGCTACCCTAAACTTTTTAAGTTTTGGTAGTTTACCCAACTATTAGTCGGTCTTTCAATTTAACGATCATTTACAAAGCATATGACCATTTATGACGAGTTTTGCCCCTAAAGTAGAGAGGAATTACTCTCCTTGTTTAGTAAAACTAAAACTAAAACTAAAACAAACAAAAACCCAGACTAATGAATTGAACCAATTTTATCTACTATGATTTGGTTGTTACGTTTGGTTGTAACAACCAAATATGGTGCCAACCATAAAAAATGTCAACTAAGAGATCCTTCCGGATTAGTATGGAACAACGAACAATGAGGGTAGGCCTCTTTGGATTGCTTAGGTGGAACTATGTGTGTGACTAGGAGTACCTTTTCTTCCTACTAATGGCGATAGGCATCTTCATTGAGGCAAATCAGGCTTGCAGTATTTTTTTCCCTCTATCAAAGTTGTTGAATCATGTCCTTTTTTTAATCAAAACAATCAAAAAGCGTGTGGCTAGGGCTAATTTTAATTAGCTTAGATTTGGAATTCAGGATACTATGTTTGTTGTTCTGGAACGAAAATATTCGGATTCGGATACTAAAATTCCTGGAACCCAAATTACTGAGATTTTAGTGATTTATGGATATTATAGTTAGATGTCACCTATATTAGCCTAGTAATTAAATAGGATAGGGGCATGCTTCAAATATAAAATAATCCACAAATCAGTGGAAAATGACCCTAGACCTTGTAAGATAAGAGGAGTATTTGATTCTTGGAATGAATGATTTGTATTATGTTCAACCTCAACTTAGACTTTAAATAGCCATTTACAACTCTAATAGAATGCATAAAAGTAGCACCGTTTAACCATATTCTAAGTAAATGATAACAAATCAAAACAAATCAATGGCATAGACCAAATAACAAAATTTCTAAAGACTAGGGATTTATTGAAATCCAAATAACAACCGCTTCAACCTTCTCAACATGATTAACTCTAATAAATCACCCCTAAGCTTGTTGCATGAGATTCACCTCTATGACGCCAAGCTTCTGTCTCATCTCAATAAACTTGACTCGCTCGAGCGCCTTGGTAAGAATATCTGCGAGCTGCTCTTCAGTATTGATGTACTCGACCTCAACCTTCCCTCTCTCAACACACTCCCGAATGAAATGATACCTTGTATCAATATGTTTGCTTCGGTCATGGAAGACGGGATTCTTGCCGAGGGAGATGGCAGACTTATTGTCTACCTTGAGCATGACGCTGCCGGCCTCCTTGCTCTTTAAGTCACCAAGGAGTTTTGCAAACCAAATGCCTTGGCATGTCGTCGTTGTCGCGGTAATGTACTCAGCCTTGCAGGATGATAATGCTACGACCTTCTACTTCTGAGATTGCCAACTAATGAGGCTAAGACCGAGGAAAAATAATACGCCAGTGGTGCTCTTGCGGGGTCGATGTCACCTGCCATGTTACTGTCGTTGTAGCCGATCAGCCGTGGTTCCTCCACCTTCTTTGTGTAGAGACAACCAAAAGTGACGTATGCCGGCGATGTAGCGAAGGATGCGCTTGACGGCAGCAAGGTGTTCGGTGGTCGGGTTCTCCATAAACCGACTCACGTAGCCTACCACGTACGAGATATCTGGGCGCGTGTGCACCAAGTACTGGAGGCTCCCAACGATGCTCATGTAGGATGCGGCATCAGTCGGAGGGGCTGAGCTTACCTTGCTTAGCTTGAACCTCGGTTCCATAAGGATGTGGCACGGGTTGCAATCCACCATGCCACTCTTCTCCAAGATTTTGAGCGCATATGCCTCCTGACTGAGGGTGATGAAGCCATTGGACTGCTGCACCTTGATGCCGAGGTAGAAAGTGAGCAATCCCATGTCACACATTTTGAACAAGGCCTTCATCTCCTCCTTGAACTTGACAATATCTTGTGGGTCCATTCCGGTTATGATGAGATCGTCGACGTACACACCTACAAGTAGGCGAGCTGGACCTTTGCCGCGTGTATACACAGCGTGCTCCTGTGCACTCCGGTGGAAACCAAGTGACAGTAGGCAACTGTCAAGTTTAGTGTTCCAAGCCCTCAGTGCTTGCCGTAGCCTGTACAGTGCCTTGTCAAGTTTCAGCACTTTGTGCTCCTGTCCTTCGATAACAAAGCCGAGAGTTTGGGCGACGTACATCTCCTCCTTGAGGTCGCCGTTGACGAATGCCGTCTTCACGTCCATGTGGTGCACCGCCCACCCCTCATGCGCGGCGAGTGCGATCATCAATCGGACGGACTCGAGGCGAGCAACCGGCGCGAACACTTCCTCGAAGTCCACTCCTTGCCTTTGCATATAGCCTTTTGCCACGAGCACGCCTTGTTCTTGAGGACGGTGCCGTGTTCTTCCTTATTGAGCTTGTAGACCCACCTAAAACTGATCAGACGGTGGCCTGGTGGAAGGTCTACGAGGTGCCATGTACAGTTCTCCTCAATGGAGCTCATCTCCTTTAGCATCGCTTGACGCCAACATCGGTGTTTCTCGGCTTCAAAGAAAGTGGTAGGTTTCTCTTCAACCATGAGGAGTAGCTTGTCGACATAGAACTCACGGACGGTGGTCGTGTCAAGCAAGCTTTCCAAGGTCCTGTACCTACGCGGCCCGTCGTCATCGAAGTCAAGCATGGCAGAGGCGTTGGTGGGCAGCGAGACAAATTCCAGTCCACGTTGTACCACCTAGTCGGATGTTTCTGCCCCGGATGCCGGCATCAACGGTCGTGGACTGGGTGCCACTTGTGTTGATGGATCGCCACCCTCGTGCACCGATGTGCCTACGTGTTCAATATATGGTATAGTATACTCACCAGTAAATATATCACCTACGTTGTCTTGCACGCCCCAGTCCCACTTGGCTTCCTCATCAAAGACAATGTCGCGTGCGACGTGTCACGCCCCGATCTCCCGCCAGAATCGGCCGTCCCCGCTAGGCGTGAATCACCGTGCCAGCGCTCCCGCGGGACATATGTTTCCATCAGGACGCGATGCCACACGAGCCTGGGGTTGTGCCCGTGCAAGGCAAATACCGAAACGGCCGTTGATAACTAGTTCACGGAGTCGTCATAGCGGAAACATAAAATGAACACAAGTACTAAATCCAAATCAAGCTCTTTATTGACATGAAGTAAAGAATACAAGCGGCGCTAGGCCGAGATTATAAATCGCTCATGCTCTCTCTCTCTCTTACAATGAATATGCCCTTAGGCTCAGAACCAATACAAACAATCTGGATGATGATGTTCTCATACATTATGTCTCATATATACGAGCTTCGGGTCCGTGCGCCATGCTCCAAGACACCAAGTGCGGTCCGACGCCTCATTGCGTTAGCGTTCTCCGAATCCGTACGAGTTGCCCCTGCACCCTGTATGCAGACTGGTTGGGTATCAGTACATCGAATGCACTGGTGGGGAGGCCTCTCGCCCACGTCACAAAACACGCACGTTCATTAGTTATGTGCACCGACTGATTTTGTTGTCTTTCTATTCTTTTGCCTTAGGATCAGTTACATGGCAATATAATGAAAGTAATCTACGTGTCAGCTCAAGAGTGTCGTAATAATGAACAATTGAGTTCACCTTACCATTTCTTACCATTCGGTCTTCCCTGTCATATGCAGCAATATAAATAATGAACTACGGAATAACAAGAAGCAACTATGAAAACCAAGTGTTATGCCGTGCCCCTGCCTCACAAGACCCATTTTACTCGAACTATGTGTGATACCGTTCATTCATTCTACTTATGCAAAATATCGTGCAAATGCACTCCTTCCCGTTTCTCCTTTTCTCAATGCGGATAGCCGCTATGCAAACATGACTTATCTATATGAAGGTCACTGGCTCTGCTAGCCATATTGGACATAACCTGCGATGGACGGTTGTCTTCCTAGCTCGGTTGCTATCCTTGTTGGGCGTCCTAACTGTCTAACGAGTCGACGCCCATCCAGGTCGGTAGCAAGCCTTGCTGGATGTCCCACTCTCGCCCGCTAGTCATCAGCTAGCATATTGCCAGGACTACACTGGCACTGTCCTCCCGGGCCGACACGATTCGGATGCCTCAGCAATCGTGTCAAGGACTCTCTCTCTACCTGGTGCGCAACCAGTTGTCCGTGACCATGCAACTACTCCCCCACTTCCAATCCTAGCCGAGGACAACTCTCGGATCAATCTTTGCCGAGGACTACACTCGGATCTTTTCTTCTTTACGCAGCTCCCTGATTAGAGACTGCCTCGGTGATCTGCATATCCCGAGTACCTTCCTTTCTTTACATCTCCTGACTCAGAATGACTACTCGATAGCCTTCCTCGTCTATGCATGCAATATGATTTCACTTTATCCCGTGTCATGTTCCGTGCGGTGCAACGCCTCAGTATGAACTCACACTACTTTATGGCATATATGAAGGAAATTACTACATTCCAACTCAATAATCCCGACTACGCAAATAGCAAGTAAAATCTCCATGTTCTATAAAATGATAAGGCGGGGTTATCCCCTTAGCTATGTGCGTTCATCTCTTTTATTAGCATGCAAAGGTTATCGCCTGTAAAGTAGCATGTAACATTTATTTTTTATTAGTGTGCAGCTAAGTAGAGACAGGTTCACCGGGCCACCCACCCTAGCGATGTATCGCATCGGTCGAGCGAGACTCCGGACGTGCCTTTGATTGCCTAAGTCTGACTCCATTGAAGATCCCAGCATAAATGCCTTTGCATCGAACGAGCCATCTCGCTGAGCAAGGCGGGTTGAATAGCTACACTTATGCCGTTTGAATCGGCCCTCCGGGTTGAGCGGAGCGGGTCGTTACATGACGTGTACGCGCTTGCCGGTGGAGTAGTATATCCGATACGCCTTGGTGCCGGGCTCGTAGCCGATGAAGACCATGTGCTTACTGCGATCTTCTAGCTTCTGTAAGTTCGGCTTGACAACCTTGATGTGTGCGACACAGTCGAAGGTGCAGAGGAAGTACACGCCTGGCTTGCGTCCGTGAAATGCCTCATAGGCGTCTTGCCGTCGACGCTCTATGTCGACGAGCGATTGAGGATGTAGACAGCCGTCGTGACCGCCTCACCCTAGAACTTCTCGGGCATATCCTTTGCCTTCAGAAGACAACGCGCCATCGCGACGACCGTCTGGTTCTGACGCTCGACGATGCCGTTTTGCTGTTGTGAGTACAGCGCTGGGAGTTTTTGTTTGATGCCGAGGCCCGCGCAATACTCACCAAATACGACGGATGTGAACTCACCCCCACGATCAGTACGGAGCATGCGCAGTTTGCGTCCTGTCTCCACCTCGACGTGGGCTTGAAAGTGTTTGATGGCTGTCGGCGCTTCATTCTTCGAACCCAGTATCGTCAACCACATGTAGCGGCTAAAATCGTCGACGAGGAGCAAGAAGTAGCGCTTACCATCGGGTTTCACCGGTGTGATCGGCCCGCAGATATCACCGTGAATGAGATCTAGCAAGTTGTCGACACGGTACTTGGTCTCCTGCCGAAATTGCATGTGGTGCTGCTTCCCGGCAAGGCAACTATCACAAATTTGATTGACGTGTTCGATCTGCGGTAGCCCGTGCACCATGTTGCGGCGAGCTAACTTCCTGAGTGCTTTGAAGTTGAGGTGGCCGAACTGTGCATGCCACCGCCATGCATCGTCATTGAGTCATGCTGCTAAACACACTGGTTGTAGAATATCAAGAGATAGAATGTACAGTCGATTTCGGGCACATTTTACCTTGGCAAGGAGGCAATGCTGACGATCTCGAATCGAGAGCACGCTGCCTTCGATCAAGACTTGGTAGTCGTTCTCATCGAGCTGCCCAAGGCTGATGATATTGCTTCGTTGCTTCGAGATGAAGTAGACGTCGGCGAGGGCGCGATGCTCGCCGTTCTGGCACGTAAACTTCATCGTGCCACGTCCTCGGATATCGACGACAAATTTGTCCTCAAACTTGATGGAGCCCGTGACTCCAGTGTCCAGCTCGGCGAAGACCTCCTTGCAGCCCGTCATGTGGTTGCTGGCTCTGGTGTCGAGGTACCATGCTTCACCGTAGTGGTCGTCCTCACGGCCCACATCCACCTGAGCATGCACCTCGTCGAATACGACGTTATTGGTCGTGCCCACGGTGGTCTCGGCGAGCGTGTACTCCTGCGCCATCAGCGGTGCGGGCTCATCGTCGTTGACTTGCGTCAGATTGGCACGCTCATCGCGCTTCGACTTGCGACAGTCCTTCACCCAGTGCCCGTAGATGCCACAATTATGGCACTTACCCTTCTTATCGCGCGTGCCACCGGACGCGTTGTCGTTGCCGCAGTTCGTGTTGCCGCGGCCACGACCTCTTGACTTGCCTCGCCCGCGACCACAACTTTTGCCACCGTCGGAGTAGGCCTTGCCTTCCTTCCTCTGCTTCGTGCGAGCGAGCCACTCATCTTCGGAGAGGAGAAGGTGGCTACTTGTGTCGCCGAAGTTGCTGCCAAGATCGTACCGCTCCTCGACGGCTAGAAGACGACCGGTAAGCTCTTCAATTGATAGGGTCTTGAGATCCACTAAAGTCTCAATGGCGATGGCGACTTGCGTGTACTTGGATGGAACGACTCGAAGAAATTTTTTAACTACCTTCTCGTCGTCCATTTTGTCGCCGAGTAGTTATAGGTTTCTGACGAGTCCCGTGAGCCGCATCGCGAAGTCCTCGACGGACTCGCCATCCTTGAACTTCATTGATTCGAAGTCGACGCACAATTTCTGCGCCTTGGCCTCGCGCACGCGCTCGACCCCCATCCGCATCATCTTCACAGTGTCCCATGCTTCTTTGGCAGTGTCTTTCACTGCCAGTGTCCGTAGCATCTCTGGCGGTACGGCACGGAGTATGACGGACAGGGCCATCATGTCGTCGCGGTAGTCGGCTTTTCCGGGTTCGATCGCCTCCTACAGACCTTGCGCCTGCATGTTGACTCTCATTAAGAGAGCCCAATCCGCGTAGTTGGTCCGTGTCAGCATTGAGTACTTGAAGGTGAATGAGATCTCCTTCATAGATGCCGGCGTCGTGAGGCTTTGCTCGTCGTTGGTCGCCATAGCTCTGATACCAAATGTAAGATGAGAGGAGTATTTGATTCTTGGAATGAATGATTTGTATTATGTTCAACATCAACTTGGCCTTTAAATAGCCATTTACAACTCTAACGGAATGCATAAAAGTAGCACCCTCTAACCATATTCTAACTAACTGATAACAAATCAAAACAAATCAACGGCATAGAACAAATAACAAAATTCCTAAAGACTAGAGATTTATTGAAATCCAAATAACAACCGCTTCAACCTCCTCAACAGGATTAACTCTATCAGATCTCTTTAAGGAAATGTTTCCATGAAGAAATTTGACTAGAAGAAAACAACCTATCAAACAAAAAGGCTAAAGAAATACAATTGTTGAGTCATGTGATATATAGTCAAGAAGGTAACGAGTCACCTATATATTTGATATATTCTAAAAGAAATTGCGGATAAGTGGCTCCATGCTGAAAATGTCATCAGGAATCTATCTGTCACCTATCTTGGGGAATGTATTAAAAGCATGACCCTTGAAGCAAAGAGAAGGTGAAATCAATTTATAGCTGAAAACGTTTATTACCAAATAGAAACGTTGAAAGAATATTCATTTCCTCACCACGTCATTTCCTGCAACAAAAGCTCCTGAGAGAGCAGTAACACCCACAAGGAGACTAACAGGCAATGCCAGTTTTCGAATTGTTGCAGCACCCTTCACCAAACTTACTGATCCATCTGGGGGTTCTGGCATGACAACTGAAAGAGAAGTCCAAAGAATGCCACAATATATGACAAATGTAGATACTATACGAGTTACCAAGCTGTAGGGGCTTACTCTGGGCTACACGTATTCTGATGGTGGCGCCTGATAACAGGAAAAGGGAAAAAAAAAACATAAATAGAATTCTTGGGATGCAAAAAAAAATGATGCATGTTCTGGTAAATAACAAATAAAGAAATTATAAATGTTTTATATTTGCCTACAGAAATGTGCACATCTGGTACAACGACACATAAACCTCACCATGATACAGTACAAAAAGAAGTAGGCCAAGGGAGAAATGAGCGGTCAATAAATAATTCAACAACTATAAAATGACTGTTTACTTTCAAATCTAGATTATTAGGAAAAATACAATAAAAATTTGGCATTAAGATCACATGATTTCTTCAACAAGCATGATAGAACCCTTCCATGAAGCTCTTGCATGTCTTCCACAAAGTAAATTTGATAAAAATATATCTTAGCAGTATTGCTTGCAAATGGCTAGTTCTTGAGGTAATTATAAATGATAAATGTTATAGATCAATTGTAGCAGGTTGCTATTAGTTAATCTAGATTTGATTTTTTGTTAGGAATAGAAAGTGTCAAAAGCTTCCTTGTTATTTGGAGCACTTCTTGCAATGTTGAATAACTCAACAATGAGTTGTTCTTTGCTTGAACTATTCATGCTCCACTAGTATAGGATCTACAAAATTTGTGGGTTGTTTCTTCCCTCTCTATGTTGGTGTTAGGCTATTTATTAGCCGATGTAATTGTTCAAGATACAATAGTCTCTCCAAGCATTCACAAAAACTCTCCATCTTGCTCTTGAGTCTAACATCTGGTATTTTTTATTGCTTTAAGCCAACATCTGGTATCAGAGCCAAGTGTAAGCCAAAGTACCTTCGACTCAACAAGATGTCAATCGTCGAGCACTCGACGGCGCCAGCAACAAAGGAGGGAAGCATAACCTTGCACTACCCGATGCTGACATCTGTCAACTACTCCACTTGGGCGATCAAGATGGAGGTCTTCATAGAGGCTCAAGGCGTTTGGGACGCAATTGAACCCGCGGCCGGGGTGGTAGTAGAAAAGAAGAGAGACAAGATGGCGTTGGCGTGCATTTTTCAAGTTGTCCCCGAGGAGATCCTACTCCAACTGGCCAAGCACAAAACGGCTAAGGAAGCTTGGGAAAGCCTGAAGACAATGTACCTCGGCGCAAATCGGGTGAAGAAGGCAAGGATTCAAACCTTGAAGAGTGAGTTCGAGGTTTTGCGTATAAAGGGAACAGATTCCATCGATGAGTTTGCGGAAAAATTGACGACCCTCACAAACAAGATTCGTGGATTGGGAGACAAGATGGAGGACGTTGTCATCGTCAATAAGTTGCTCGTCTCCGTCCCAGACAAGTACCTGCAAGTCGTTGCTGCGATCGAGCAGTTTGTGGATGTGGAGACCATGCCGGTCGAGGAAATGATCGGCCACCTCAAAGCGTACGAAGAACGTATACGTGGTCGAGGCGAGAGCAACAACAGACAACTCCTGCTTACTCACGCTGAGTGGCAGGCGCGATCGAAGAAAGGCGGCGCTGATTTATCGTCGAGCGGAAAGGGGCACTCTAGCGACGACCGGGGCCGTGGCAAGCCCCATGGACGTGGCCGCTGGCGCGGCAGGGATGGTCGTGGCGGCCAAATAGTACAACACCAGAAGGGTGAGAGGACTCGCGGTTCAAGCTCCAACCGTGACAAATCAAAAATCAAGTGATTCAATTGTAAAAACTATGGGCACTATGCGTCGGAGTGTCGCAACAAACGTCATGATGAGGAGGCGAACCTCGCACAAGCGCAAGACGAGGAGGCCGCATTGCTGCTGGGAGAGACTCAGGAGGAGACGCCTGACCTCGTCATGCTCAATAAAGGGAAGATAGTACCAGACTTGCGCAGTGCTGGAGAAGCGCAGGCCGACACCGATGTGTGGTACCTCGATAACGGCGCTAGCAACCACATGACGGGCCACCGAGGAAAGTTCAAGGACCTTGATCGGGACATCACCGGCCGTGTCAAGTTCGGTGATGGCTCAACCGTACAGATTGAGGGCAGGGGATCAATCATGTTCCAATGCAAGAATGGAGAACAACGTCTTCTGTCGGAGGTATACTTCATTCCAAGTTTAAGAAGTAATATATTGAGCCTTGGTCAATTAACAGAAGATGGAAGCAAGGTGGAGATTGTCGGTTCCTACTTGAGGGTGTACGACAGGAACGACATTCTGCAGATGAAGGTGAGGAGATCACCTAACCGCCTGTACAAGATAGCTCTTGAATCTTGCAGGCCGATATGTCTAATGGCCAACATACAAGACCCAGCCTGGTTGTGGCACGCAAGGCTCGAGCACGTGAATTTCTTCGCGCTCAAGATGATGGCAGAGAAGGGAATGGCCACCGGGCTGCCAAAGATTTTTCATCCAAACCAGCTCTGTGAAGGGTGCCTCATCGCCAAATAAGCACGACTACCGTTCCCTCTGCAGGCAAGCTTCAGAGCTGAGAGGCCACTGCAACTTGTGCACGCTGACATTTGTGGCCCGATTACACCCGCTACACTTGTTGGTAACAAGTACTTTCTTCTACTTATTGATGACTTCAGTCGCATGATGTGGGTGTATATGCTCAAAGAAAAGAGTGATGCCTTTAATGCTTTCAAGAAATTCAAGTCTCTTGTGGAGAATGAATGTGACAGCAAGATAAAGACACTAAGAACTGATCGAGGAGGTGAGTTCCTGTCCAAGAAATTCACAAGCTTCTGTGAAGGCGAAGGCATACAACGGTACCTCACCGCACCATATACACCACAACAAAACGGAGTAGTAGAGCGTCGGAATCGCACCGTGATGGCTACGACAAGGAGCTTGCTCAAGAGCATGCATGTTCCTGGAAGTATGTGGGGCGAGGCGGTCAGACATGCTGTGTACTTGCTCAACCGGTTGCCAACTAAAGCTCTCAGTGCGCTCACGCTGTATGAAGCCTGGACTGGTAAGAAACCAAACCTCGAACACTTAAGGATGTTTGGATGTGTCGCACACATGAAGAGTGCATGTCCTCATCATAAGAAACTTGATGACCGGAGCACGCCATTGGTGTACCTAGGCGTGGAAGAGGGCTGCAAAGTACACCGTCTCTATAATCCTCAATGTAGCCAGATCCATGTGAGTAGGGATGTTGTGTTCAAGGAAGAAAGGAGATGGGATTGGAACAAAGGTGATGGTACCGAACCACAAGGCTGGGTAGAACTCTCAGTCAAAGATCCTGTTGTCGAGACAGTGATCACTCCACAGAGAGCAGTGGGCGCAGCTATGCACACGCCGGAGGGCATAGGAGATGCGGCAACACCTATGACACACGGAGCGGCAATGGCATCAAGGGAGCCTACTACACCACAAAGCTGCGGCCATAACTTCGAGCGGCTCACCCACACCGACGATAGACTCGAATGAGCCAAGGCGATACCGCTCAATTGTTGACATATATGCTGAAACTGAGGAGCCTTTCTTGATCCAGAGATATTGTTTTTGTCGGCTGAAGAACCGGCAAATTTTTAAGATGCTATACTTGAACATGAATGGCGGGAAGCTATGAAGAAGAAGGTTGAAGCCATCGAGAAGAATGGGACTTGGGTACTTACTGAGTTACCATCAGGGCACAAATCCATCGGTTTAAAATGGGTATACAAGGTGAAGAGAGACAGTAAAGGCAAGATCCTCAAGCACAAAGCAAGACTTGTGGCAAAGGGCTACGTCCAGCAACATGGAGTTGATTTTGATGAAGTATTTGCTCCAGTTGCCAGACTCGACACAGTTTGCTTGATCATTGCCCTCGCAGCCCAGCACGGATGGGAGATTCACCATTTGGACGTTAAATCTGCATTTCTGAATGGTGACCTCAAAGAGGAGGTATATGTAGCTCAACCTGAAGGCTTTATCGTCAAGAACCAGGAGCACAAAGTGTACAGGCTGTCCAAGGCTCTCTATGGCTTGCGACAAGCACCGAGGGGCTGGAACACATGCCTGGACAGCTGCTTAAAGGAGCTGGGATTCATCAGATGCACTCAAGAGCATGTTGTGTACACAAGGAGCAATAGGGAGGGTGCACTCATTGTCGGAGTGTACGTTGATGACTTAATTGTCACAGGCACAAGAGCAACTGCAGTAAAGGTTTACAAGCAGCAAATGATGCAAAAATTTGAGATGAGTGATCTTGGGTTACTCTCTTACTACCTTGGTATAGAGGTAGACCAACAGGGTGATCGCATTATACTGAATCAATCAGCATATGCGAAGAGAGTTTTGTAGCAGTTTGGAATGGGAGATTGCAATCCAACTAGGTATCCCATGGAAGCTAAACTGCAACTCAGTAAGAACCTTGAAGGAACACCAGTCGATCCGATGCAATATAGGTGAATCATTGGTTGTCTCAGGTACTTAACTCATACTCGCACGGACCTTTGTTATGCTGTCAGAATGGTGAGTAGGTACAAGGAGAAACCAACAACCATGCATCACCAGGCTGTGAAATAGATCCTCAGATATGTGAAGGGAACACTTGAGTATGGACTCATGTATGGAAGAGGACATGGTGAAGATGAACTGCACGGATTCACCGATAGCAACCTAGCCGGAGATATCGATAACAGGAGGAGCACCAGCGGAATGGTGTTCTACCTCAACAAGAACCTAATCACTTGGGCGTCTCAAAAGCAGAAAACTGTCGCATTGTCCTCCTGCGAAGCTGAGTTCATGGCGGCAACGGCTGTAGCGTGTCAAGCTTTGTGGCTGAGGAATCTAGTTAGTGAAATGACTGGCCGCGAACCTAAGCCAGTCACGCTCTATGTCGACAACAAGTCTACAATTGCGCTGATGAAGAATTCAGTGTTTCATGGGCGCAGTAAGCACATTGATACTCGCTTCCATTTCATTCGCGAGTGTGTTGAAAGAGGGCAGATAAAGGTGGAGTTGGTGAGTACTGAAAAGCAACGTGCCGACATTCTCACGAAGGCTCTCGCCAAAGTGAAGTTCGCTGAGATGCAGCAGGTGCTTGGAGTTATCAACCTTGATCAAACCTAGATTAAGGAGGAGAATATTAGTTAATCTAGATTTAATTTTTTGTAAGGAATAGAAAGTGTCAAAAGCTTCCTTGTTATTTGGAGTACTTCTTGCAATGTTGAATAACTCAACATTGAGTTGTTCTTTGCTTGAACTATTCATGCTCCACTAGTATAGGATCTACAAAATTTGTGGGTTGTTTCTTCACTCTCTATGTTGGTGTTAGCCTATTTATTAGCCGATGTAATTGTTCAAGATACAATAGTCTCTCCAAGCATTCACAAAAACTCTCCATCTTGCTCTTGAGTCTAACATCTGGTATTTTCTGTTGCTTTAAGACAACAGTTGCAACTTTGAATTTAGCAAAACATGAAGAGGATGTTCAGCAAAATTTAATAAAAGAACTATTGATATTCCCCCACTGGAATGACAGAAGATAGTATGAATTTGTCCAACAGGTATAAGGATTGGCATATAAAAGGCAGAAACTACAATGAAATTAATCGTATTATGCAAGAAAATGATAAAGACTCCCTAGATTATAATTATTAGCATCAGAGAATCAAGGCCAAAGGACAAAATTAATATGAATAATAGATTTACCGCTTGTACTCTGGAGACTGCTTATATTTCTCGAATTCAAGTAGCCACTGCTCCTCTGAAAGTAGTGAAAGGCTACCCGTAAATTTTTAATCGGTCATTGATAAACCAGAGCGAGTGAGGATGATTTGGACATAAAAATTTAGCATAAATACTAGAATTAGAGAATGATTTGGACATGAAACTAACTCTTCCTTGTCAACACCACCAATACCAATATCGTCATCGGAAGGAGGAGGGAGGTCGACGAACCTCTCAACATCGGAAGGTGGAGGGATTCGTTGTTGCTTAACGGGACCAGGTGTCACGTCCCAATCTCTCGCAAGTTCGATCGTCCCCGCTGGATGTGAGATCACCACGCCAACACTCTCGCAGGACAATCGTTCTCATCGGGACGTAATATCGTACGATCCTGGAGTTGCGCTCGCACAAGATAATGACATCAAACATCAAACTTATCACCAAAAGACCAAGTTGTAACGAAAGCCAAGTATTGTTACAAACAAGATCATATCAGAGTATATGCAGCAAAGCTCACAAAGGGTCCAAATGAAGATGCGATAATGGCTTGCAACACTCTTGCTCTTTCTTACCCACAAAGGTAAGTACCGTTCCATATATCATGTCCCGTATATCCAAGCTGAGCCACTACACCTGCGTACCTAGAAATAATGCCCACAAACGTGGGTCAGTACATAGTCGTACTGGTGAGCGGGGTAACTGTCTGCCATTGTAAGTTCTGAACATTGAAATAACAAACAAAGAAGTACAAAGAGATCCTAAATGGAAAATCTAAGTACAATATTTTGATCTGGGTAGTGACGATGGACAAAGAGTGTTGTGGCGACTCCTTTACTCCGTTAAGGGTCCTATGAGGGAATGAGGATGCTCTCTTTTTATCTTTCCATAGATTGTGTGCACATGCGTAGCTGGTCGGGGGGTCATAAGGTATGCTACCCTTGCTATTTATAGCTATCCTACTGACGGGCTATAGGTGTCGCATATGCCTATGTTCGGTGGCCTCATAGGACTCCTTCCACAGAATGTTGTTGTAACTACAATCGCATGCCACGGACAGGCTGTTAAGTGGTCTTAGTTATGATATATTTTTGAAGAGATCTCGGGGTTGTTGTAGGCGTGACTTGGTCAGCTGGATACATAGTCAGCACTGATTGTGTGAGAAATTATCTTCGGTTGTAACATAAAAGATCCTGCAAGTCGAGAGCCACATAACGTCCATATCGTCGTGGCCGCATACGTGCTCTCGTTTGGCATTGGTCGTTTGGACAATCGGGCCGCATGATGACGAGGTCGCATGGGTATATAGTCGCATACAAGCTCTCGTTTGGCTTTAGTTAGATGGACACTCTTGCCTCATGATGACGAGGCCGCATGGGAATGTAGCCGTATATGAATGGGCACGTGGCGTGGCACATCTTTTGAGACCATCAATAAGTTGATGTAACCATTTATCTTTTTATAAGCCATCGTCTTCACGAATCTCAAAGCTTTTCAGTTTGATGAGTGATATTTCAGAGTCTGACAGTCATCGAATGCTGTGTTAGGGGATTTTATGTGGCCTCCTTGTTTTATGGTTGTTCAAGCCGCATAGAGTATACTATATGGATTCTAGATCTTTTGTTGATCAGGCCGTATGTAGCTTCCCTACGACTTGGTTGTTCAGGCCGCATATAGCTTCTCTGCGGTTTGGTTGCTTTTTTGAGAGGGTATGACCTCTATGCAGCCTATATAATTTTTTATGCTTCTACAAGACCTCCTTCAAAGTTCCCAAAATAACAAGTTTGGAATACTTTGAAAGAAGCATGGCCGAACGCTATTGGCCGCATATGAAGGGCATGCTGCATAGTTTTGTGGCAGCATAGTTGTCTATGACAGACTGACAGATCATTTAATGAGGAGATTTGGCTCTATCTTTGACCGGATCTCTTGGGATTATGCGTCGTATCCTACATGGGGCTCGAGGTGTCAGTTTCCAAGGAGATTTAAATTAAATCTCGTAAATCTAGGCATCATATTCATTCTCATAATTGCTTTGGTTTACTGCCTCGATCTTTTTCCACGGCTTAAAGGAGAGAGAGAGCTTTATTTATTTTCTTCGTGCCTTTGTTTTCTATTTGATCTTGGGATCTTGACAATCCCTCAAATATAGTTCGCCTTCAGTTTCTTCTTAGCCAAAAGAAATAAAAGCTATTCCATTTATTGTAATTATTTGTGTGAACTTTGGATATCGTACCAGAGGTAATATGGACATAGTAAAATATTGTAGTCTGTTTAAGGACGTCCCACTGGGGAACTTAGGTGGACCTATTACTTCTTGTGCACTGGAGTGCAAGTAATAGATTCGAAATAAGCCTTGCTAGAGGTAATATGGTCATGGCAAGTTTGGTGGACTTAACATCGCTGGCACACTTAGAGTTAAGTACGGGTGATAAGTTGAGATGACAAATAATATCAGGGGTAATATGGATATGATAATCGATAGCCAAACCCGAAAGGTTTTCTCAGAGGTAATATGGATATGGAAAACACGGTCGGCGAGGAATGTTAGGACAGTATTTCAGAGGTAGTATGGACGTGAACTAGTGCCCAAAAAATTCATCGAAGAGTGGTTTGCTGAGTGTGCTCTACCCGAGAATATAGATAGACCTGAGGGCTACTTCGATAGCTTATGGGTAATATGGATATGGCAAGCATCTAACGAGACTAATTTTTGAGTCGTCCCTACGGAAGTATGCAGGTGGACTGGAGGGCTGCTCCGTTGGAAAGCTTTTGAGGATCCATTATCTGTTGTGTATCAAGGACTCCTGAATACAGATAATAGCTTTTACAATGATTTATATAGAAGGGGCAGTGTCATACATAGACACTCGCTGGAAATAAAGAACCGAGAGTATAAATACTATATATCTTGGTTGCCCTGATGTGTATAAGGGAGTACCAGCCAAGCCTTAGACATAGTACTTTTTTAGGAACTTGTCGTTGATGGGCATCATGAGCAAGTCGCCATTGGATTTCTCCAGTCGGTAGGTGCCATTGGAGAATACGAATTCTACGATGAATGGGCCTTCCCATTTGGGTTTGAACTTATCGTCCATCTTGTGGGTCATAACCATCGGCCTTCTTACTGTCAGGACGAGGTCACCCACTTGATAAGTCCACTTTTTGACCCGTTTGTTGAAGGCTCTCGAGAAACGTGCTTGGTATAGCTCAATACGTTGTTGAGTTAAGAGATATTTTTCGTCGAGTGCTTCTAACTCTTGTAGTTGTCGGTAGTGATTATCGTCTACAGTTAGTAGATTGGAGAGAGCCACTCGGAGTGACAAAATTTGGACCTCGAGGGCAAGGACTGCTTCGCTCCCATAGACTAAAGAGAATAGTGTGCTGCCAGTAGATGTCCAGACCGTTGTGCGATAGGCCCAAAGATATTCACCTAGCTTCTCATTTTAGTCTCCTTTTTTGGATGACACAAACTTTTTAAGTAGCTTTATGATAGTCTTGTTGAATGCTTTCGCTAGACCATTTACTGCTGAGTTGTAGGCAGTCGAGGCCCTGTCCCGCTGGTGTGTCTCCCTCTGCTGGTGTTGGGTATTTGTGGTGCCATAGGTGGCCTAGCTAGATCTCTTACTTATCTTATACCAAGCATGCACTAAGCATCAACCTAGCCAAAATACTTAATATCAAGGGTTACCACCTCCAATACTAATGATATACTATGGTTCTAGGCCATGGATACACTTAACTCACTGGCACACACACTACCTAGGATACTGTACTAACACTCCTAGGATACTATATTCTGACACTATAAGGGTACTCTACCAACACTCAGATTTTTTATACATCCCTGGGAGACACTTGAATATATTTACTAATATGTCAACTCTTATTCTAGCTCACTTTCTAACACAATAAAGTCTCATATTTGTCTCAGTTCTTGCAGGCACCTGAACACTGCTCAACCACTTCCTACTTGCAAATGAACACGCGTATCCTCTCACACTCATGTCCCGTATTGGTAAACCCTTACCAAATCTAGAATACCCTCTATAGGGTGCCTACCCAAGTCTTGACACTATCTTTCTAAGGCACTAACTCCTATATGTGACACTTAGATGATATTCCCATACCAGGTTACTCATGTTTCTCTTCTATGTCTAGTACACTAGCCACTAGGATGCTTGTACCATAAACCTCCATAATACTTATGGTACTCTTGATCTTGCCACTAGAGTACTGCTCTTATTTAGATATATGGTTGTATACCCAATTCTAACACTCAACAATCACTATAGGATACTTACCCGTATCTTGGCAATATAAACAAGTATAAATACTTTCTATCCACTAAGACACTAAATACTAGACACTGCTATCATACCATTACCATTCTACCCATCGTACAGTTTATTGATACATAGCCACTCATATACCAGTACACCTACAATGTATCCTCACTCGCTGAAACTTACCCCTACACAGGTTACCCTTTCTCTCTTACTGCCTTGAACACTTGTACCCCTACTCTTCCTGATACTCCCTTACATTCATTACCTCAACTTTATATCGATACTCCTATCTGATACTATTACCCATAATAACACTAACTGATACTAGTCTAACATGTTATAACTAGCATATACTACTCATCTCAATATTGTTACACTTGAATACTTGCACTCTCTAGGCACTCCTGGTGGCAGATACCAACTCATCACTATACATGTCACATGCACTTAATAACTCAGAATACTAACTTGGCACTAGCCTACCTTATTATCACGCTATTACTATTTCTAATACCGAGACTCTTACTATATAATACTCATAAAACTCCCACACTGTACTTTACTTTACCATTATACAATTCACACATAACCCCTGTGCACTTGTGCACACAATTCTAGAAACTCTACTTCCTTCCTCCAATTATAACTCTCTAACACATCAACAGACTCAATTACAAGGTGATATACCTTCACTAGACACATACTTGTGCACACACATCTACCATACTGATGCACAACTTCCACATGTAGCACAAGTCCTACTAACTAGCATAATACATTCTAATGTTATCACACTCACCTATATAATTATGGGTACTACTCTACCATGGCACATTCACTAATACATCTTATAGATACCCATATCTACACAACCAAGTACCAAGCACCAATAGAATATTAAGGCTCCATTAATACTCAAAATAATATGAAGGGCCAAGTGTGGAAATCCTTTGCCTCAAATGAGTTTTCTCGCTGAGCAAAGCGGGTCGAGTCGTTGCACTTGCGCCATTTGAATTGGTTGTCCGCTTGAACGGAACGGGTTGTTATATTATATACCACTCAGAAAAAGTCTAGTCCTCGAGACTTCCTGAGAATAAACCGTTCTATCATACTATCAAATCTATCTCAAGCATAGCAATCTGTGATATGTATGTGCTGGGTATGTCTTATTGAATGACTCTATCATTCAATCCAAGCTCTGACTCAGTCTCTACTCCGCCTTAGCGTGGAATATATATCGATTAATACGGGGTACGGTATGATCCACCTTGAATGATGATCTAGGGCTGAGGAAAACTTACCTAAATTGTTATACTCGTCCTTGCGAATCTAACATATTCACTTGCATTAGCATTCGAGATTAGCATATCGCGAGTCTGGATCATGCATATATTCAAAGCGTCCCTCAAATATATGCATGTCAACCAACTTTATGATAGCGAAGTCTTTGCACTCGAGTTCAATATATCACTGAGTCTTGGATCGTACACACGTTCAAGGCGTCTCTCAAACATATGTATTCAACCAAACTTAGCGATAGCGAAGTCGGACAAGCTACTTTTAAAAAATCTCAAGAGTTCTCATCTTACAAATCATGATGATACCTCCAACAGGGCCAATTAAAATCTAAGCCATTTCTAATCCCACTCAAATTAAGCGTTGCACTACCGTCAAGCATGATCTATTCTGATCTTCCGACTAGCATCCATGTCCTATCGTACATTCTGTTTGTGTCAAATATAACACACGCTTATCATTCCAAATCTAAATTTAAGTCTTGCTGTCCAGTTCTATGGCTTGCTCAAGCAATACTCTAAAGTCGGTTACACAAGTTCTTTTACTCGACACAGGGTCGTCTGTCTAATTACTAGGTCAGCACACAATATCATAGGTACAAGTTCAAGCATACGATTTATCGTGCAAATTTGTTGCACGATGCTCGCTCCAATTCCTTGGGTCAAACTATTGTTCGTTTGTATGGGATATTTTATCCAAGTTTGTTTTACTCAAATTTCTAAACATCGAGCACAGATCATCATGCTCACATTAACATATTTGTTTGTACTGGATCCGAGTCCGTTCAGTCAAATCCATGATATATCCAAGATGCATGACAAGCCAAGCAGTTCGCATAGTCTATCTCCTCAAGCATGTTTGATAGAACCCATATATCCATTCTAAGTCTAGACCACCATGCCATTATTTAATTCTAAATTTTCGATCTCAATCATAAATCCAAGTCGTCCAACAAGAGTCATGTATCCATTCACGAACCATCAAGCGTGTCTTACTCTATGTTCTAGACTAACTTATCCTTGAAATATTTTTGATTTACTTGTATTCTCAAACTCGTCTTATCGTGTAGAACCACTAGTCAAGATGATCCAACAGTTTTCATGCTCCGGTCTCCTGCAAGTTCGACCATCCTCGCTGGACGTGAGATCACCATGCCAACGCTCCTGCTGGATAATCATCTTAATTCGGGAATGACGCATATACGAACATAGAGTTACGCTCGCACAAGACAAGAACGTCGAACTTTATGATTATCAACGAAACGATCGAGACACCTTATCACTACACTTTGCTCCATCAAAGTTTTATATATATATATATATATATATATATATATATATATATATATATATATATCCATCAAGTTATGTCCATTCATGCCGTGATCAAAATCCGTCTAGCCAATCGTCCAAATATAGTGTTACCGTTTGATAAATCCATAGTCTTACTTATAGCATTCCTCAATCAAATAAGTTCAATACTTAAGCCAAAGTCTATCCACTATTGATATGTTCCATTCATCGAGTTCGTTTGAATAATCATCGAGCATGTTCCCGTGAGTTCGATCATCCCCGCCGGACGTGAAATTATCACGTCGGTGCTCCCGCAGGATAATCGTTCTCGGCTAGGACTGATTGTCGAGAGTTTTCTTTTGAACAAGATTCAAGATCGTTCTTCCAAACTCCAGATCAAATCCGTTATCGCTTACCTTTTTCATCAAACCGTAATATTCTTTTACTTATATCAATCTGTGCTATCTTCCAATTAGCGATACTATGCCACATCTATTAATTTGAAACCACAATATCCATTCTCGGGCTAACTTCTATCGAGCGATATCCTACTCAAGTTTCAATCGTTTGATTATTTGAAATCGCTCACACGATCCATCAAGTTTTCTTGACCAAGTTATCAATTTTATTACCTTGAATCCCTATTCGATATAAGCCTTATCACTTGCTCAAGATATTCTCAATCATTCAAACTAACTATCGCACGAGACCTATAAATTCGCTTGAATATTTTTAAAATGATCCATACACCACTAAGGAATCGAGTCACCCAATTAAATTCTCAATCGTGTTCGCATCACTCGTTAGCATATTTACCAAGTCATTCGTTAGAATTCCTGTACGATACCTATGCATCGCCTGATAAATCTTAGTCTCGTATATATTCTTGTTGATAGTCATCCAAGTAAACCATATTTGATTTGTATCTGCCGACACAAAATATTGTTTGAGCTATTTCTCAAAATCCAAGCACGATTCTTCATATTCGCCTTAGGGATAAATGTAGAAGCATAAAATATGCTGGGGAATTGTTCGCGTATTTTTTACAGTCGAAACCCCCAACATACATGAAGTCACTCTTTGCGTAAAATATGGCTTCAGAGCTGCCTACGTAAAGTTCAGAGCTGTCCGCGTAAAGCAGAGCTTCAGGGCTGTTTGGCGTAAAACATGGCATTAGAGCTGCCTGCGTAAAGTTCAGAGCTGTCCGCGTAAAGCTGAGCTTCAGAGTTGTCTGCGTATAGCAGAAACTTCAAGGCTGTTTGGCGTAAAAGGTTGCTATATCTTCCTGCGTAAAGAATGGCTGTGATGATAATTTTGTACAAAGACCCAGAAATGAGTTTTTACGCTCAAGATAAGACAAAATCAGACGCCACGTCAAAAGCTGTTTCTCGTACAGAGCTCAAGGCATATCTCTACATTTAATGCACGAGATGGAGGCATATCTCTGCATTTAATGCACGAGATTTTGTTCTATTCTTCAGATTTTGTCATGATTGGGAGAGCTAAAACTGTGACTAATACGCTCACATCACCATCCTTACATTTTATGCCAACTAGGCTATTTTCAACTATAGGAGTACGTCGTATGCTATCTCCTCAAAATATGCCAAGTCGGCTATATTTGCAAAGGTACATGATAAGGCTATTTAGCCCAGAATACGCTCAAGACCTCAGTCATGATGTATAATTGACTGGAAAAGCTAAAACTGTGACTAATACGCTCACATCACCATCCTTGCATTTTACGCCAACCAGGCTATTTTCAACTATAGGAGTACGCCGTATGCTATCTCCTCGAAATACGCCAACTCGGCTATATTTGCAAAGGTACATGATAAGGCTATTTAGCCCAGAATAGGCTCAAGACCTCAGTCGTGATAGATAATTGGCTATTTTATGTTGGTTATCTATTATTCATGAATCCTCCAATTTTACACAGCATAAAGGAGGCAGTCTTCTTCACAGTTTGGCTTTTACGCCAACAAGACAGTTATTTGGCTTTTACGCCAACCAACTTTACGCAAGGTGCAGTTACCTATGTGGCTTGCATGCCATGATCTTCGAGAAGCAGTTATACGCGTTACCTTATAAAGGGATACGTGTCACACGCAGATTCAGAAGATTATTTGAACGTGGGTAGCAGTTGTCATAACCGTAGCATAAAGGAAGCAGTCTTCTTCACAGTTTGGCTTTTACGCCAACAAGACAGCTATTTGGCTTTTACGCCAACAAGACAGCTCTTTGGCTTTTACGTCAACAAGACAGCTATTTGGCTTTTACGCCAACCAGGCTTTTACGCCTGCAAGACAGTTATTTGGCTTTTATGCCAACTATCTTTACGCAGGGGCAGTTACCTACGTGGCTTGCATGACATAATCTTTGAGAATCAGTTATACGCGTTACCTTATAAAGGGATACGTATCACACGCAGATTCAGAAGATTATTTGAACGTGGGTAGCAGTTATTATAACCGCAGCGTAAAAGATGCAACTTTCTTCACAGTTTGGCCTTCTACGCCAACTAGACAGTTATTTGACTGATCTCTATAAATAGAGACCCCCGATCACAGGAAAAAGGGATCGATCAAGCGGACAGAGGAGAGAGGTTAAGTCATATTCTATCATGTTCATATTACCTCTGAATAGTTATGTTTAACTGAGGAGGAAGGAATAAGTTGAATCATATTCTATCATGTTCATATTACCTCTGAATAGATATGTTTAACTAATTACTACCTGCAACTTTCCTTTGACCGGCTTTTGCCTTCAGTTCAGAGAAAGTTTGAAGCTTCTTCTACAGCACTTCTTCATCATCGTGTGGTCCAAGGGACAAAGTGATCGACCGCAGATCAGACTCCTATAGCAGTACTTTCCCATAATCATTTTATTGTACTTAACATCCTCGTATAGGATTAATTGTACTCTTTTTCTTGTTTGTAAGCAAAAAAGAAAGGTTTCGTATAAACCTCTCCCAATATTTGTTTATTTCAAACAAAATGGCGACTCTGCTGGGGATAACTTTTTCCTCTGACGAGAAAGCAATTGCTCAACACGATGATGTATCCATCGGATCGACGAAGAAGACTTTGGTCGTCCAGTTCAACCAATCTTCCTATGAAGACATGCTTCATGCAGGGGGTACCTCTCGTTCCTCCTCTGTCCATAACAATAGGAAGCTGCGTAAAGTGTGGGTGCCTAAGACGTCCTCTACCCTTCCTGCAAGCTCTCACTCTCTGATCAACATGGTTGTGACAACACAGCCAATACGCCCTGTGCGTAAAAATTTGTCTCCTGTTTGTAACGTGGTAGACAAAATTTCTGGCAATGCCTCAGTACCAATCCAGAAATCTCAAATATGCCCTGCGCGTAAACCTTCATCTCCCGTCTGTGACGTGGTAGACACAACTTCTGGCAATGTCTCAGTGCCAATCCAGAAGTCCCAAACACGCACTACGCGTAAACCTTCGTCTCCCGTCTGTGACGTGGTAGACACAACTTCTGGCAATGCCCCAGTGCCAATCCATAAGTCTCAAACACGCCCTGTGCATAAAAATTTGTATTCCGTTAGTGACGTGGTAGACAAAACTTCTGGCAATGCCTCAGTGCCAATCCAGAAGTCTCAAACATGCCCTGCGCGTAAACCTTCGTCTCCCGTGTATGACATGGTAGACACAACTTTTGGCAATACCTCAGTGCCAATCCAGAAGTCCCAAACACGCACTGCGCGTAAACCTTCGTCTCTCGGCTGTGACGTGGTAGACACAACTTCTAGCAATGCCTCAGTGCCAATCCGGAAATTTTATACACGCCCTGCACGTAAAACTGAGAGTAGCATCTTCTTTGAGTCTGAAAATGATACAACTATGACCGTCTTCCCTGAGGACAGTGCGACTCAAGAACACAAGGCGGAAGGGCTCAGCGATCGCTAACGACTCGATGCTCTTGAGGTAATGATGCACACCATGAGTGCCACAATGCAAACTCTGTCCCTCAAGGCAAACATGGTCCTGCTGACCTTAAGACCCGCAGTAACTCTGCAAGCTGGGAGTATCAATCTTCTGATGATCAACACCAACCCATCATGCCCTGAGGATGGTGATTCCCAAGAACCAGAAAATGACATGTCTAGGGGTAGTCACCCTCGAATAGTCAGAGCATCATCTGAAACTGAGAGTAGCATCTCCTTTGAGTCCGAAGATGAAGCAACTATGACCGTCTTCCCTGAGGACCGTACGACTCAGGTATCGGAAGCCCTAAATCCAAAGGGGACTTTCTCCTTCAATGAGGATGACATCATTGAAATCTTCAATATATTGATGAAGGAAAACAAACTTCGGCTACCCAACATCAGACGCTCTGAAACGGCTGGCAAGGTCGATGACCCAAAATATTGTCTCTTTCATCGGTAAATTCATCACCCCACAAAGGCATGCTATGTACTGAAAAGGAAAATCCAGGAGTTGATCGACGCCAAAGTCATCACTTTGCAAATATGATCTCACTCCAAATTGGCAATTTTTCCCCTCAAGAAATACCGGATGATGAGTCCCCAACGTCTCCCCAGCGGAGCAACCTTCAGGTCTATCCTCATTTTCGGATAGACCACACTTAGCAAACCACTCTTCAGTGAGTTTATTGAACATTGGTTCACGTCCATATTACCTCTGATAGTATTTTTATCTCGAACTTGTTACTTTCACTCTCATGCACAAGAAGTAATAGGTTCACCAAAACCCCCCTGTGGGATGCCCGCAATGGAAACGAATTGTTCAAGTCCATATTACCTCTGAACTATCCTCATTTTCTCCAGCAGAGAAAAAAGTAAGTTCATGTTCATATTACCTCTGAACTACGTCTCTCCACTATCCCCACAGAATAATATCTTACTATTACCTTTAAGTAAGATATTTTTCAGAACTTTTCTATGTCCATATTACCTCTGAGTAAAGTTCTGCTTCTTTTCAACTTTCTACTATCACGTTCGTATAACCCCTGATAGTGTTAGTCATTTCAGCTTATTACTCGTACTTAAGGTACGCCATGGGTAATAAGTCCACAACACAAGAGTTTGCCATGTTTATCTTACCTCTGAGCAAACTTTCCTATTTGAGTATCGATCACTTTGTTCCTCTGACTCAACTATGTGTGGGGATAGACATACCACCTAAACCAATACTATTAGATGCTAGCCAAGTTCACATTTACCTCTGAGCTATCATTCTAACGATCTCCCCGGCGGATCAACCAACCCTCAGGTCCATCTACATTCTCTTGGCCATTAGTTCACGTCCATATTACCTCTGAACTACTACCCTTATATCCTCCCAAACAGCGCTAGCCATATACCTATTACCTCTGAGCTGTCATCCCATAAATTTCTCCAGCGGAGCATTCCTCGGGTCCACTCGCACACTGCTGCAGTGGCCACTCAAAAAACCAATCTCCTTAGACGCTAGCCATGTACATATTACCTCTGAGCTGTCGTCCCACCAATTTCACCAACAGAGCAATCCTTAGGTCTATCTTCATGTTTGGATAGACCGTATTCAACAAATCACTCCTCAGTAAATTTTTTGGACATTGGTTCACGTCCATATTACCTCTGAACTGCTGTCCTAACATTTTTTCCTGACCGAGTTAGCCATGTACCTATTACCTCTGAGCTGTCATCCCATCAATCTCCCCAGCGGAGCAACCTTCAGGTCTGTCTTCATGTCCGGATAGACCGCGCTCGACAAATCACTCTCTAGTGAGATTTTCAGAGATTAGTTCACGTCCATATTTTCTTTGAACTATTGTCCTAACATTTCTCCCCGGCTGAGTTTGCCATGTCCAAGTGACCTCTAAGCAAACATTCCTGGTTTTGGCTATCGATCATCACGTTTATATTATCTCTGATATCGGTTGTTATCTCCGCTTATCACCCGTCCTCACCAAGGTACACCAGCGGAGTTATGTCTACAAAAACCTATCTCTGGCAGGGCCTGTCTCAAACCTATTACTTGCACTAACGTGCACAAGAAGTAATAGGTCTACCCAAAAAACCTCGGTGGGATATCCTCAATGGAAATGAATAGTTCAAGTCTGCATTACCTCAGAGCTACTTTCCTTTTCCCCAGCAGAGAAAAAGTCAGTTCATGTTCACATTTTCTTTGAACTACGTCTCTCCACTATCCCTAAAGAATAATATCTTACCATGTCCACATTACCTCTGAGTAAGATATTTCTAAAACTTTTCCATGTCCATATTACCTCTGAGTAAAGTTCTTCTCTTCGACTTTCTACTATCACGTTTACATAACCCCTGATAGGGCTAGTCGTTTCAACTTATCACCCGTACCCAATCCGGAGTATGCCAGTCGTAATAAGTCCACAAAACCTATCACGTTCATATTACCTCTGATAGGGTTTGTTTCGAATCTATTACTCACACCCCAAAGTCTGCAACAGGGTAATAGGTTACCAAAAATCCCCCGGTGGGATGTCCTCAGGACCGTACATAACCTCTTGGTATGTCCATTGATCAGCTCACGTCTATGTCATCTCTGAGCTATCGTCCCCACATACTTCAACCTGACGAACTTAGCAGAAAGAGGCGGACAGTGAATATATGCCGATTTCAAGCTTCTTATTCAAAGTATTCCAGACTTAGCCAAGTCCGAAAACTTTGAAGGGGGCCTTATAGAAGCATGAAATATGCTGAAGAATTATTCGCGTATTTTTTACAGTCAAAACCGCCAACATACATGAAGTCACTCTCTGCGTAAAACATAGCTTCAGAGCTGCCCGCGTAAAGTTCAGAGCTGTCCGCGTAAAGCAGAGCTTCAGGGCTGTTTGGCATAAAATATGGCTTCAGAGCTGCCCGCGTAAAGTTCAGAGCTGTCCGCGTAAAGCTGAGCTTCAGAGTTATCTGCGTAAAGCAGAAACTTTAAGGCTGTTTGGCGTAAAAGTTTGATATACCTTCCTGCGTAAAGAACGGCTGTGATGATGATTTTGCACAGAGACCCAGAAATAACTTTTACGCTCAAGATAAGACAAAATCAGACGCCATGTCAAACGTTGTTTCTCGTACAGAGCTCGAGGCATATCTCTGCATTTAATGCACGAGATAGAGGCATATCTCTATATTTTATGTACGAGATTTTGTTCTATTCTTCAGATTTTGTCATGACTGGGAGAGCTAAAACTGTGACTAATACGCTCACATCACCATCCTTGCATTTTACGCCAACCAGGCTATTTTCAACTATAGGAGTACGCCGAATGCTATCTCCTCGAAATACGCCAACTCGGCTATATTTGCAAAGGTACGTGATAAGGCTATTTAGCCCAGAATACGCTCAAGACCTCAGTCGTGATGGATAATTGATTGGGAAAGCTAAAACTGTGACTAATACGCTCACATCACCATCCTTGCAATTTACGCCAACCAGGCTATTTTTAACTATAGGAGTACGCCGTATGCTATCTCCTCGAAATACACCAACTCGGCTATATTTGCAAAGGTACGTGATAAGGCTATTTAGCCCAGAATACTCTCAAGACCTCAGTCGTGATGGATAATTGGCTATTTTATGCTGGTTATCTATTATTCATGAATCCTCTAGTTTTACGCAGCATAAAGGAGGCAGTTTTCTTTACAGTTTGGCTTTTATGCCAACAAGACAGTTATTTGGCTTTTACGCCAACCATCTTTACGCAAGGTGCAGTTACCTACATAGCTTGCATGCCATGATCTTCGAGAAGCAGTTATACGCGTTACCTTATAAAGAGATACGTGTCACACGCATATTCAGAAGATTATTTGAATGTGGGTAGCAGTTGCCATAACCGCAGCGTAAAGGAGGCAGTCTTCTTCACATTTTGGCTTTTACGCCAACAAGACAACTATTTGACTTTTACGCCAACAAGACAGCTCTTTGGCTTTTATGCCAACAAGACAACTATTTGGCTTTTACGCCAACCAGACTTTTACGCCTGCAAGACAGTTATTTGGCTTTTACGCCAACTATCTTTACGCAGGGGCAGTTACCTACGTGGCTTGCATGCCATGATCTTCGAGAAGCAATTATACACGTTACCTTATAAAGGGATACGTGTCACACGCAGATTCAGAAGATTATTTGAACGTGGATAGCAGTTATTATAACCGCAGCGTAAAAGATACAATTTTCTTTACAGTTTTGCCTTCTACGCCAACTGGACAGTTATTTGACTGATCTCTATAAATAGAGACCCCCGATCACAGGGAAAAGGGATCGATCAAGCGGACAGAGAAGAGAGGTTAAATCATATTCTATCATGTTCATATTACCTCTGAATAGATATGTTTAACTAAGGAGGGAGGAATGAGTTGAATTATATTCTATCATGTTTATATTACCTCTGAATAGATATGTTTAACTAATTGCTACCTGCAACTTTCCTTTGACCGGCTTTTGCCTTCAGTTTAGAGAAAGTTTGAAGCTTCTTCTACAGCACTTCTTCATCATCGTGTGGTCCAAGGGACAAAGTGATCGACCGCAGATCAGACTCCTATAGCAATACTTCCCCAGAATCATTCTATTATACTTAACATCCTCGTATAGGATTAATTGTACTCTTTTTCTTGTTTGTAAGCAAAAAAGAAAGATTTCGTATAAACCTCTCCCAATATTTGTTTATTTCAAACAATAAACTGATAACATTTCTATGGTTTTCTATTCTAAGTCTGACTTTGTCCTTATCTGAATGATATCCCAATCTCGCTTGCAACTAGCTCACACCAAAAGGTCTTGGCGGGCGATACTCAACACAACTTAGCCGAAAGGCTGTGTGCATAGCTAACCGTCCGTACGATATTCTATCTCGCATACTAACCATCTTGGTAATCATGTATAGGTATTCGGGTTCGCATATAACTTGCAAATTTTAGCACGAGACTATTCCCACAAAGTCTAACACAGGTCAGAACAAGGGTCTTTGCATTCCAGTTCAAGCAATCATATCAATCATATGCACTTTTGAAATTATTTAGACTCATTGTATGAAACATCCTAACGGGTCAACGAGGGAGAGTGTATGCACATAATCCATGAACGAGCTTTCAAAACTGAGAAAATCGATAAGAACTCCAAAGACGGAAAGCCAATACTCTTATACCAATATGTCATGTCCTGATCTCCCGTAGGTAATCAGCCATCCCCGCTAGGCGTGAATCACCGTGCCAGCGCTCCCGCAGGACAATCTTTCCCATATGGACATGGTATCGCACGAGCACAAGCTGCGCCCGTGCAAGGCCATGATCCGAACAGGCGGTAAGATATCTAAGCCACAAAGTCGCACAGATAGTCCAAAAGAAGCAAAATAAGAAACAAACAGGCGATTGGTAACAAGTTTACAGAGTCATAATAGCGGAAGCAATGAATAACACAAATATGGAAGTAAAACAAGCACTTTATTGATAATGAACAAGTATTACAAGCGGCGTTAGGCTGAGGTTACAAGTCGCTCAAGACCCACTCTCTCAAAATAATAAAAACGTTCCAAGTGGCTACATTTGTGGGATGATACATAGGCTATATTCCAACAGTATGTCTTATATATGCGCTTCAGCTCCGGACGCAACGGTCCATGGCTCCAGACCAAACTTCATGTCTTATCTCGCACGAAGGGATTTTCGTACCGAACGAGGTTCTCCCACACCCTGCAAGTAATCTGATGGGTTATCAGTAGATGAATGCACTGGTAGGGAAGCTTCTCGCCTGGTCGACAAATCCAAACACGTTATATAGGTTCCGTGCACCATATATTAAGTTATCTTTCTAGTCTTGCCTTAGGATCAGTTTTATGGCATAATGTACAAGTCTAACTCGTATGGCGGTGCGCCATACGATAGAAGAGTAATACGATAAGACTTACTAACTTACCATCCATCCTTCCATGTCCAAAGAAAACCAAGTTAAACCAAGCACGGGTATATATATAATAAAATCCAGGAGCAATTGCATAAGCAAACACAAGCGTCGTGAGCGAGGTTCTGTTTCAGGTGCACGAGTTACATGGATTATCCAGAAGTATTGCAGAATATGTTCAATTATTCAATTATGTATTAGTGTGCTATACTCATATCCGTTCAGGTAATCCAGATTACTAGGCACGATGCAATGACTCGCACGCGGATTACCACTAAGTGAGGATGACTTATCTATATCAATAAGAGTCGGTGGAATAGCCATAAAGGATGGGTTGTAGTCAAGAGCGAGAATGGTATGCGACTCAAGGAATGAGATTTCACGTCCATCCTGCCCAAAATAGGTGACTACTTAGTCTAAGAGCGAGAATGGCGTGAAGGAAGGTTCACAAGATGCTATACGCCATCCTGCCCGAAACAGGCAGACTAACAGATTTTTTGTCCGGATTGGATTGGCCCCAGTGCCCCGGAGACCGTCCGTAGGAACAGATTGAATACCTTGTGCACAAGTTGTCCGTGATATGTAAGTCTTGGGTCTCAGATTCAGGGGATTCATGAAATGACATGTTAATTCTTGATTCTTATTCAAATGAGTATGCTCTACGAGCTGCAATTCTTGCTTTGCTTGACATGATTCTCGTTCTGAGTTAAACTTGACATGGTGAAATCCCCTAGTTTGGAGATGCCTTGGCGACCCAACTATCCCGGATACTTTCAGGTTCATACTTGCATGAAATGACTATTCGATAGTCTTCCGAGAAACTTAGATGAATGCAAGACAAGATAGTGTTACCGGGATCGTGACATGAATTATGTGACAAGCATTGAAATAAGGCAAACGAGTACAAGTTACAACGTAAGCAGGCAAGCATGCATTTATATTTGAAACATAAGCATTTACGTTAGCACGGTCTATGGTGTAGTGCGAGGAGTGAAGTCATACAGGGACATATCGAACGATATAATCTAGGGGACGAGCAGTATAAATAAGTGAAACAGTGCACTACGAATAGTATATAATGATCTACTAGAGGCATAGCGGGGTCTACTTGCACGAAGTTAAGGTAGCATGCGAGGGTCCGATTATAAGCCAAGTTTTATTTTCATATTCTAACACAAGCAATACAAGATGGGATTATTCTCTTAGCTCGGTGCCTTGCATTCTTTATTATCATACAAGGGGTGATTCACCTAGCGACTAGCATGTATCGTCCATATTTTAAGTGTGCAGGCTAAGCAAAGACAGGTTTATCGTAGCCACCCACCTTAGCGATAATTTGCCTCGGTCGAGCGATACTCCGAGCGAGCCTTTGAAAGTCTAAGTATGAACTCCTGAATTGAAAGTCTAAGTCCGAACTCCTGAAGGGCCAAGTCTGAAAATCCTTTGCCTCAAACGAGTCTTCTCGCTGAGCAAAGCGGGTCGGATCGTTGCACTTGCGTCGTTTGAATCGGCTGTCCGCTTGCAAGGAATGGGTTGTTACAGTGTTCTCCCGTCGGCATGCTAAACTTGATCTAGAGGAGGACGAACAACATAGAAAGGGGGCCGGAGCATGGAGACTAGATTAAGGTTAGCATTAGGGCTTCTGATGAGGAGATTTATGTATGAGAGGGAGAAGTAGATTGGGTTAGGGATAGATTTTGTTAGAACTTGAGGAAGATAATTATAGGAAAGGTTTGGGATGGTTGTTGGTGAGAGAAGGAGGAAGGTTCTTTGATGGGGGCTCAAAAAACTTCGAGCAAAACCCGAAAAAAGAGCTTGATGAGATTATTTTTTAGAACTTTTATAAAAATCGATTAAAGAATCGTTATAAATGTAATGTTCATAAATAAAAATAATACTGCTACATAAATCGTGGGACGACAGCGCGCCAGACCGCGGGCCACGTGTTGCCATCCCATTGGTCAGGCCAGGGTTACCAAGCAAGTAGGGAGCTAAGTTTTTTTGAGACCAGTTCGGACCAATTAGGGGCCGCCACGTGGCCCATCGTTCTCACGTGTGCTCCCATTTTCGGACTAGCAATCATTTTCCATATAAAAAATGTTATAACATGCCAGAAATTTCTTGTACCAGTGCGTTTCTGAATATTTATAATATTTCATATAAAATATTATAATAAAATTTTAGCAAACGTTATAGAAGAGTATTTTCCTATAGTACAAATGTACTATACCCGACTTTTTTGTAATAATATGAAATTTTGTAGCATAGTTCTTTACATTATGACATATCAATTTGTTGTATATGGATTACTAAAAGTTTTATGTACAAAAAATGTTTTTTTTTTCTTTCAAGATTCTTTAGTGTTTGGCATGCCAATTTGCTCTATTTTCTAGTATTACTAGGAAGAAAATAGTTTTTTTGATATAGGTTATTTTTTCTCACATAATTCTTTAGTTTATTTTATAAGTTGACATAGTTTTAAGAAGAATTGCTTTATGATTTAAATCACAAAATTTTAACTATCACATATGTTCTCCTAATAGTTAAGAATTTATTTATTTTTAAAATATAAAATTCTTCTAACTACCTGAACATATAACAAATTCTAAAATATTTTTAACATTTAAAGGGCTAATTAGAGTTTTGACCCCCTGAATTTTATACCAACTTAGAGTTTAAGCCCTGACATGTCCAATTGACAAGTTTAGGCCCTGAATTTTTATTCTTTGTTTCATTTTTTTCTTTATACACTCTTAGTTTATATAGGAATATTTTATTGTCAAACATGGGAGGGAGGGTATAACTGAAAAAATAAAATAAATAATAAAAATTTAGGGTCTAAACTTTTTAATTGGATAAGTTAGGGCTTAAACTGGTATAAAATCCAAGTTATAGACTCTAATTAGCCCATATTTAAACTAAATATATTTTATCATCTAACTAAATATATATCTAAAATTCTAAAAATCGAGTACTCGACCTTTCGTATGAGCAGACCAAACGTTATGAGATCGAAGGAGGGCCATCACCCCCCCCCCCCCTAGATGACCTACCGAGCTAGATACAAAAAGATGTTGACCATTTGGGGGTACTCTCCAATGGCCCTCCAAAACTCAAGTAAAACTAAGATACATTTTTTATTAAACCTTCCTTATATATATTAATAAAATTATACGTAGAATTAATTGAAATTGGATATTGAATTTTCAATCGCTATAAACAAACTATTGCAAGATCAATGGTTTGCAATGATTGATTGTTATTTCAACAATTGATGGTTATCACAAACGTTTGTCATTTAACAAAAAAATCCAAATAGTTGGAAAAATCATTGTATAATCATTATAAAGGCCACTCGCAATAGGTTATAAAAAGCGTTGGACAACTGTTACTAATAGTTAGTCTTTTTTAAGGCTTAAACTAATTATTGAAAAATACTAACAAGGTTGCAACACTTACTTAAAATCCTTGCATAATCGTTACCCATTAAGCTCACTTTGACAACACTTTCATAAAATCGTTGCTGGACCGTTGTAAAAAAAAATGTTTAACAAGTATTTACGAACCGTTGTAAAATGTTTTATAAGGCAGCGATACACTTCAAATTGTTGCAAGTAGATTTAATTTGGTAACGGTACTACTAGAACAATTATAAGCTTGTTGCATATAAACGTTCCAACAACACCCATATAACTGTTGCACAAAACCCGTTGCAAAATGGGGGCAATTCTTGTTTTAATTAATTATATAATTTACTTGAGCCTTCCCTTCCTGTAAGAAAAAAAAATTAGAGTGGAGTCCTACGACGATTCTATCTTCTTACGCCGGATCCTCTCGTACAACAAACTATTTTTGACTATCTTCCACGTAATAACTCTATCAGACACGGAGCTACTCACAGATACCATTAAAATCTCCCAGCTTTTCGACAGAGAACCCAAAAGCAACAGGGCATAAACCTCATCATCAATCACTATCTTCATCAATGACAGCCGATTGATAATACCCTGAACCTCATTCAAATATTGTGCTACCGAGGCACCCTTCGTGTACTTTGACTTGATGAGTTGGCGAGTAAGAAATGCCTTGTTGCCAGTTTGTGCATTCAACAAATACATCTTTTTGCATAACTCATTGTCGAACTCTCTATAGACACGTGATGGAAAATCTAATTGTCTAGCCATTGTCGGATGAATCCAACGGCTTTTCGATCCAACCTTTTCCAGTTATCAATAGATTTGTCCGACGGCTTGGCGTTGTCGCCCTCCAACGAACCATACAAATTCTTGCACCAGAGTAGATCCTCCATCCTTGGATTCTCAATCGTCTAGTTCCCCCGATAGGGAATCGTATGTGTGTTCTTCTACTCCATAGACATAATTGCACCTTCCTTCTCGAGAACCTGAGAGCTTTGATACCAGATGTTGGCCATAAAATAGACACGGAAGCGATGCCAACCCCACCTGAAGATAACGAACCACCGTCTAACACAAGCACCAAGATAGATCAAACACAGTATTTCGGTGACTATGTCACCTTGACAAATCTCAATCTATATAACTTCAAAAAGATACAAGAATAAATGCAAATATATTGAATCATTTGTCCAAAAGTTAAACTCACTCACCAAACTCAAGAAGAAAGCAAAAGATTAAAATAAAATCACTCACTGAACCTTACGATGATTTCCTGAACAAAATAAACGAATCTCCAAACGTATCTCCTCTTTCGACTGTCTCGAATGACGAGCCTTAAGAGCAAAGCACGAATTTTTTTTTAGATTTTCTATGGACTTGCACCCAGAATCTCTCGTATGAGCTTCTCCTTGTCAATCACCATTAATCTCTGTAAATAGGTTAAGAAATCTAATTTAGGGTTTAGAAAAACCTTAAAATAGTCCAACACTAATATTGGCCATCCAGATTTGATCAATCGGACATATTAGATGCTGATTTTTGGCCCGTGTCTGAGCCATTCGCCGATCGACGGTGTACTGACGGCATACCGGTGAACTGACGGTATACCGATGTACTGTTGATGATCCCTTTTTTCAGTTACCTCGAATTGTGGCTAGACCCTAACACAAAAGTGATAGGGGCTATCATATGATAGGGGACATCACCTTTAAGTTACAAAAATATTAGGAGACATCATTTCAAACATCAATTTCCTATTCTCTTTTCCTCTTCCTCCTACATAAATTTGTCGTCCTCTTCCTCTTGCGATCTCTTCCTCTTACACACTAATAAAAGATAAATCTTTCTCTTCTTCTTCTTCTTCTTCTTCTTCTTTATCTCTTCATTTCAATGTATACTTTCTACGTTTTCCAAATAAAATTGAAGAAAATTTTTTTAGGATTTATTTATTTTTAGATTTCAATTAATGTATGTTAGGGATTTATCGCTTTCGAATAATATTATTGGTGGTTTTGAACGTCGTTTTTAGGGTTTGAAAGCTTTAGAATTAACATATTTGGGTTGGGGACGAAGAATAATTGCTTTAGAAATTTGCACAGTTGCATTGGGGATGACAAAGTATTGCTTTTGAAATTGACACAGTCGGATTGGAGACAACCATGGACTGTCATAATTCTGACACTCCTAAGACACATTTTCTATCATAGTACTATCAAAATGATGACATTCATAATCGTTGAAACTATGATAGCTCCCATAACATTTATTAAAGATATTTGGGATATTAAAAAATGATAATTAAAAAAACTGTGATAATCTTTGTGTGCTGCCCCAAGTAATTTCTTTCAGTTATTAGAAACATGAGATGCAACTAAATTTCAATTTGATGATACATTGCTGTGGGGCCTGGCATACGTAACGTACATGTCAGAGGAAGAAGGCCAAGATCCTGCTTTGTAGCATTAGTTTAGTTCACTCTATAAAACGCAGAAGGTGCCATCTTAATAAAGCAAAGCAAAGCTGTGTCTTTTTCTTGCTGGGAAAAAGAGAGAGAACCTAAGAAAAGGTACAACTCTGCTTCTCTCTCTCTCTCTCTCCTGCTAATATCCATATTATAGAAACTCCTTTCATTTCTTGCGACATCGACACAGTAGCAAAACTTAAAATTCATCTATTTTTTATTCCATATTGTTTTCTTCTTCAAACACTACAGCGAGGAATCCGTCAAGTATTTCTCAACTTCTATAACTTCATGTAGATTTGTATAACTAACGAAAAATTTCAAAAGTTTTGAAGGACTACTGTACTAGTAAGTAGTAATATATATATCGACCTCCCCTTATAAAAAAAAAGTTTAAATGGTGTATTAATGGAAATCTGTACTCGTCATGTAGCAACAGCCAACTGTTGCCGGAGAAATCAAGGATGGTATGTATTGTTAGCAACGCGGTATTGTTAGGAACGCGGTGTGATTCGAATCGGAGTTGGCCCATGATATACGATGTTAGACTGGACCCATATGTCTTAAAAGAGAATTCTCATTTAAGGTATGAACCAATCACAATTATCTATACCTTATGATCCCACCTCTTATCCAATATGGGACTAAATTACCAACTCCATTGTCACCCTCTTTTTGAGCGCTCAATCAGAAACGAGATGCAATCCAACAATCTCCACCTTAACTCATTTCCGCTAGCCGAACAACCTTAGCACACTCCGGCTACCTTTGTCCGTTCCTGCTAACCAAGCACCCAGAAGATCCAACATATTTTTATCTCGATCCGTTATACCACAGAATCAAACCTGACACCAGAACCAAATCTGACACGTTCATCAATACCACCACTGTGTGCCAACCACAACGTCTTGCTCCACATTGAACTCGTCAGATACACCTTTAAAGTCAATTCGTGTAGTTGATGCTCCTACTCCACCTTGAGAAGAGTCCGTATAATCCATGAACGTTCAGCACCACCTGTCTCGAACCATTTAGAGCTAAAGAACCAAACCTGACACCATAACCAAACCTGACACGTTCATCCACACCACCATTGTGTGCCAATCACAACGTCTCACTCCACCTTGGACTCGTCAGATCCACCTTTAATGTCAATTCGTGTAGTTGATGCTCCAACTCCTCAGTACCATCTGTATCGAACCATTTAGAGCTGCTCAAACCAGTCCTGTAACCTTGGCTCTGATACCACTTGTTGGGAACGCAGTGTGACCCGAACCGGAGTTGGCCTATGAGATGCGATATTAGACTGGGCCTATATGCGTTAAAAGGGAATTTTTATGTAAGGCCTGAACCAATCCAAATTATCTACACCTCATGGTCCCACCTTCTATCCGATGTGGGACTAAATTACCAACTCCATTGTCACTCTCCTTTTAAGCACCCAACCGGAAACGAGATACAATCCAACATGTATTGGCAATTTCCTTTCGATCATGGTTTTGTATTTATTTATTTTTTCTATCTTGATTAATTCGTCATGGAGTTCAAAATTTGAATGGGGTGTAGAAATTTAGTAGAAGCTATATATATATATATATATATATATATATATATATATATATATATATATATATATATATATTATTATTATTATTATTATTATTTTTTTTTTTTGAAGAAAAGGTGCTTCATTAATATAATAGGCAACCAATCATACAATCCTGGGGTATCTCAATTCACCCCCTTATACGGAGTCCACCATATAAATAAAATTATACTCTATATAGTAAATAACTCACATTGATGTAATGGCTTTGCCTTCAAAGATTCTGCGATTTTTTTCTAGTCATACATGCCAGATAGACGATAACAACCTGAATTTCGCCTTGCGGTATGCTCGTCCACCCTGGTCCCCGTCGTTGTAGCCTCCTCATAAGCAGCCTGGAGTCCGATAATGCCCCTATCTGGTAGCTGTAGATGCTCCCTATATCTTTGCCAAACCCTTTGGGAGAAGAAGCATTGGAACAGAAGATGATCCTTTATTACTTTCTCCCTGTCACATAGAACACATAACTCATTATTAATCTGAACTCCGAACTTCACTAATCGATCCTTAGTTAGCAATCGGTCTCTGATGGCCCTGTACATGCATAGCTCCCATTTTTTGGCTGCTCCTTTCACCCAACACCATATCGCCCATTCCACCTTAGGATGTTTTGGTCTAACATATTCGAAAGCCAACTTGTGGCTGAAGCTGCCATTCCCTGTACCAACCCAACGCCAATAATCAGCCTCCCCTTCCTTATCTATCTGGATGAGTTTAATCTCATCCAAATACCATTGCCGAACATACCTATCTAGGATATGTTATTCCCCCAGATGAATGAACTCATTCAGGTAGCCCTCCTTTCCAACCAGTTCAAACGTCGGCCAACCCAATCTGTCAATAAGACTTTTCCCGTTCAGCCAAGGGTTGAACCAAATACTCGTCGCGTTGCCATTGCAAATGACCCGCAATATGCATTGCTTGATACTGGCCCTTTGTTTGAGTATCGATTTGAAAATTACTTAATAGTTGTTGTTGATATCCATCACCCAGAAATTTTTCCTACTGACATACCCACTATCCGTCCATTTAGTCCACAACGATGTGCCATCCAGGTACCGCCAAGCGAGCTTCAACATAGCAACTTCCCGCAGCAGTTTCAACGACCTCAACCCTATACCTCCCTCTTCTTTAGTCTTGCAGAGGTCATCTCATGCTATCGTATGAACGCCACTCTTCCATACAAAATTTGCGAATAGCTTTTCTATTTTTTTGAACAGTCGCTACAGGTAAAATAACCGCCTGCAACCAGATTGCTGTTATTTCTAAGATAGTAGATCTAACCAACTCTATTCTCCCGTCGAACGATTGTCACGCCCCAGTCCCAAAATATCGAGGGACTAGTCACGTGGCAATGGCCAGCAGTACACACCGATGGACAACCCAATTTATTGGATCCATCGGGCATACTTAAGCTGTAATATAGGTCTACAACAATAAGTCAAAAACTAATCTCATCCACACACAGAATAATAAGATCAACAGCAAATAAAGAAAGTACATCAATGTCCAGTCTCAGCAAAGTATGTCGGGAAACAACCCGATAAAAGTCTAAAAACACTGGTTCATCAGACCAGAACAAAAGAGTCCAGAAATAAGTATCTGATGAGTACAAATATCATAATCTCAAGAAAAGTCTTCAGCCATCACCTCTGCTTCTAAGTTAGGTTCTCCTTCAGCAACAGCTTCTGGTACAGCTTCAGCTCCTGTCCCGTAAACCTCGGGATAATGTTCTTCTGCTAAACCTGGGGACATCATCCATTCCAGGTCCTCAGGGGACATAGCAAGGTACAAATAATACAAGCCAAAATAGATGCAGTAAAATAGAAAATGAAATAAGCAGGGTAACTACTTAACCATCTATGTGAAAATGCAACTGAGAGCAACACTAGTACTCAGGCTGAGACTGCTACAAGCTCTGTGTCGGGGAGCCGGTAGCAGCAATATCTAGTAATGGGTCTAGCTCTGCTCGAGAGTCTACAACCTCACAATAGTAGTATATATATATATATATAACAGCCTGTAGCCTGTGTGTCTCTCCCCACCCAATGTAACCACACGTCTCATGTCCATGTCACGTGAGATCAGAGCTAATGCAACAGTCATAATCCAAGAATATAATAACTATGTCCATCCTGTATCCTACTCAGAATCACCTTGAATATCTCAGAAAGATTCTGTCAATGTATGGTGTCAAGTGTCCTAGGTTATAATGTACTTGATAAACAAGCACGATAATGTAAAGGGTCTCGAATGTCCATCACTAAATGACGTACACAACTCCGCGTACGGGTTGGCACCCGACTGTAATTGGACGCTAAGTATGTCATATGGTCCTAGGTTATAGCATGTACAATAGTCACAGAAAATAAAGCAAGAGAACAAAATAAACTAATAAACTGCAATTTATGGCAAGGTACACTTGCCTGGGGTTGGAATACCAGTAGCGGTCCTTGTATCAGTGGGTTCAGCAAATACTCCTCCAAAAGCTGAAATGAACATTACCAACAGTCTCAAAACATAGGAAATAGCTAGAAATGCCTATCCTTAAGTCCAGTTTGGACACAAGGGCAAAAACGATATTTCTAGGCCAAAGCGGGGTCCATTTGTGGGCCGCTTTGCACCAAAAAATGCGTCAGGGTCAAAGGTCTCCAAATCAGTCCAACTTAGTGTCAAATAGTCAGGAACGTTGATACGAACCCAATGGAACTTCCATAATTGGATTCCGAAGAGCCGTTCTCAAAATCGCCCGTCAGGTGGAGCCTGTGGGGCCCACGACACGCAATTTTCCAACGTTCTCAAAATCGAACCAAACTTGACCCACAGGACCAGCATATTGTTACGAGTCCGATGACGCAAGTTTTGTCTCGATCCGACGTGTATACACTAAGTTACAGCGAAATACAGAAAAGTCGGATACGGGGTGTTGTCCGCGGATACGCACTGATTCCGGTGTGCACGCACATCCGAATCGGCTTATGCAAAATTTCATACGTCCGTATCTATGACGCGCACGTATCGGTGAAGACCGCACGTGACCAAGTCATCCGTTTGGCGGGACGTACTCAGTTCCGGGGTAAAACAGGGCTTAGTTTTTCCTGTTTTTGGATCGCGGTTCGCGATCACCTCAGGACGCGATGCCCCAAGCGGATTTTACGGGCACCGAGAGGGTCATACAGGCTTCGCAACGCAATAGACAGAATTGAAAACGGGGTTACGAGTAGGAAGTTATGGGTACCTGAACAGGGCCTGAAAACCAAGTACAAATCGTGTCCGACACGTGTCTGAACTAGGGCTGTGTCCGGTTCTATGGATCCTGTGTCCGATCGTGTCCAGTCTCGTACTCGCGTTCTGGATCGTGTCCGTGTCTGCTGGAGTCGGCCTGGAGTGCGGTCGGAGGCGGCGCCGGTTCTGGGTGGTCGTCGACGGTCTGGGCGGCCGGTTCTGGCGCTGTGGGTGGCTGGACGTCGCCTGGACGGAGGAGCAATTAGGGCTCGGGTTTGATTTGATACTGGGTCGAGGTTCTGGTTCCGACGGTGGTCTCTGGAGGTACGGCGGAGGTTCTGGATCCGGCGGCTCCGGGTGACTAGATGGCTGAGCAGGGAGAGGTCCGGCGTCGGGGTTCAGATGTTCACCGGAGAAGGAAGTTCAGCAGGGTTTTCCGGCGGGTGGTCTCGGCTTTATATAGGGGTGGAATGGGAGGGAGATGGTCGGAAGTTGGCCGAAAACTGAAGGGAAACCATCGCCGGGTACTGGAGAGTCGAACCGAGGGGTCTGCCGGCGGCCACGGCGGCGGAAACAGTCGCCGACAGTGGAATCGACAGAGCCATTCAATTTGGGGGTTAGGATTTTAAACGGGTCGGGTCGGGTCCTGGCGGGTCGGGTCTGACCCGGATCCGACCCGCTAGGTGAGCGGTCCGGTTTGGTCAGACCGGCCGGCCCGGTCCGGTTCAGTCTCAGGGTTTGGGTTTGGTTTATTATTTAATTTTATTTTAAATAGTTAAATTTTAACAATAGTTTTTAATGCTTTAAAATTCATCCGGGATCCAATAAATTTCCGAAAAAATATCCCATGTCCGGTTTTTAATTTTACACTAGAAAATATAATTTTCGTCACATTTTAATATTATTTAATATCATTTAAAAATTCATTTTAAATTAGACTACCTTAATTTATTGGTTTAAAAATTACAGAAAATGCTAATTAATTCCAGATAATTAAATTTAAAAATTCTTAAAATTTTCAGGTGATTACAATCTACCCCCCTTTAGAAAATTGCGTCCTCGCAATTTAAAGAATAAGCTACTAATAGAACAGCACTATAGGAAATAACAAAAATTTACTTAGGTTATACCTGCATCCTCGAATATGTGGGGGTATTTCTGGCGCATGATATCTTCTCTCTCCCAAGTAGATTCACCAGGAGAGTGTTGCTTCCATGCCACACGAACCAGTTTAATTATATGCCCTCGCAGTGTCTTCTCATTGGTTCCGAGTATACCCACCGGTTGTTCTTCATATCTCAGGCTTGGACCTACGGCGATCTCAAAATGATCCACTATGTAACTTGGGTCAGTCACATACCTTCTCAACTGTGAGACATGGAATACATCATACACTCCCTCTAAAGATGGAGGTAATGCAAGACGATAGGCCACCTCACCAATGCGCTCCAGAATATCAAAAGGCCCAATGTACCTGGACTCAACTTGCCTCTGCTCCCAAAGCGAATGGTTCCTCGAGTAGGTAAAATCCTCAGAAATACATGTTCTCCTTCCTTGAACTCCAGGGGACGTCAGTGTGTATCAGTCCAATGCTTCTGTCTGTCCTAAGCTGCACGAAGATGATTTTGGATTTGTTTCACCTTCTCCACTGTTTGCATTACCAACTCTGGTCCCAAGATTTGACGCTCTCCAACGTCACTCCAGCATATCGGCAATATGCACTTCCTACCGTATAACGCCTCGAAAGGTGCCATCTTGATGCTTGCTTGATAACTGTTGTTGTATGAGAACTCTACCAAATGCAAATGATCTTCCCAAGACCCTCCAAAGTCTAACATACAGGATCGCAGCATATCCTCCAAAATCTGGATTGTACGTTCTGATTGACCATCTGTCTGGGGATGATAGGCAGTGCTAAATTTTAGTCTGGTGCCAAGACTCTCTTGCATGCTTCGCCAGAAATGAGAGGTAAACCTCGAATATCGATCTGATACAATACTAACCGGCACTCCATGCAATCTTACTATTTGTCGCATATACATGTCGGCTAATACCTCTGTGGACTGTCCTACTCTAAACGGCAAGAAATGTGCCAATTTAGTGATCCACGATCACCCATACCGCATCTTTTCCTCTGGGGCTCCTTGGGAATCCTGTGACGAAGTCCATGGTGATATGTTCCCACTTCCATTCTGGTATGGGAAGTGGCTGCAACATTCCTGCAGTCCTCTGATGCTCGGCTTTCACTTGTTGGCAGACCAAACATTTAGCTACAAATCTTGCAATCTCTCTCTTCATTCCATGCCACCAATAATACTGCCTTAGATCTCGATACATCTTTGTTCCTCCTGGATGAACAGAGTATATAGAGCTATGTGCTTCAGTCATTAGCTCCTGTCTCAGTTCTCCATTTGGAACATACAGACGATCTCCGCACCTTAATATCCCATCCTCATGTATGCGAAGTCCCGTCTGCATGCCTGCTTCTGTCTTCTCTTTGAGTCTTCGAAATCTAGCATCTGTAGGCAAAGCTTCTTTAATCCTTTCCACAAGTGATGACTTAACTTCTAGATTAGCCAGCAAGCCACTCTGTCTTGGTAGAATAACCTCTAACTGGAGCTCCTGTAGATCTTTCAATAGCTCAGGCTGCATCGTCAAGAAATAAGCCGTAGGTTTCCTGCTGAGTGCGTCTGCTACTACATTTGCCTTCCCTGGGTGGTACTGCAGATCTATATCAAAGTCCACCATCAACTCAAGCCAGCGTCTTTGCCTTATGTTAAGCTCCTTCTGAGTATATACATACTTCAGACTTTTGTGATCAGTAAAGATCTTCACCTTCTCACCATAAAGATAGTGCCTCCAAATCTTCAGTGCAAAAATTACTGCAGCAAGCTCCAGATCATGCGTTGGGTAGTTTTTCTCATGGACCTTCAACTGTCTCGATGCATAAGCAATAACTTTGCCATGTTGCATCAAAACACATCCTAGGCCACTACCTGACGCATCGCTATAAACAACAAAACCGCCTGACCCTGAAGGAAGAGTCAAGACTGGTGCTGTTGTTAGACGCCTCTTCAATTCTTCAAAGGCCATCTGATATTCTTCTGTCCATGCAAAGTCCTGATCTTTCCGTGTCAATTTCGTCATTGGCTCCGCAATCCTTGAGAAATTTTCTACGAACCTTCTGTAATCCAGCAAGTCCTAGAAAACTCCTCACCTCAGCAACTGATGTCGGTGTAGGCCAAGTCTCAATGGCAGCAACCTTCTCTGGATCAACTGACAGTCCTTCTCCTGAGATAATATGCCCTAAGAATGGCACCTTATCCATGCAAAACTCACATTTACTGAGCTTAGCATAAAGCTTCTCCTGCCTCAACGTCTCTAGCACGATTCTGAGATGCTCCTCGTGCTCTTCGTGGCTTTTGGAATAAACCAGAATGTCATCAATAAATACAACCACAAATTTATCCAAGTATTGATGGAAGACTCGGTTCATCAAGCTCATGAACACAGCAGGCGCGTTGGTTAAACCAAACAGCATTACTAAGAACTCATAGTGTCCATACTTGGTTCTAAAGGCTGTCTTCGGGATATCTTCCTTCCTCACCCTAATCTGGTGATAACTGGATCTAAGGTCAATCTTCGAAAATATCCTAGCTCCGCTCAATTGATCAAATAAGTCATCAATACGGGGCAAGGGATACCTGTTCTTAATGGTCACAGCGTTTAACGCCCTGTAATCAATGCACAGACGAACTGTTCCATCCTTCTTCGGTACAAAGAGTATAGGTGCTCCCCAAGGTGAAACACTGGGCCGGATGAAACCCTTCTCCAGAAGTTTATCAACTTGCTTCTTCAACTCTACTAACTCCTTAGGTGCTAGTCTATATACCGATGAAGTGATAGGCTCTGCTCCTGGAGTTAAGTCTATGGTGAATTCTATTTCCCGATCAGGTGGTAAACCTGGAAGATCATCGGGAAATACATCCACAAACTCTGAGATAACTCTTGGGTAACTTGACTCTCCTTCTACAGATAATACCCTAAGAGTTGGCTGAACACCCTACTCTACAGCTCCTCGAAGAAATTCAAACTCTGAGTGTCCAGTTGGACTGAATATAAATTTTCTAAGCCGACAATCAAGAGTAGCATGATACTGACTTAACGAGTCCATACCAAGTACAACATCATAGTCAGGCATAGAAAAGATCAGAAATTGGGCTCGCATTTCTCTTCCACAGACTACTACCGAACATGATCTACAGATATCACTAACCGGTATAATTCCACCTCCCGTAAGAATTCTCTTAGTTTTCGGAAGGGGTGCAGTAGCTACTCTATGGGTGGCTACGAAGCTAGCAGCTATGAATGAGTGTGATACCCTAGAATCAAATAAAGCTACAGCAGGTAATGAAGCTACTAAAATAGTACCTGCTATAACTTCTCCAGCAATAGCTTCTTCCTGAACAGCCAATGCAAATGCCTGACCTCGTCCCTGAGCTGGACCCCTCTGCTGACGAGCCTGCTGGAATAGTGCTGCCTGAGGTGGCAATGGTGGTCTCGGCTGATATCCTCCTGGAGCTGGTGGTCTGACTCCTCCAACTCCCGTCTGCTGTGCTCCTACTGCTGGATAATCTGGCCTTGGTGCAGGTAGAGCTAGTCGTGGTGCTCCCTCTCGGCGTTCTGAGCAATCCCTGAATAGATGCTGGTTGGATCCGCAAACCAGGCACAGTCCCAATTTGCGTCTGCACTCCTTTTCAATGTGACCCAACTTGCCGCAGAAATGACAAGTAGGTAGGATTCTTGGTGCTGCTCTCTGCGGTAGATTCCTCTGGAGTCGCTTTACAGAATCCCCTTGTGCTGCCTTGGATGGTACTGAGGTAAATGGCCGCTTCAGACTTGACTCCCTCCTGGTGACACGCTCCATGCGTCGTGCTGCAGCAAGGACGTCGTTGTACGATGTGGGTGCAATAGATCCAATCAACCTCTGAAGCTCGAACCTGAGTCCGTCAAAGAACTTCTTCGCCTTCTCTTCTTCGGTAGGAATTAGAGAAGGGGCAAAATAACTCAGGCGAATGAATTCTGCATTATACTCCTCCACCGTCATGTTGCCCTGGATGAGGCGGTTAAATTTGTCTCTGAGTTCTGATCTAGCAACGGCTGGGATATACATCTCTTGAAAGAGTCTGGAGAACTCTTCCCAAGTGACTCGGTCATGTCCGAGCCTCCTCTCTTCAGCTAGCCACCAGTGGTGCGCGTTGTCCGTCAGTTGCATTCGGACAGCAGTCATCCATCTCTCCCGCGGAAGTTCAGCTGCTTCCAACTGATATTGTGTGTTTGTGAGCCATTCATGCACTTCAGTTGGTCCTTCCTTGCCCGAAAATGTACGGGGCTTGAGTTGACGGAAATCAGTGATAGTTCCCGTCGCTGGTCGCCTAGCTTGCGGGTTTGCCTGCTCCAATGCATTTACTCGGCTGGTTCTCAGGTTCTCTGCCTCCTGACGCTGCGCCTCCTGTTGAACTTGTTGTTGAGCTTGCATCATGGCATAAAACATCTAGAACATTTGCTGCCCGTCCATTGCTTGCCCTGGTGGAAAGGCAGGCATCTGTGGAGTGAACTGCGGTGGTGGTGGGATATCATCACGCCTGAACCTTGAGTTATGCTGCTCAGCTTGTCCACTTTGAGAGGATTGACCTCTGTTCTCTAGTGTAACTCCATCTCCATAGGTAACCACAGCGTCTTGTGGTGTACTCAAAGGAATTTCATCTTCATTTCTTGGATCCATCTTTCAGCATTCAAAATAAACTTTATGAGAACGTTTAGTAGAGTCAAGCAGGATGCAAATCAAGTACTTAATTCGAATGCGATATTGAGTTTCAAAATGATTCAACAAATATGGATGAGATCCTATAACCTATCCTATTCTTTTACAGGTTTGTTTGGCCCCTAAGTTGGAACCAAACAATTTGCCGTAAACCTACATGGGCCACCACAAAAACCATGTCACGCCCCAGTCCCAAAATATCGAGGGACTAGTCACGTGGCAATGGCCAGCAGTACACACCGATGGACAACCCAATTTAATGGATCCATCGGGCATACTTAAGCTGTAATATAGGTCTACAACAATAAGTCAAAAACTAATCTTATCCACACACAGAATAATAAGATCAACAGCAAATAAAGAAAGTACATCAATGTCCAGTCTCAGCAAAGTATATCGGGGAACAACCCGATAAAAGTCTAAAATCACTGGTTCATCAGACCAGAACAAAGGAGTCCAGAAATAAGTATCTGATGAGTACAAATACCATAATCTCAAGAAAAGTCTTCAGCCATCACCTCTGCTTCTAAGTTAGGTTCTCCTTCAGCAACAGCTTCTGGTACAGCTTCAGCTCCTGTCCCGTAAACCTCGGGATAATGTTCTTCTGCTAAACCTGGGGACATCATCCATTCCAGATCCTCAGGGGACATAGCAAGGTACAAATAATACAAGCCAAAATAGATGCAGTAAAATAAAAAATGAAATAAGCAGGGTAACTACTTAACCATCTATGTGAAAATGCAACTGAGAGCAACACTAGTACTCAGGCTGAGACTGCTACAAGCTCTGTGTCGGGGAGCCGGTAGCAGCAATATCTAGTAATGGGTCTAGCTCTGCTCGAGAGTCTACAACCTCACAATAGTAGTATATATATATATAGAACAGACTGTAGCCTGTGTGTCTCTCCCCATCCAATGTAACCACACGTCTCATGTCCATGTCACGTGAGATCAGAGCTAATGCAACAGTCATAATCCAAGAATATAATAACTATGTCCATCATGTATCCTACTCAGAATCACCTTGAATATCTCAGGAAGATTCTGTCAATGTATGGTGTCAATTGTCCTAGGTTATAATGTACTTGATAAACAAGCACGATAATGTAAAGGGTCTCGAATGTCCATCACTAAATGACGTACACAACTCCGCGTACGGGTTGGCACCCGACTGTAATCGGACGCTAAGTATGTCATACGGTCCTAGGTTATAGCATGTACAATAGTCACAGAAAATAAAGCAAGAGAACAAAATGAACTAATAAACTGCAATTTATGGCAAGGTACACTTTCCTGGGGTTGGAATACTAGTAGCGGTCCTTGTATCAGTGGGTTCAGCAAATACTCCTCCAAAAGCTGAAATGAACATTACCAACAGTCTCAGAACATAGAAAATAGCTTGAAACGCCTGTCCTTAAGTCCAGTTTGGACACAAGGGCAAAAACGACATTTCTGGGCCAAAACGGGTCCATTTGTGGGCCGCTTTGCACCGAAAAATGCGTCAGGGTCAAAGGTCTCCAAATCAGTCCAACTTAGTATCAACGAGTTAGGAACGTTGATACGAACCCAACGGAACTTCCAGAATTGGATTCCGATGAGCCGTTCTCAAAATCGAACCAAACTTGACCCACAGGACCAGCGTATTGCTACGAGTCCGATGGCGCCTATGGGGCCCACGACACGCGATTTTCCAACGTTCTCAGAATCGAACCAAACTTGACCCACAGGACCAGCATATTGCTACGAGTCCGATGGCGTAACTTTCGTCTCGATCCGACGTGTATACACTAAGTTACAGCGAAATACAGAAAAGTCGGATACGGGGTGTTATCCGCGGATACGCACTGATTTCGGTGTGCACGCACATCCGAATCGGCTTCTGCGAAATCCCACACGTCCGTATCTACGACGCGCACGTATCGGTGAAGACCGCACGTGACCAAGTCGTCCCGTTTGGCGGGGCATACTTAGTTCTGGGGTGAAACAGGGCTTAGTTTTTCCTATTTTTGGATCGCGGTTCGCGATCACCTCAGGACGCGATGCCCCGAGCGTGTTGCACGGGCACCGAGCGGGTCATACAGGCTTCGCAACGCAATAGACGGAATCAAAAACGGGGTTACGAGTAGGAAGTTATGGGTACCTGAACAGGGCCTGAAAACCAAGTACAAATCGTGTCCGACACGTGTCTGAACTAGGGCTGTGTCCGGTTCTATGGATCCTGTGTCCGATCGTGTCCAGTCTCGTACTCGCGTTCTGGATCGTGTCCGTGTCTGCTGGAGTCGGCCTGGAGTGCGGGCGGTGGCGGCGCCGGTTCTGGGTGGTCGTCGACGGTTTGGGCGGCCGGTTCTGGCGCTGTGGGTGGTCGGACGTCGCCTAGACGGAGGAGCAATTAGGGCTCGGGTTCAATTTGATACTGGGTCGAGGTTCTGGTTCCGGCGGTGGTATCTGGAGGTACGGCGGAGGTTCTGGGTCCGGCGGCTCCCGGTGACTAGATGGCTGAGCAGGGACAGGTCCGGCGTCGGGGTTCAGATGTTCACCGGAGAAGGAAGTTCAGCAGGATTTTCCGGCGGGTGGTCTCGGGTTTATATAGGGGTGGAATGGGAGGGAGATGGTCGGACGTTGGCCGAAAACTGAAGGGAAACAGTCGCCGGGTACTGGAGAGTCGAACCGAGGAGTCTGCCGGCGGCCACGGCGGCGAAAACGGTCGCCGGCAGTAGAATCGACAGAGCCGTTCGATTTGGGGGTTAGGGTTTTAAACGGGTCGGGTCGGGTCCTGGCGGGTCGGGTCTGACCCGGATCCGACCCGCTAGGTGAGCGGTCCGGTTTGGTCAGACCGGCCGGCCCGGTCCGGTTCAGTCTCAGGGTTTGGGTTTGGTTTATTATTTAGTTTTAATTTAAATAGTTAAATTTTAACAATAGTTTTTAATGCTTTAAAATTCATCCGGGATCCAATAAATTCCCGAAAAAATACCCCATGTTCGGTTTTTAATTTTACACTAGAAAATATAATTTTCATCACATTTTAATATTATTTAATATCATTTAAAAATTCATTTTAAATTAGACTACGTTAATTTATTGGTTTAAAAATTACAGAAAATGCTAATTAATTCCAGATAATTAAATTTAAAAATTCTTAAAAATTTTAGGTGATTACAATGATAAAAATTGGGCTTGCCAACCCTCCAATCTACTCTGCACATATTGGACAAGGCCAGAGCTGTCCCCATCTCTTACGTAATTGATGGACAAAGGGAGACCAAGATAGAGGACAGGAAGGTGACCTAGCTAGATTCCAAGCATGGACATCCACAGCTTCTGTGAAGGGCATGAGCTATTAAAAAATGAATGTGACTTATCATGATTCAAACACAGTCCTGACAAAGACCCGAAGACTACAAGCAGATGATTCAGAGCGCCCACACTTCCCTCAGTCGGCTCGAGAAATACTAGAAGATCATCGACGTATATGAGATGAGACACACTAGGGACCACTTGCTTAAACAGAGGGGTAATCTCCTTTCGCAGGACAGCCAAATACATAATACACGTAAAGTATTCCATTACTAAGGTAAATAAATATAGAGACAGTGGGTCACCTTGCCGTAAACCTCTATTACTCCCAAAATATCCATGTGGTTGACCATTAATTAGAATGGAGAAAGTTGGTGTAGAAATACATTCCTCCACACGATCTATCCACCAGCTGTCGAATCCAATGCTTCTCATAATTCGCAAACAAACTTCCTATTCACCATATCATACGCCTTGCTTAAGTCAAGTTTAATGCATCCCTTCTGCCCTCCTGGCTAGATGAACTCTCTAACTAGTTCATGAGCAAGTAAACAATTCTCCGCAATAGCTCTACCTTTGATGAAGGCAGATTGATTTTGTGATATGAGGCCTTTTATAATATCCTGCATCCGCATACACATAAGATGAGTAATGATTTTATACAAAAAATTACAACAGGAAATCGGTCAAAATTTGCCTAACTCCACAACGCCCTCTTTCTTTGGGATCAATGTGAGAAATGTATGATTCATTTCTTTGAGCAATCTCCCTGTAGTAAAGAAATCATCGACCACCTGATAAATTGTCCACTTAAGTTGATCCCAGTGGGTTTGATAGAACTTTGCATTAAACCCGTCTGGACCTGGGGTTTTGTTAGGGTCAGCCCGTTGCACAATCCTGGCAATCTCCTCCATAGAAACTCTTCTAATTAGAATAGAGTTACCCTCCTCCGTAACAATGCGCTTGCATATTATGTCAGGGAACTCCGATCTATAATCGGACTGATTGTATAATGTTTGGTAAAAATTAATTGCCTCATGTTGTATATGAGTTGTGTCTATGAGCGTATTACCTTCTTCATTAATAAGAGACGAAACCCTGTTACATTGCTGCCGAGCTCTGATGGTAGTATAGAAGAAACTGGAGCACCTGTCCCCATCCTTCAACCATAAGCATTTAGCTCGCTATTGTAGTTGAATCTCCTCTAAGAACCGTAGATGTCTTACTTCATCTCTCATCAGATTTTTCGCGAGGGCAACTTCTGGATCCATAGGCACTGATTGCAATCTATCTTGCACCATTTGAAGTTGATGTTCTTTTTTTGTAATTTTGACGCCGGCCGACGGCTTCATAATTTTCCATTTTCGTAAGTCCTGCTTCACCCGCTTCAACTGTTGAGCTAATCTGAATTGTGCATTGCCTGAGATATTGGACTCCAACCCATTCTTCACTACTTCATGGTAACCTGGAATTGCTACCCACGAGTTGCAGTACCAAAACGGTCGTCGTATACTAGTTGTTGTATTAACCATCTTAATTAGGATTGGGATGTGATCACTTGTGCCACTTTGAAGAACCTCTGCTCTAACCAGGGAAAACACTTCCATTCATCTATTGTTACATAGTGCTCGGGCGAGTTGGCACATGACCCGATTCTGTGCACTGCTATTGTTCCACGACCACAAGTGTCCTTCTCTTGAAAGACATCTCAAGCCTGATCCAAGTAAGCAATTTTAAAATTCTGTAAGAATATCCTCAGGCACCCGACGACCTCCCTGCTTCTCTGTGACCGCAAGCATGGTGTTGAAATCACCACAAAGAACCAGTGGGATCCTATCTCCAACTTCAGATGCGACCTGGATAATGCCTTTCCATAATTGGAATCTACTTCTACGATCATTATGACCATACACTGCTCTTATGATCAGTCACAACCCCCATGCGTTAGTAAAATCTATAACTATCAGTTGTTCAGAAATATACCGAATATGACCCATCTATCCACGAGTATCCCAAAGTACCCAAATTCATGTCTCCATTTATACTATATTATGTACCGACCCCCATCCATGTGGAATCCGCTGAGTTATTCTATCTTCACTTTTAATCTTGCTTTCAATGATGGAAACAATCGAACATTTGTGCTTTCTTGTTACATTTTGTATCTCCTTCCAGTGGCCAATTGAGTTGGCCCCTCTGACATTCCATGTGAGGAATGTCATTAATAATTACCTGGTTGTCCTTCAGATGTCCCTGACCTCCTCCCGGATAATTGGAGTCGGCCATTACAACATCTATCTCGTGCCTAATTGTGCCTCCAGTAGTATTTTGGGGGTTATGTACCTCCTGGAGTACCACCCACTTGGGATTGTCTATTATTAAGGGTGAATCCTGAAGTAGATTTACCTCCCTAGTGCTTCGATTCCCTGCATCACCTAGAGTTGTGTTATCATACACACCTTGGTGAGATACTTTATTCACCTTAGATCCCTTACTACCTTCCACCTCCCCTACTATACTTCCACTACTGGGTACATCTATAGGATTATTTTTAGTGATTCTCAATTGTGTCCCTCCCTCATACACTACCAAGGAGTTTCCTTGTCCCTTTCCATCATCCATGTCTTGTTCTGGTTCCTGCCTCTTCCCAAGTACTGTCATGCCCCGATCTTCCGCAGGCTAAATCGGCCGTTCCCGCTAGGCGAGAATCACCACGCCAGCGCTCCCGTGGAACGATCGCTTTGATCCATCCGGGCGTGATGCCGCACAAGCGTGAGCCACGCCCATGCAAGGCCGTGGTTTATTGGCTGGCGGTAAGAACTCTAAGCCATAGAGTCGCACAGATTGTTCGAGTGCAGCGGAGTCATGAACGCATAGGCGATCGGTAACAAGTTCACTGAGTCGACAATATAGCGGAAGCATTGAATAACACAAGTTGAAGTAAAGCAAGCTCTTTTATTGATATAAACAAGTGTTATAGGCGGCGTATAGCCGAGATTTACAAGTCGCTCAAGCCTCTCTCTCTGAAACAATAAAAGCGTGCCAAGTGGCTACAATTGTGGAATGATTTGTACAGGCGATGTTCAGGCAAGTTCCAACATTATGTCTTGTATATGTGCTTTTGTTCCGGATGCACCGTTGCTTCGGAATGATCTCCACACCTTAGCACGCACGAATGAGGCATCCGCACCGAACAAGGTTCTCCCGCACCCTGCATACAACCTGGTGGATTATCAGTACATTGAATGCACTGGTGGGGAGGCTACTCGCCCGCTCGACAAATCTAAACAAGTAATACAGGTTTCGTGCACCAACTATTAAGTTGTCTTTCTAGTTGCCTTAGGATCAGTTTCATGCAAGATTTGAATAGCCAAGTTCGTGTGGCAGTGCGCTGTGCGACATGAGAGGAAATACGGCGAGACTTACCAACTTACCATTTTACCTTCCCTGTCCAAGGCAAACATTGTTAATTCAAGCACGGGCAAGTATAAACATTCAGGAGGCATACCATATACAAACACGAGAGTCATTGTATCATGATCGTTCAGGTGTTCAGTTGTTCATTGATGCGATGCAATGACTCGCACGCGGATAGCCGCTAAGCGAGGATGACTTAGCTACATGAACAATGAGTCACTGGCATAGCCATAAAGGACACTAGTCTTAAACGAGAATGGTTTGCAACGAAAGTACAGTGGGCGCTACAAGCCATCTCGTTCAGTACAGTAGACAACACAGTAGAGTTCAGCCGTAGAGAGGACGGTATGAAGCGAAAGAACAGTGGGCGCTACACACTATCTCGTCCAGTACAGTAGGCTGAACAATGGAGTTCCATCCGGATCGGATCGGCCCCAGTGCCCCGGTGACCGTCCGTGGAACTATACCTCGTTTTCGAGTTGTCTGCGACATGCAGGTCAAGGTCTTTCCAATATCACATCCTTTACAATATAGTCAATAACACGAGTACAGTCATGAATTTCCGCTATAAACGAGCTTGTACAGGATTCTCGTTCAAGGGAAATTTGATGTGATCACAGTACAATATTCACTTTGCCTTGATGCATTTCCCCTAGGGCGGAGATTGCCTTGGTGACCTAACGGTCCCGGATACTTGCAAGTTCAAATTGTACAGAAGAACTATTTGATAGTCTCCTGGCTAACAAGAATGCATGCACAATACAATAACACTAGACATTTGTAAGCAAACAAGTATGCGTTTCTCAGGAACTTAAGCAAACATGATGGCTCGGGCCCGAAGGTAAACCGAGAGGTAAAATTATAGGGACTTCCCGAGCGACACGTTCTAGGGTAGCATGCGAGGGTCTGAACACATTTATAAGCAATATTTTATTTCCATGTTCTAGCATAAGCAATACAAGTAGGGATTATTCCCTTAGCTAGGTGCGTTGGATTCTTATTAGCATGCAGGGGGTGATTCACCTAGCGACTAGCATGTATCATTCCAGATTTTATGTGTGCTGGCTAAGCAAATACAAGTTCACCGTAGCCACCCACCTTAGCGATGATTCGCCTCGGTAGAGCGATATGTCAAGCGAGCCTCTGAAAGCCTATGCTGAATTCCTAAGTCTGGATATCCTTTGCTTCTCATTTGAGGCAAAGCGGGTCGGGACAGTTGCACTTTTGTCGTTTGAATCGGCAGTCCGCTTGAGCGGAACGGGGTGTTACAAGTACTGTAGGATGAGCCGCACTACTCATCTGCAAGTCTTCCTGGACGTGCTCAGCGTCCATAGTAATATCCTGGCCAGGTTGCCCTATTGGATCATTTCGTCCCTCTGATGGCTACTCATTATTGAATGTATGCATCTCCTGGTCATCTCCTTATGTAACCACTTCCGCTTTATCCCTACAGTGTTCTTTTACGTGACCAAAACACCGACAATTTTCACATGACGGAGGCACCCATTCATGATCTATATTTTGGATTATTCTATCTCCATTAGGTAGATAGACCTCGATTTGACGAGGTAACTCACTCATGGCTTCGATTTCAACAAAAATCCGTGCAAATGATAGCAGCTTCTGCCTTGTAGTAGGGGTATTCGTCTTATTGGTTTGCCTACCATACTGGCCATCTTCATGATTGATGGAACGTTCCAGAGTTGTGGCGATAACCAGGGCAGACGAATCCAAATGGGCACTGTTGTAAGCCTGTCTTTCTCAAAGTTGGATTCCGGATGCCAGCCTATCAGAATTACCAACCTAATATCGAAGGTCCACGGATCCCCCCCCCCCAATATTCTTTCCAAATCCTCCGCGAGGGAGAACTTGATGAAGTAAAATCCGTTCTCTCGTGAAAAAATTTCCATGGAACCCTTCGGTCTCCAAACCCGAAGTGCATAAGCCCTCAACTGATCATAGAATGGTCGATTGCCCATGACATATACCATCAGAGTGTTCTTCTAATATTCCACAGATTCTTGGATGTCATCTTCAGTGATCACCACTACCTTTTTTCGTTTATGATACTTGGTTCAACGTACTATAGTTCTACTTCTTCATCCACCTCCATTGGTTTACAGAGATCAACCCACGCCACTGGAGGCGATGTCGAACCCCGCGGTACCCCCTGTGACCGAAGGCTTCGCAGCGGGTCCGACCGACTAGTATTCCTCTCTACAGTCTTCTGCCTCCAACTATCCTCTTTATGTTGTCTCTCCACACCCATGGCCGGCCTTACCAAGGTAACTTTAGAAACATCCTGGATCACCTCCTTGCCTTTCTGGTTCCAGTCCCTCTGGTCACGTGGCAAACTCGACCTACCATGATGCGTTGATCCCTTCGAACCATTGGGATCACTACCTTCCTCCCTGGCCCAGCGATTGGATGGAGTCGATCGACGTCTCCTATCCACCGTAGTCCACCCCCCTCCGGCGCTTCTGATCGCCAAATCTTCGATGTCATCTTCTCTACCTTCACCTACATCCCTCCTTCGGTCGCTACAGAGCCGTCGGCCCCTGGATCGCCCTCCTCGAGAGCAAACCCTAGCGCCGCAAACATTTTATAAAAATTACTATATATATATATATATATATATATATATATATATATATATATATATAGTTTAATATTGTTCTATTATCGATATGATCATAAACATTAAGATTATTTAATTGGAAATAAATTATTTGCTATTGTCAAATATATTATTTAGTTGGAAAATAGGAAAATAATAGATGGGTTCTTGAAACAGGTTTACAGTTCATAATTTATTTGTATTTATTTATGTGATCAGGTTTCTCCAACATATTGAAACACTCCATGCTCTGTATTAATTGGACCTCGTGGTTACTATGCATTCTCATCACCTCATCTTTAATTTTTTTTCTTAATTATCCACAAATTCAACCTCACATGGGATCACATGCATCTTCCTGAAGTGTGATCTAAAAAATTTGGGTGTCTGATTGTTGTAGAGAAACGATGATCAAAATAATATAAACAAGCAAATTATAAGCGAAAAAACCACTCAAAAAATGATTCTATTAGTGAGGAATTTACAATGTTTTATAGCATCCCGCAAGAATTTCTGTGATAATACACAAAAGAATCTGAAAACTTAGAGAGGAGTTCAGAGATATTCTTACTTAAATGCTCCATTATGGTCGATTAAACTCTCTACTTTCAAGAAGGGGCTGTTTGGATAGAGATAAGTGAGTTGAAAGTGGCATGAAACTGTCACTTTTATTGAAAGTGTCCGTTAAATTTATCAATTTTAGTGTTTGGTTGGACATTGCAACTGCATTGCAAGTGTGGAATGACAAAAACCAGTTCCAGTCCTCCTCTTTTTTTCAATTTTCACCTACATCAAAAAAGTGAAGAAAATGCTTTACAAGTTGATTTTCTGCGAAGGCGTAGCCTCAGATGCAGTCAGACACACGGTGCGACTCTGGACCCCCCCTCTCGGCGAATTTAGATGTAGCAACGAAAGATATGGATGGAGAAACTGGTCGGTGTAGCCAGTACGGCTCGAGGAGCGGTGCATCAAGGCTCCCTCGGGATCAGAATCGCATGAATCGATGTCGGTGGAAAATCAATCGCGATGACCGAGGCAGAGTTTGGCCCGACATTGCCGGAGGCGGTTTGAAGGCTCCCCCCGAGGTAGGGGTCGATATGTTCAAGCGAAGGGAGCTCTGGAGGATAACCGTGGGTTGTGGCCAATGCCGGAGCTAGCATCCTAAATTAGGGAAGAGGGGTTTGCTGAATTTTAGGTATAGCTTAAGCGACACGAGGATACTAGTATCCTGTAGCCTAAAGTACCAAACATTTAAAAATTTATTTATCCAAAAGAATAAAACACAAGTAAGAAAATATATCATTTTTTAAAAAAAATTGGGACGAGCTACAGCCCATCCATGCCCTGTTGTAGCTCCGCCCCTGGTTGTGGCTGCATGAAAACCCGATCGGAACTGACGGAACTACGACGAACGGGTTAGCCAAAAATTGGAGAGGATGGGAAACGTTGGAAGGAACGCTAGCGTGGTGCTCGATTCTCTATGAAACGTTGAGCAGCTGATCGAGCGGCGATGGGGCTCGGGAGAGGTCGGAGTCATTGTGTCGGAGTCAACCACAGCAGCTTCTTCTTCTTCTTCACCTAGAAGCATGTTAAGGCGGCTACCTCTCTCTCGTGGCCTGGAGGCTACGGGAAATGGCAGTGGAAACAGGAACCATGGTGTGGATATGGTGGTGGTTATTGGGAATTTGTGGGTGGTTAGGATTTATCAGTAGTGGTAACTCGCCGGAGCTCGATGGTGGTCATCGGAGCTCCGATGACGCCAGGGAGGAGAGTTGGGGATACGATTTCTTAAAAATTTGCTAGACGGGATTTAAGAAATTTAATATTTTAGCAGAGGGAGTTTCCATGCAGGAAATGACTTATTTCACAAGACCTATTTATAGGCATATTTTAGTTTTACAAAAAAAGTTTTCCATCATATTTTATTTCACATGTGATTTAAAAATTGTAACAAACAATTTCTAAAATTTTCCTCTTGCGTGGAGAACAAGGGTTCCATTTTTATTAATTAAGTTAATTCATCTATTTCTATTAATAGTAATTCCCAAAGAAGATCTAGAAGGAATTCTTCTTTAGTTAATTAGTTAAACTAAAAAAAATTCTTATTAAATTTTCTTTATCTTTATTTTTTTTATTTCTATTATTATTCTCCTAAAGAATTTAATTATTAAAAATGAATTTAATTATCAATCTTTTTCTTAATTTCTTCTTATGAAAAGACTATTCTAAAAATCTTTTTAGTAAAAAAAAAATATTCAAAAAAAATCGGATGAATATTAAGGGTTTACACTAACTACCTGTCCATACACTCCATAATAGAATGCAGAGGGAAATAATAGGCATCTTTTAAATGTTGTTGGAATTTTCTTGCTTGGGAAAAATATGCAACTATCTTATTAGGGTGAGGCTCTTGCTTATGGTACTTGATCAATAGAGTTACCTTTTTGTATGATTAATTTTCAGACACCACATCAGACGACTTTACTTATTTTATATCACCTACATCTAATTTTCCACTCCATATTTTTGGATGTGTTGCATATGTACACCTTCATAAACACCAGCGTAGTAAATTGGAACCTCAATCCTTGAAGTATATTTTTATTGGGTATGCATCTCACTAGAAAGGATATTGTTGCTATGATCCCCCAACCAAGAAGATGTTTGTAACCATGGATGTATCATTCCATGAGTCTATCATGTACTATTCTTCACCTTAGTCTTCACTCCAGAGGAAGCAGGGAGAAGTGCTAACTCAGGATTATACGAAAGTGCCCGATATTGTTTGTTGTGGATGGTTTGGATTGAAGTAGTAAAACATTGGATATAAGTGCTGATAATCTACACAATGATCTAACGCTAAAAGCTAGCACCGATCCGCCCCTAGTAGTTCCACCAACAGTCAAAAAGGAGCCAATAGTATAACCAGAGCCAACAGTATCAGTAGTGCAACTAGAGCCGAATCGACACCAAAACCAGTTTCTCCTTTGTTAAGTTATAAGATCCATAACCAATCTCCTCAGTACATGAATTCCTACTACCACAACATCTTCTACCACGAAATAATCGAGGTATTCCATAACCGACCTTTAAGCCGGATCCCAAATGTTGAGTAAAATACCGTGTGTAATTATGTGTCCATTGACCATTTGTCCTAATAAAATAAGTCACCTATATGTTAATTATCCTCCGTATCTATTCCTAATAGTACGCATGCAGATTTAGTAGATCCTAAGTGACAAGCAACAATGGATAAAGAGTTGAATTCATTAAAGAAGAATACATCTGGAAGACAGTTGACATGATAGCTACTAAGAAGCATGTAGGATATAGATGGATCTTTACGGTGAAGTATCGAGAAGATGGATCGATTGATCAATACAAGGCTAGTCTGGTGGCGAAGGGATACTCACAAAAAATATATAATTGATTATATAGAGATATTTGCACTGGTTGCAAAAATTAATATGGTTCATGTAAATTTTACTATCTCTGGCAGTAAACTTTGACCAGCCCCTACACCAGTTCGATGTGAGTTCTTAGATGGAGAGTTGAAAAAGAAAGTATATGTCATGCCTCAATTCTATAGAATCTAAAGTAGTCACTGTATATGATATCGTACAAGTCAAAATTGTACTTGTACAAGGCAAGATCAATCATTGTCGATAGAATATATCAGAAAAAATTATTGCAGCATTGAATAAGCAGAAAAGTTGATTAGACATAAGATATACAGAAATGATTGTCTTTATTGATAATTTTGTAGCAAAATTATAACGGCTTGAAGCCAAAGAACAACTCAATTAAATGAACTCTCTCTCTCTCTCTCTCTCTCTCTCTCTCATATATAATAAAATATGCCACAAGGCTTACAATTTAAGAACTATATAACAATGATATTCCATATGTCCTTTATAACAGAAAACTACATCTTTGGCTTGAGAAGCTCCAGGTATTCTAAAATAATCTTTGATACCTCAGAAATGTCAAAGCTACTCCCCATACCTACAAAACTTAGGGTGGGGTGGGGGGTCAATACATTATCGTGTACTAGTGAGTGGCCTCTAGTCCACTCAACTAAACCAACATGATAGTCATGTAAAGAGAATATCAAATTATTATGTGGTCTTTCTAATATTTCCTTAAGATCAATTATATTTCAACAGCATGTTATAGAGCATACATGTAGATATTTACATATATGAACACAATGAACCTTACCCAACTTATCATCCTTCCCTATAACAGTGTGATCAATTCATAATATAAAAATATGTCATAAGTGTTTTCATGTATCAACTCTTAGCCTCATAAAATATAATGAGTGCGCATTAGTTTCTGCAACATTCTGATAGGCCTACAAGTAGATTGAAGTTAGAATGCAACCTAACTACATGAAGGTCCTGGATGTCTTATGAGATGACGATCATTTCAGCACAGGTATCGAGCCCCTTGAAAGTTTCTGAATCACCCGATGCTAGTATGTCATACGACAACATTACCCCGTGCTAGTACATCGCACAAATTTCTCCTCGGCTAACATAGTCCCAGCGCTCCGGTAATCGTTCGAGAAATAAAAACCTTGTGCATAAGTTGTCCAAGACCATGCAAATGCGTGATCAGTTTAACTATAAAATATACGCATGGTATATAAAACTGAAATACTTATCTAATATATTCCACTACCACATTTCTCAAGCCATAATTCACACCATTCCTCCTAGTCCAGGATTACCATATTTCCATACTTTACAGTCCAGAAATTCTACCTTGATGACCTAACAGTCCCAAATATTTACAATATTTTCCATCTCTGAAACAACAATACAATAGTCTTCCTGTCCATAGAAGTAGTACAATATTCCATATGATAGTCTAACCATAGTACTATATTCCATATGATAAGATAAAAGTATCACTATATAATACAAGTCTAAGACAACAGTTCAATAATCCATGTTCTATAGCAGCAAGTTAACAAAAATGATACTACTCTATTTTATCTATCATGATTTTTTTTACATAGCATTAACTATCTCATGGCATAGAAACACGACTAGCAATATCATTTATTAAGTGTGAAGGTAAATAAGAAAAGGATTAAAATCACCCACCATGAAGAAAAGCCTTTATTTTGAATACTAAGATCTCTGCACAATTCCTCTGTAAGAATCCAAGTCCAACCATGTCACGCCCCAGAACTAGAATACTGGAGAGCGGGAATAGACAAAGCCAACTACGTATACCATAGTACTCCATACCCCGATATACGATCACGGTTGTCTAGACATGTGAGGGTTTACTCTATAATCCATCAGGCAATCATGGATCAAGAATCCTAAGTGTCTCAATTCTCAAGCAAGCAACAAGTTTACAAGATGTATGATCACCAACATATAATAGTAAGGCATCCCAAACTATACATACCCAGATGATCATCAAGCTAGTACCAAAATGAACAACTAGCAGAGTACAATGTTAGCTGATCAGCTCAAGATATAGTCTAGAATATGCTTTACTTGTAGGCCCGCATGCTAGAATGTCAAGTCCCAAAACATGAGTTAAACACATGCTTGGTGGCTAAATGCCTCAAAAGAATAATGTATAAGATCAAGTGGGTGAGGAAGAAGAAACACACTCATGTCCTCGGGTGCTCCTCGTGTTCACCATCTTGAGACGGGAAGTATGAAAGATCCTGTGGTCCTGCTCCAAAATATAGCCATACAAAACCAGTGGCGTCAGACCCCAAAACAGCAAGTACCATAAGTATACTGCCTCAAATTTCGATTCGACCGAGATGCGCACTATATAATTGGGCTTGTGGCTAGTATGTCTGAGTCATAACTTGGTGTTTAGAATCTTCAGCATCCTCTTGCCACGGACAAAATGCGATAATCCTTTACAAATCATAGATAGGCCTCTATTGAAATGAGTCCAATAGTTTTCGTATTTTGTTGCTTGATTTTTTTGATGTCGCTTTAGAATTTTGTTTTGGTGTTGCTTTCGATTTGCTTATTTTTGTTGTTGGTTTTCTCGCTTAGAGCTTTGGTTCTTAGGGATTTCGGGATGAAGGATAGGCAAAAGGATTCTAACTCGGTGCTCGTGCTATTGCAGGTCCGCGTAATTGACGCTTGATCGTCGCTAGGCAGGACTCCTTCTTTCAGCACTTTCGTTAATCGGTGGGTGGTTCAGACCCTTCTTTCCTACTTCTTTATGTCCCCATCCCTAATGATTCAAACATTCAATCGATGATGCTCGACTGAACGCCTAGGAAATCCTTAGCCACAATGCATGCCAGCACTAAGAAAGGAACATGGAATTGTAGACTAACTTGTATATTCATGTACACAATCTAAATACGAGCTTCGAAATGAAGCAGGCAGTTGTGGTTCAAAACCAAGGAACTGCCTGATGGAATATGGCATCTGAATTATTGGTTGCAGCCTGATGCCTCAGAGAGTTTGGACCCACGGGATACCAAAATTGGAACACGGCTTTGAAAAAATATGAACTATTGCATAAGTATATATATTGCTGTTTTACTTCTTCTGTTTTATCTCATGCATTATATGATAGTTCAATATTCACGCATTTGCATGGTCTAGGATAACTTGTGCACTAGGTTTGACATTTCCTCGAACGGAATTTTGGGGCACTAGAACCGTATCGACCTGGGGGAAAATATTTGATCGTGCTAGTCGCGATGCATTGCGGGATATTCAGCAGGGCTTACTACCCGGGCTGGTAAGGCGTGCTGCAATGCGTTGGATGAGTCCCCATGGTGTTGTTCACACCAATGATCGCATATAGATAGAACACATGCTAATATATTGCCTTATACGGATGGTAAGTATACTTGTGTTTCTATGCAGAGAAGGCTCACATCAGTTGATTAAGTGACCGATGTGCTATATAGGTTCCACGTTATTTTGTTCCTCTAAAACCATGCAACTAATATGAACTAAATTCACTTAGTTCTTAATAGCAAGATCATTTTTAATACAAGCTCGCCCCTAATAAGCAAGTGTTGATTTAGGCGAGTGGGTTCGTCCCGATCACCAGTACAAGCTGAGTGCTGACCCACGTTATGGGCAATCATTACAGGCACTCAGGGTATGCAACGCCAGTGGATAGACGATAAGGCGTTAGAAGCTCTTCTATTTTGAACTATAGTTGAAGTCAGTTTATTTTGGAGGCATGGATTTTCAATCTATATAAGGACGTAATGTACGGACGATAAGGCTTATCTGATGGAGCGTGCCCTATCTTTTGAATTTTCTTTTTTAATGCAAATCAAGTAGCCGAGAGGCGCATCAAATGTAAACTCTATGTAAATTACTCTAAATTATCAATGAAAATCATGTATTTTTTGTATACCTTGTGTTCAACTATCTGTGATTGTATTTTCTAATTTGTATTTCAAATAGATTTTTATCACTATAAGTTCTTGCCTTGTGCGAGCGCAACTCCAGGCTCGCACGGCATCACGCCCAAGTGAGGATGATCGTTTCCGCAAAAGATCCAAGCGAGAACGATCGACCCTTACGGGATTGGGATATGATGACATGTTGGTATCAGAGCACGACTTTACTTCCTTCAGTTTTCAAAAGAGATTCTAGAAGTTTGATGCACCTCTCGATTGAATGGATTCGGCGTCCGCTGCATGAGATAAATCGCCCTATGCAATGAGCCCATAAATAAAAATTGTCGTTTTTGGGGTGTTGACAAGCTACTCTCTTTTTGGAGCAGTTGCAAAGAAAAATACTACCGCTGCAAGAAGTGCTCAGCCTGTCTAGAACGATCCAGCAAGTTTTGGAGAATCCATAGAAGCGGGTTCAAATGATATGATGGAGAGGCTCATGCATCTATTGGAGGTGCAGCAACAGCAAGCTGCCACTCAACAGGCACAAATTCAGACACAGTTCACTGCTCAACAAAAGCAGATGGATACCATTATGCAATTGACCGTATTTTTGGTGCCCAGCAACGGCGTGGCTAGGGTAACGCCTGTCATACCATCAACTGTGGCGGAAGAAGATGAATCTGAAGAAGCACAGCCTTCCGCTAAGAATTCATTCAGAGCGGCTGAGTTCACTCAGATGCGCCCACCAACGTTCAACGGGTGAGCGAAATCGGATATGGTAATGGTATGGATCACAAAACTTGAACGACTCTTCTACTTGGTTGGCATTAAAGGGTCCAAACGAGTGGCTTGTGCATCAGTGCAACTAAAACTGCAGGCGCATGATTGATGGGAGGTCACAAAACAAGGATGATGCTAATCCTAACTGTAAGATCACCTGGGAGATGTTCAAATCAGCCATCATTGAATAATATATTCCAAGGGTAGTACGGCAATAAAAGGAAGACAACTTCAGCAATCTGGTACAAGAAATTATGTCCGTTGATGACTATGATTCAGTGTTTGAAAGACTCGCCAAGTTTGCCAAATATTTCTTGCCTAACCAGCAGGCATGGTGCTATCATTTTTAGAAGGGTATGAATGACGACCTGCGTATGGATGTCATAAATCAAAAGTGCCAGACCTACCGGGAATATTATGAAGCTGCTCTTAATAGTTATCGAATCTTTGGGCCCAATTCACAAAAGACAAATGTACTGACTTCCCGCACCAATTTTAACAAGCGGCCTCATGAAGGGAGAGGGTTTGGAGCACCAAAGCGTCCGCACACGTCTGACTACAGAGGTCCCCCTCCGGGACTGCATTGCCATAGGTGCGGCAAGGGATGACATCGGGCAGCTGATTGTCGAGTCGTTGGATGTTTCAAATGTGGCCACTTAGACCATAAAGCATTTGATTGTCAAGACGGAAGGACGATCGTCAAACAATAGTCAAACCAGAACAAGGGACCTCCAGCTCATGGCGCCAATGTTGTGCCAGTAAACCTACAATGCCAGGGTGCCCAAGGCTGAGTCTATGCATTGACTCGGGATGAGGCATCTGCCTCCGACACTGTTGTGACAGGTACCTTACTTTTCAGAGATTTGTCCGCTAGAGTTTTATTCGATTCAGGTGCTACGTATAGTTTCATAGCTGCTGATTTCATTGTTCATAATAAATTAGCTTCTACACCATTAAATATGAACCTTTGCGTAAGTACCCCTTCGGGAGTCGACATGCCTGCCAATGCGATCTGTAGGGACGGCTATATTTGCATTAAAGGTAGGAAGCTTTCCTTAGATATCATTGTTCTCGACATTAAGGAATACAACATTATTCTCGGGATGGACTAGTTGGCTACTTGCCATACAATAATCGAGTGCGCGGAGAAGCGAGTCATAGTTTGTCTACTCGGTGAGGCAAACTTTTACTATTAGTGCAGCGATGCACTGAAGACGGCAATGGTGATATCAGCAGTTACGGCTAGGCGCATGTTGTATTCGGGATGTGAATGGTACTTAGCATCTGTTCGAGTAACCCGACAGAAAGGTGCAGATACAGCTCAAGCTGATGTCAAAGCAGATTTCCTCGACGTGTTACCAAACGAGCTGCATGGAATGCCTCCTGATCGAGAGATCAAATTCGCCATTGACACCTTTGCGGATACATGGTCGATATCGAAGGCACCCTATCGAATGACCCTAGTAGAGCTAAAGGAACTGAAGGTGCAGTTACAAGATCTTTTGGACCGAGGATACATTCGCCCAAGAATTTCTCTATAGGAAGCTCTGGTGCTGTTCTTAAAGAAAAAGGACGGATCCATGCGGTTGTGCATACACTACCGAGAACTGAATAAGGCTACCGTGCAGAACAAGTACCCATTACAAAAAATAGATGACCTATTTAAACAACTACAGGGCACAACAGTATTCTCTAAAATCGATCTCAGGTCGGGCTATCACCAGTTGAAGATCAAATCCGGTGACATCCCCAAGTCAGCGTTCCGAACCCGATACGGGCACTATGAATTTCTTGTAATGTCATTCGACTTGACGAACGCCCCAACAGCTTTCATGGATCTGATAAACCGAGTATTCCGACCGTTCGTGGACAAGTTTGTGGTCGTATTTATTAACGACATACTAATCTATTCCAAGAATAAAATGAAACACAAGTAACACTTGAAGATTGTGCTGCAGACATTGTGGGAGCATCGATTGTTCACAAAGCTCAGCAAGTGTGAGTTCTGGTTGAACAGTGTGGCGTTCCTTGGATATGTTATCTCGGTAGAAGGCATCGTCATAGACCCAAAGAAGATAGAGGCGGTGGTGGATTGGAAGCAACCTATGCTAGCCAGTGAAGTTTGTAGCTTTCTGGGCCTAGCGGGATACTACCGTAGGTTCGTGAAAGATTTTTCTAAATTGGTCTCATCTTTTACTCGCCTTACTCAAAAAGAGATTACATTCAAGTGGAGTGATGATTGCGAAGCTAGCTTTCAAGAGCTAAAGCAATGACTCATTTCAGCTCCAATACTTGCACTTTCGGATGGAATAGAAGAGTTTCAGATATACAGCGATGTTTCGGGACTCGGCTTAGGGTATGTTCCCATACAGAGGGACAAGGTAATATCGTACGCCTCAAGATAATTGAAGCCGCAGAGAAACACTACCCAACACATGACTTGGAATTGACGGCAAGTAAGTTCACACTGAAGTTGTGGCGACATTATCTTTATGGTGTTGCTTGAAAAATCTACACAAACCACAAAGGCCTCAAGTACCTATTCACCCAACGGGAATAGAACCTCCGGCAGTGGTGCTGGCTAGAACTGATAAAAGACTATGACCTGACGATCGGATATACGCCGGGCAAGGGAAACGTCATTGTTGATACTCTAAGTCAAAAGCACGTGGGTTCTCTATCCATAAACAGCCGTCTGCTTCAGGATCTAGAGGCGATAGGCATCAAATTTCAAGTTCGACATCGAAGAATACAGCTGGCTCCACTCCATCTTAAGCCTAGTTTACGTGATTGAATCAAGTCTGCTCAGAGGAACGATCAGTTCCTAATAAAGATGCATGGGCTGATCTTGACGGAAAAGACGTCCAACTTTGTGGAAGGAGAAGATGGGACCCTAATAATGAAAGTAAGATTATGCGTTCCTAGCGATCCAAAACTCTAAAAGAAAATTATGACAGAGGCACACTATGCGAAGTATTCCTTACATCCGGGGAGCAACAAGATGTACAAGGACTTGCGAATGACCTTCTCGTGGCACTGTATGAAGTGGGATATGGCGACCTTTGTGTCACAGTGTATGGCATGTCAACAGGTGAAAGCTGAACATCAGAGGCCCGGCAGGGAGCTGCAGAATCTCAATATTCCCGAATGGAAATAGGACAACATCGCTATGGATTTTATCGTGGGCTTTCCAAAGACGCCACCAGGGCATGATGCAATTTGGGTCATAATTGATCGTTTGACCAAATCTGCCCACTTCTTTCCTATCAAAGTTATACGGAGCGTCGATCAGTTAGTGCAAATTTATATTGATGAGATTGTCCGACTATACGGAGTACCTGTCTCAATCGTCTTGGACCACGATGAATGTTTCGTATCTTATTTTTGGACTAGCCTACAGTCTGCTTTGGGCACCAAGCTAAAGTTCAGTACCGCGTATCTCTCCCAGACTGATGGCCAGACGGAAAGGACGAATTAAATACTTGAAGATATATTGCGACTGTGTGTGATCGATCTAAAAACTAGTTGGGACACGCACCTTCCATTAGCGGAGTTCGCGTACAACAATAGTTACCAATCTAGCATCCAAATGGCACTGTACGAAGCATTCTATGGGCGAAAGAGTCGATCTCCAATCTGCTTGGACGAAGTCGGTGAGCGACAGGTACTTGGGCCAGAACTGGTGGAGCAGGCCATTGAAAAAGTTTGCTTGATTCGGAAAAGACTCCGGACTGCACAGAGCCGACAAAAGACTTATGCCGATGCTCATCGAAGACCCTTGGAGTTTATGGTCGGGGATCACATCTTCTTGAAAGTGACACCAATGCGTAGAGTGATGCGCTTCAATATTAAGGGCAATTTGAGTCCCTGATTTGTTGGCCCCTTTAAAATACTTGAGCGAGTGGAAACTATGGCCTATCGGATTGTACTACCCCCCCCCCCCCCCGCCCAGGCTGAAGGCATGATGTCTTCCATGTCTCTCAACTTCGAAAGTATATGCATAATCCAAGTCATGTGGTTAGCTTCGATCAGTTGGAGCTGCACACGGACTTATCATACTCAGAGGAGCCTATGCAGATCTTGGATCATAAGGAGAAGGTGCTGCAAAATAGTATAATATCCTTGGTTTGCGTGTTGTGGCAGAACCATTCAGTGAAAGAATCAACGTGGGAGATGGAGTCAAAGATAAAGAAGAAGTACCCTTCATTATTCGTTCAGTCGGAGCTAAGACCTTGTTCTTAAGTTTCGGGAAAAAAATTTCTTAGTGGTATATTATATAGTGCCTCAAATCCTGATCTGACCTGGATACGCACTATATAATTAGGCTTGTGGCTAGTCTGTCTGAGTCGTAGCTTGGTGTTTAGAATCTTCGGTATCCTCTTGGCATGGACAAAATGCGATGATCCTTTCTAACTCATGGATCATGTGGTTAGCTTCGATCAGTTGAAACTGCGCACGGACTTATCATACTCAAAGGAGCCTATGCAGATCTTGGATCATAAAGAGAAGGTGCTATAAAATAGTACAATGTCCTTGGTTCGCGTGTTATGGCAGAACCATTCAGTGAAAGAATCAACATGGGAGATGGAGTCAAAGATGAAGGAGAAGTACCCTTCATTATTTGTTCAGTCGGAGGCAAGAACTTGTTCTTAAGTTTCGGGATAAAACTTTTTCTTAGTAGTATATTATGTAGTGCCTCAAATTCCGATCCGACTGGGATACGCACTATATAATTGGGCTTGTGGCTAGTCTATCTGAGTCGTAGCTTGGTGTTTAGAATCTTCGGCATCCTCTTAACAAGGACAAAATACGATGATCCTTTCCAACTCATGGATATGCCTCTATTGAAACGAGTCTAATAGTTTTTGTGTTTTGTTGCTTGGTTTTCTTGATATCGCTTTAGAATTTTGTTTTGGTGTTGCTTTCGATTTGCTTGGTTTTTGCTGTTGGCTTTCTCGCTTAGAGCTTTGGTTCTTGGGGAGTTCGGAAGGAAGGATAGGCAAAAGGATTCTAACACGGTACTCGTGCTATTGTAGGTCCGCATAACTAATACTTGATCGTCGCTAGCGGGACTCCTTCTTTCAGCACTTTTCTTAATCGATGGGTGGTTCAGACCCTTCTTTCCTACTTCTTCACGTCCATATCCCTAATGATTCAAATGTTCAATCGATGATGCCCGGCTGAACGCCTAGGAAATCCTTAGCCACAACGCATGCCAGCCACTAAGAAAGGAATATGGGAATTATAGACTAACTTGTATATTCATGTACACAATCTAAATATGAGCTTCACAACAAATCGGGCAGTTGTGGTTCAAAACCAAGAAACTGCCTGATGGAATGCGGCATCTGAATTATTGGTTATAGCCTGGTGCCTCGGAGAGTTTGGACCCACGGGACACCAAAATTGGAACACGACTTTGAGAAAATATGAACTGTTGCATAAGTATATATATTATTGTTTTACTTCTTCTGTTTTATCTCATATATTGTATGATAGTTGAACTATTCACGTATTTGCATGGTCTGGGATAACTTATGCACAAGGTTTGGCATTTCCTCGAACGGTATCTAGGGCACTGGAACCGTATCGACCCGGGGGGAAATACGTGCTAGTCGCGATACATTGTGGGAACTTTAGTAGGGCTTGCTACCCGGGCTGACAGGGTGCACCGTAATGCCTTGGATAAGTCCCCATGGTGTCGATCACACCAATGACCGTATATAGATAGAATACATGCTAATCTATTATCTTATGCAGATGGTAAATATACTTGTGTGTCTGTGCAGAGAATACGCGCATCGGTTGAGTAAGCGATCGTTGTGCTATATGGGTTCTACGTTATTTTGTTCTTCTAAAACCACGCAACTGATATGAACTAAATTCACTTAGTTCCTAATAGCAAGATCATTTTTAATGCATTCTTGCCCCTAATAAGCAAGTGTTTATTTAGGCGAGTGGGCTTGTCCCGCTCACCAGTACAAGCTGAGTACTGACCCACATTGTGGGCAATTATTTCAGGCACTCAGGGTGTACAATGCTAGTGGATAAATGAGAAGGCGTTAGAAGTTCTTCTATTTTGAAGTATAGTTAAAGCCAGTTCATTTTGGAGGCATGGATTTTTAATCTATACAAGGGTGTAATGTACGGACGACAAGGCTTATCTGATGGAGTGCGTCCTAACTTTTGAATTTTCTTTTCTAATGCAATTAAAGTAGCCGAGAGACGCATCAAATGTAAACTCAATGTAAATTACTCTGAATTATCAATAAAAAATATATTTTCTTCCTATACCTTGTGTTCAACTATTTGTGTAAGTATTTTCTAATTTGTGTTTCAAATAGATTTCTATCACTGCATGTTCTTGCCTTGTACAGGCACCACTCTAGGCTCGTACGATATCACGCCCAAGCGAGGATGATCGGTTCCACAAAGGATCCAAGCGAGGACGATCAATCCTTGTGGGATCGGGGCATGACAACAAAGGAGCCTAACTTATGAACTAAAACCAGCATGCAAGCAAATCAATAAGAATAGCAGGTATAGTAAAAATTAAACAGTACAACAGGTAATATAACAGTTAAGCGGTTCAGGAGTAATTGAACAAGGACATTTGTGATCAGTACTCCGATTATCATTTTTGGATTAATTGTTAATACAAATCAGGGCAGGACTAGACTATACTGGAAATCAAGCAATCACGGCCAATCATGCCCTACGGCTTGCTATCATTAGCTAACTAGGGTTATCACAGTCCTAGTTACTAACATATGCAGTTTAAGATTCCTTATAACTATATGCCCTATAGACTATCTAGCTTATCTAGACGAACAAGTACATAGTATAGATTTATCAGGTATAATCATTTCTTATCTTTTCTGGTAGTGCAATACTCGTTGGTGTACCCCTCACAACAGAGAGGTCCAAATCTATCAGGTGTCGCTGGGATACCGGGATTACATGTAGCTAGAAAATCTCTCTATATGCATTTTTAGATTATTATTCAAGTTATTAGCCTGGACAATTTTCAAGAATTCTCGACCGTGGTGCTCAGGAATTTGCCTTAGACATGATGCAAGATAGGACAGTAACTTGACGGGTATAATCAAAATCAACCACATGGATATATATCATGCAATACAGGTACTACTAATAGCCTTGATCAGGAATATTACAGAAATTCTCAAGTCAGGAGTGCGCTTCGTCGAGCCACTATTAGGATTATCAGGATCAGGAGTATCAGGGTAGTCAGTACAGGATCAGTATTATTAGTACAGGATCAGGATTATCAGGAGTTCATTATAATATACAATCACTAGATCACGTCAGGAAATCAAGATCAATATCAAGAATGTCATATTCAGTAAATAACCAGGATTAACTAAAATAACGGGATAAAAGAGAACTAGAGAATCATCACGAGTGAAGCATATTAAAGAGAATACTGGCATACAGGCGCATAGATTAACAATTCAGGGTTGGCGCATAAAATCAGGCAAAAAAGTAATATTTGCAAACAAAGGGCCAAAACTACTATTAGCACACAAATCATTAATTTAGGCAGTTCTGGAGCACTTGATACAAAAGTGCTCCGAGAAAAAAAGTGGCGCACAATCATATTAAAGCGCACTTCAAGGACCTTGGTGCACAATATAAAAGTGCACGAGCCAGGAGCTTGGCACATAAATCTATCATTGGCACATAATGAAAGTACCCAAGCTATGAACTTGGTGCACTCTCACCAAGTATGCCAGTAGTGAGGTTTGACGCACAAACAAGCACAAGAAGGTCTACTAAAAGATAAAACATAATTTCTAATACATGGTACAGCAGTCGAGATGACTCTGCAGTCGAGAACAAATTTATTAAGAATTGTCAGAAGTATTTGCTTAGTCATTAAGTAATACAAAAGGCTACAGAGTGCATCGTCTTTGGAGAATGCCACATAGTGCGCCACACAGCAAAGTATGCCATTTTCCAAAAGGGACAAAGTGCACCAGTAAAGAAAGTTCACCAAAGTACGCCAACTCTGCAATATCTGTAAAGAATGCCAACTTGGCTATTTAATCAGTGGCGTACATTCTTAATGACTTGCAGACCCATTCAAAAGTGCGCCAAGTAGGATTGGCATACTTTTGAAGAAATTTTCTTAGTACAAAACATACATAGGAGTAGAGAAGTGCGCCCAGAGTACTTAAGATATCTTGGCATGCTTTCTAAAAATTTTGTGAAAAATACACAAATGCGCTCACTGGAACTTCGCTTATGCGATTAGGGTTTCGTACTTTTTGTATACATTCTCAGGCCAACTTGTATTCTCCGACTTGCTGTTCTCGGACTCCAAGAGCAATCAAATCCAAGGAAAATAAAATTATCAATGAGACAAGTTATAAGTGTTACCCAAAAATAAAACCAATCAAATGATAAAAATAATCTATACTAAGAGTCAATGCAAGATCCAAGTTTGTTCCTTCGGTTGGCAAGATGTACTTGCCTACAGTCAAGTCTAGCCTAATACCAACACTACCAAGGTCACCCACGGCCAAGGCCAAGCTCGGCTGCTGCTCTATGTTGGGGAAGAAATTGAAGAAGGAAAGAGAAATAAAAGGAAAAAAAAGTGAAGAAAAGAGAATAGGATTGCTTATATAGCCAAGGGATTGATTGTAGGCCATTGGATCATAGTATATGTCTCCCACCCAGGTTTATCACAGCCATCCACCAAGAAAACGAAGGGACCACCGGTCCAAAGCATGCAACTAAGGAAAACTTATAAAAATAACCTAAACAATGCATGAATGGCATAAAATAAGATGTAAAAAATTAAACAATAAGCAATCTATACATGTACAATGTGCGTATACCGTGTACGAATACTAGAACAGTGAAACGAGTCTTAAAACTCTCTCCTCCTTAGAAAATTTTGTCCTCAAAATTTCAATAATACATGGGGTCTAGCAAGAAAACTCTGGGGACATTCAATCAAGGTAAGCAAGGGCATACAAAAATCAAGCACAATCCTAGAATAAGACAAGCATGCACAAGACAAGATCATGGTTCGAGATATACGAACAAGTATACCTCATGAATCAAACAAATACGGATATCGAGCACGGATATCATTCTCTCATTCCCAAGTTGACTCACCCGGTGATTGGTGCCCCCAAGCAACTCGGATTAACCGAATAGTCCGGTTCTTAAGAATCTTCTCTCTCCGGTCCAAAATGGATACAAGCCTCTCCTCATATGAAAGATTGGTACCAATGACCAATTCTGAATAATCCAGGATATGGCTTGAATTCGGTATATACCGTCGTAACTAAGATACATGAAAAACGTTATGTATCTCGTAAAGCGACAGCGAAAGAGCAAGCGATAAGAAATATCTCCTACTCGCTCGAGGATATCGAATGGACCAATATACCGTGGACTAAGCTTTCCCCGAATACCAAATTCGATGACTCCTCGGGTAGACAAAATCTGAAGGAATATATGGTCGTCGACAAAGAACTCAAGAGGTCGCCGATGCGATCGGCCCAATGACGTTGACGATCTTGAGCCACCTTAAGATGCTTTCGGACTTGTTTGACAACCTCAACTGTCTGGGCTATCATCTCAGGACCAAGCAATTTTCTCTCACCAATGTTATCCCAAGCTACAGAAAATCTGTACTTTCTGCCATACAGTGCCTCAAAATGTGCCATCTAGATACTTGCCTAGAAACTATTATTATAGGAGAATTCGACCAAGTATAAGTGATCCTCCTACAAACCACCAAAGTTAAGGGTACTGATTGAAGCATATCTTCTATAGTCAGGATCGTATATTCAGACTGACCATCTGTCTGAAGATGATAAGTTATACTAAACTTCAGATGGGTACCCAGACTCTGCTGTAGACTCTGCCAAAAGTGAGATATGAATCTCGAATCTCTATCTGATACGATGCTGACTGACACTCCATGAAGTCTGACAATCTGATTCATGTACATCCGAGCCAACTGCCCTGTAGACTGTCCCACTTTGAAGGGAAGGAAGTGAGCAACCTTTGTGAGTCGATCCACTACTACCTAAATTGTATCTCTACCAACTGTGGATCTAGGAAGAGTGGTCATAAAATCCATGGTGATATGGTCCCACTTCCATTCCAGAATTGGTAAATGTTGAAGAAGTCCTACTGGTCTCTAATGCTCAGCCTTCACTTACTGACAAACCAAACATTGGGAGACAAACAGTGTATATCCCTCTTCATTCCATTCTACCAAAAATGCTGACGAATATCTCTGTACATCTTTGTTCCTCCTAGGTGAATGAAACACTGAGAACTGTGGGCTTCTGACATGATCTCTTGACGGATATCTCTGCTTGGTACACAAAAATGATTACCAAATCAGATAGTTTCGTCAATGTGAATGCTTAGTTATGGTCTACGTCCTGCCTTATACTCTGCCCTAGGTCGCTGAAGCTCGACATCCGTGGACTGCGCTTCTCTGATCATATCTACTATACTAGATTGAACTTGCAAGCTAGCCATCAATGTCGTGTTGCCAGGCAATACTTCTTCTATGTCCATATCCTGAAGATCTTCTAAAATATCTTATTGTGCCGTAAGAAAATAAGCTCCTGCTCTTTGGCTCAATACATCTGCCACGACATTGGCCTTCCCTAGATGATACTGAAGGTCAAGATCATAGTTTATCATCAACTCAACTATCTTATCTATCTCATGTTAAGATCCTTCTGAATAAAGATGTACTTCAAACTCTTATGATCAGTATAAATCTTTACTTAATCTCCATATAGGTAATGCCTCCAAAGTTTGAGTGCAAAGACAACTACTGCTAACTCTAAGTCGTGTGTTGGATAATTTTTCTCATGGTCTCGAAGCTACCGAGATGCATAAGCTATAACCTTACCATGTTGCATAAGAATACACTCTAGTCCTTTTTCTGACGCAACATAATATTCCGTAAAACCACCTGTTCCATTTGGAAGGATCAAAATTGGTGCTGTAATCAACTTCTGCTTGAGCTTCTCGAAAGAGGTTTAACATTCATATGTCCAATTAAAGTGTGCATCCTTACAAGTCAATTATGTCAAGGGCACAAAAATTTTAGCAAAGTCTGACACAAATCTTTAATAATATCCTGCTAGTCCCCAAAAACTACGAACTTCTACAACTGTTCTAGGTACTGGACACGTCTCAACGACTTTTATCTTCTGGGGATCCACTTCTACTCCACCTTTAGTAATAATATATCCAAGTATGAAATACGATCAAGCCAGAACTCGCACTTGATGTACTTAGCATATAGCTTATGTTATCTAAGGATTTAAAGAACTGTACGAAGATGCTGCTCGTGCTTTGCTTCACTTCAACTGTACACCAAGATATCATCGATGAACACAATCATGAACTTGTCCAAGTATGCAATGAAGATATGATTTATGAGATCCATAAATACTGCTGGAATATTGGTTGCTCCAAAGGGCATTACTAGAAACTCCCAATGCCCATATCTTGATCTGAACATCGTATTGGATATATCTTGCTCTTTGACTCTGATCTTATGATATCCTGACCGCAAGTCAATACTGGAAAACACTGCTGCTCCACTAAGCTGATCGAATAAGTCATCGATCATTGGCAAGGAATACTTGTTCTTAATGGTTACTACGTTAAGGGTACGATAATCAACACACAAACAGGAAGTTCCATCCTTCTTCTTCACAAGAAGCATTGGGGCTCCCCATGGCGACCCACTAGCACGAATGAATTCCTTGGTTCTCAATTCTTCAATCATTCGGTACAAGACTTCCAACCTTGAAGGTGTCATCCTGTAGAATCTCTTTGACATTGGTGTTGTTTCTAGAAGTAGATCAATAGTAATCTCTATCTTTGTTTCTGGTGGCATGCCTGGAAGCTCTTCTGGGAACACATTTGGAAACTCACTGACCACTCTGAGGAATTATACTCCTTCTGCTACTACCATTCTTATGATCGCTGACGGAGACTCCATCTCTTCTCTAGAATGGGAATTCTTCCACTCCGAGATACAAAAGATAACCTTGCCATCATGAAAATATATCATCGCGTATCAGGCACTCAACCAATCCATTCCTAGGACGATGTCATAATCTCTCATAGGAAACTCTATCAGTCTAGCAAAAAAATCTCTCCCGTATACTATGACCCGACATGCAGTATAAACTCTATCTACTCCCAAGATACTGTTACCAGTAAGCATATTGAGTCTTACTGATAATGATTCGGATTCTAATCTAACTCGTATCACAAATCGTGCAGACATAAATAAATGTGATGCACCAGAATCAAACAATACTGAAGCTGAATTAGAGTTAACAAGAGTGGTACCTACCACCACCTCACGTGAAGCTAGCTGCTCCTCCATGGTGAGGGCCATAGCCTGGCCTCATCCTCTTGGTGCTGGTCCTCGCTGTTGCGGACCTCCTTGTCTAGCTTGTACTTGAGCTTGGGCCTGAGCATACTGATGTAGCCTCTATTGCTGGAATACTTGAGACTGGTTTGGCAAAGGCCTCTGACCCTGATGTTGCTTAATCGGCACTGGAGCCCTATATTGGGGCCTTTTCGGGAAGGATGATGATAAACTAGCTCTATTTGGGTAAGATCCCACTATGTGGCCTGGTGCTCAACAGGCTAAGCACAACCCTTGTGCTTTGCGGCACTCTAAAATTATGTGTCCTGATTTTCCACAATGAGAACATCCCACTGAAGGAGATAATATCTGCTGCTGAGTTCAAGTTGGTATTGTTTGCTGAACTGAGACTGTTAAAACTGGCCTCCTCGAAGATTCAATAGTTAAAGTCCTAACTGTCGGAGCTGGTGCTAAAGACTGGTTATAAGAACCACCTGAAGTATGGGCCCTCATACGACCTTCATTCCTATCCACTATTCTCTGGGAGGAATACTCATGCCTCCTTGCTACTCTTAACACAACATCAAAATTCTAGAACTCGTGATGTTCTACTGCCAATATAATCTCCAGGTGAATTCCCTACTGGAACCTCCTTGCTCTGTCTAATTCGGTCGTCACCAAGGTGGGGAGCAAACCGACTAAGTCTGCATAATTTTGCCGTATAGCCATCGATAATCTTGTTCATCTGCTTTAAGTTATTAAATCTCTATTGCAAATTATAACACGATACCACGTCAATGGATCTGACCTGAAACCTTTCACTGAATACAGCCCAGGGGACAGGTACTACTAGTGAAACCATCTGTATTGCCCACATGTCTCGGGCCAAATCTAACAACTGTAACTGAACAATCGAGACTTCCTTTGTAGACAAAACTCCATCTACCTCTAGAATAGCCTCAGTGTCCTGAAGCCAAGCATCTGATGCATTAGCATCCTCGGTGCCATAGAAATATGAGGGCTGGAGGCGCTTGAAATTTTTTAGCGAGTTGTTGGCACGATGTCCGCCTCTTTCCAAAGCCCCTTGTACTGACTGAATGAGTACATCCTCTCGACGTCCTTGAGATGCCAAAATTATTGAAGGATACCAATAAGGACATTGTTGTCCCCACCTGCATCAGGTACTGGTTGTACATGAGGTACTGGCTAGATTTGAGGTTCCTCATATTAAGTTGTTCTAGACCCGGTCCAGGAATACTGAGGCTAAACCTCAAGGGTTTGCTGGGCATCGGGATATTGTCCTGCTACTGGAGGAACTCGGGCTGTCTCACGACCCGCACCCTGGATTTGGGCATGAGTCATGAGTACGCCCAGCCTAGGCCGCAGTATCGACGGTAGAACACTGTAAAAAAAGCCACAAGTAATCTACAACTCATAATATATATACATCTCCACACTATACTTAATCACAGGCACTAGTTTAAATGAATACACCAAGATAATAATGAAATAATAGTCTTGATGCAGGTTCAATGAATCTCCAAAACTAAATATCCAAATTGCAATATTCAAAATGCTTTAGAAAAATTGTCGAAGAACAATCCGGTCCAAAATAACTAACAAAATCAACTACTACTAAACTACTCCATTGCAGACAGTATCTGAGCTGCTAACTCTCCCTGATCCTCCGGAAGGGCAAGATCAGGCTCTATTATGTCGCTAGCATACGGTCCATAATGTGTAAGGATTGCATCCTCATTGTAGTCACCTAAAATGTTTATCCAGTCAGGAAAGAAAAGAGTACATCACAATGAAAATAGTTCCAACACATGGTAGAAGCTATAAGACAGAAAATAGTAAGAAATATATGATAGCAACAAACTGAACTCACAATAAAGCAAATAGAATAACCAATGCTGAAGTCCTGTCATGGCACACATATAGTACAATATCTCCAAGCAACAAAAGAAATAACTGCAAAAGTATGGAAGAATAGATGGGAACAACTACTCTATGTGATTTGAAATACCTTGTTGACATATGAACGACTAGGGGTAATATCCGGCAAACCACACGTGTCATGCATGGCTGATTTTATTCTAGAAAGACCATGGGATAGAAAGGGTAGTTCACATGTCTACTAAGTATTTTCCCTCCCCACAAGTACACATATATTTCAAACCAATCACGAAGAAATAACAATAATCCAGAACAGTCATGTATCTCATAATAAGAATCCATCATACTAATCCGTGTAACAAGTGTCAAGAATTAAATAATCAATACTAAGCATGCATTATAGAGACTATCAAGCACTGAAAGTAATCACGGAAATGTACTCGTCTGTGGTCCTTAGCTGGTATGAATTAGAATCCAAGTCACAGTCCAAATAGCCTATGTATTACAAATTTACCATGTCAAAAGATAAATTATTTTAATTTATTTAATTATGGAACAACTACTCTAAAATCCTATTTTAATCTTATTATTCTGATTTTTAGGGCAATTCCTAAATTTTGTTCAAAGAAACTAAAATTTATCAACTCGAGACTCATGGCACGCAAATCGAGTGATCTGTTGACCAAAAAGTCAACCGACACAAACTCGAATTTCATGTATGATTTCCTGTAGATTTCAGCATCAAAAATATGTTGGAATTTATGGCTCATCCGAATTCTAATTCGTTTAGGAATTATTGCACATACCAAAATCGTGTTGTGCAATGGTGGTTGATTATTAATCTAGAAGTTCTACAGAATTAAAAGTAATAAAATATTTCAAATTAAATTATGTAAAAAAATATATATCAATGATCTCGTCATTAGCTTTCTGAAACTTCAAACGGTTTATGATTCTGATTCCTGGTTCTCCCGAAATTGTGAAAACACCGAGACGCATCTAATTTCAGACATGTTGTGCTCTACAATTTTTCAGGATCTAATATTCATAATTTCGTGAAATAATTTACATATTCATAAAACTAACCTCAATATGGTTCGAATGCAAGAAACTGGACCATATTTGGAGTCCGGAGCTATGAGTAATGGCTTCTGGAAGATAAAGGAAATCCTATATTACAATTCTCCAAAATCGGCTAAAATAAAATCCTAGAAATTATAAACTAAACACTATATATATATGAGAGAGAGAGAGCAGCCGCGGCTAAGGGTGTGCCACAAGGCGTCCTTCCGCTGCTGCCCGCTCGGATCGGACGGCCCGCATTCCAGCCAGCTTGGCTCGGCTGAGTCCGAGTCGGACTAGGACGCGGCTCGGCTCGGCTCGGCTCGGCTCGACTAGGACCGACTTCACCCGCGCCCACCCTCGCCCTATCTCCCTGACAGCTGGGCCCCGCTGACTGGCCGTGCTGGCTGACACGCGGGCCAGGCTGGCTGCTGGCTGGGCGCGCTGGGTTAAATTAGGATTTTTTTTGGAAATTAGTTTTTAATTCAGTATTTTCCTAATTAACTCAAAATAAATGCTAAAAATAATCAAAAAATTTCCAGAAAATTCTAGAAAATATATTTGATTATTTAGAACCTAAACTAAAAGTTTGGGGTAATTTTAATTATGTTTGGCCCTAAAATAAATTCTTGAAAGTTTTAGGAAATTAGTGTTACTAGTTTTTTAATTAACCAAAAATTATGGAAAAATCCCACTAGCCCCAAATTATCCTAAAAACAACATTTAAGCTAGAATTTCAGAATACGGAGGTTACAGACTGGATAATCAGAAGGACCATATCACGTCCCGCTCCCGAAATACCAAGTAAATACGGAGACGAACATGGCCAGCTACTCCGTACAAGGTATAGAACGACGTACGACGGTCACGGCTGTCAGTCATGTGGGGTATCCTAGCGTACAATACAATCTATGGCCTAAATCTGATCTCATATCCACAGGCAACCATAATGAAATAAGCAACAAGAATGATATCAACTAGAATCATGCAAGACCAAACGGTCAAAATACTAATGATAACCAGGAAGTCTACAGCAGAAAAAGGTGTAGACAAGAGTACCTTCCAACACAGTTTCCAATATGATCTAGAACTGAAGCGCATCCTCCAAGCCAGTTCTGAAAGATCCAAAGGGTCAGTGATAAGAAATCTGGGAACAATCCAGGGTAGGTCAGGCTAACCGCAGTAAGTACCAGAAAGGAAGGCTCAAGGACGGGCGAGGAAAACCCATAAAGAAATATATGACATAAAACATATAGAAATAGCAGTAAACATGGAAAAAGGAATCGTGCGGTACCAACGCACGATTACAGAATATAAAGCATCAATCAACACTAATGCATGTAAGGGACCAACAGTCAATCACAATCATTCTAATATCCAATAATACCTACATCGCCAACTGGAACCTGTAATCTGTCATCATATCAGTAATCCACCCCTACACCAAATAAGGACAAGAGAATAAATTGATGTACCAGGACAGGATACGTGCCAGCTGACTAGAAAGCAATACACTATACAATTATATAAATAAACGGCCACTCAAATACCTACGGCTTGCTAGGTGAAGTTTGGGTTACCCTAATAATGCAATATATATAGGAATTCTTAGATCGTGCTATAATTGAGCAGGGCCAGCCTAACCAATAATAATATCGCATAGCACGTAGAGTATGCACCGGTCCCTCATAAGGCCATTGTGCTAAGATAACATAGAACGCATAGTATATATAGTAATCAGATACTACACTCCACTAGTGCGGATGATACACAGTATTCGTGGGGACCAGCCTTGCACTAAAATGAGAGGCCCGCATGCACGATCTCGGAATTCCATTCCCTTTCAATGCTTCTACCAATTTTAGTTACCTGATTAACAATATAGTTATATAGAATCTCGTATCATGGTCACATGATCATCATCATCGTAGAATATCATACCATAGTACGGGTACGCTGTGTGTGAATCAACGTCGGTTCCTGTCGGTTCCAACCTAGATCCAACCTGAGCATAATGCAACAATCAATACACATAATCCAACCACGCTAAGCTATGATCACTGACCAACTACAAGGCCCGTGCTGGAGATCATATAATGTCATATGTCACATAGTATATGTAACACGTAGCACGTAGCAAGATATATTGCACCTCAGTGCACATGTAACACATAGCACATAGGAATGAATAATATGTAGTAAATGTATTAGCACGTATACAAGTAGTCAAGTCAGGATACACGATAAGTAAGTCAGTCGAGTGAAATCCACTGCTCATATCATAGCATGTATGTCAGGTCAGGTACATAGGAATAATCAGTCTGTTGATCAATCAGATCGGTTTATCTATCGAGTCGATCCACTAGCTTAATCAATCCACCAATAGTTCCTCCAACCACGATGGGGTACGAATATCAAGTCAGGAAAAATACGAGCATAATGCACTAATCCAATCACCATGAACAATATTAGATCCTCTGGCTCACCAACTCCACTGAATTAGTGATCACATGCTATCAGTAGATAAGTTCCATAACATCTGGGATATAAAATATAGATTCCACCTAAAAAGGTCAGCCATCTATAAGTACTAGTGCTAGAAGTCATTAGGGTAGCAAGTCAATAACATATACTCCTCGATCCACCATGTCATGTACACAACTCTTTGATCCACCATATACATGTATATATCCTCCTTATCAAATAAGGGACAAAACCACTAAATGTCATGCTCCCCAACCATACAAGATTACTGAGGTCTACCAAATCGTAGAGGTACCAGGTATCAGACACTTGGAAAGTTGGGTAAAATCATATATTGATAACCCCGATGTTTTGCCTCATTCCACGAAATGCTCGCATAATATTACAAGTCCAAGAAATACAATAATAATAATATTAAGCCTCTAGCCCAGGCCTGCAAGGTCCAATAGAGCACACGAGAGCTTGCCAAGTCGATATTCCAATATCATACTTCTAATTTAAATAATATCCAATCCTCAAATTTATCCAAGTTTATAATCTCGATATATATAGCAGCTGCTAGTCTAATCAGGTAAATCTAGAACTACACCTGGAAATATATGATATGAAAACAAGAATCTAATAATTATTGCCGTCGGACAGTGGTAAGGAAACGCATGAACCACTCTGGAGCAGTGGTAAGGAAACGCATGAACCGGGGTCACAAACCGTCTCCCGAGTAGAACTATACCCCTTACTCTATCCGATGAACAAGAAAAAATAAGTAACTACACACCTAATATACAATCAAGTCCCGAATCAAATCCTCGAAATAAATCCCTGAAAACAAAATTTCGAATCAAATCCCAAAAATCAATATCCTAAATCGATATCTCAAATCAATATCCCAAATCAATGTCTCAGAATCAAATTCCAGTATCAAAATCTTGAATCAAGTATTGAATCAAACACCTAAATCAAATCCTGAATCCAATTCCTGAATCAAACTCCAATTCCAAAATTCTAGAAAATTTTGACAAAACCTTCCTATATTTTTAGGACTGGAACATAACCTGCAAAACAAAATAGGAGAATATCCACCCGTCCCAACTCGCCGTAGAATCCCAAACCGAGAATACTAAGTCTCGCCCTCCAGCAGCGCTACCTTGCGTACTGGACACCATGCCAACACAATCAACAAGAATCACCACGCATGGCTCACAGCCACAGAGTCCGCTGTCCTTAACCAAACCATAATAAACAAGTCCAATAATCTAGTGCCAAACAGTAACCCGACCGTGAGTCGGACATAGGGCATATATGGATGATGCTCACAACCAGGTCGTACAATTATCCTCGAAGGTGTGGATGTCCCGTCCGAGTTGTTCGATATAGGTGTCGGCCCGATATCGAACCAACCTACACTAATAGCAACAATTACAGATCAACAAGTACAATAGTAAAATATAATTAAATACAGGACAAGAAGCGCATAGGCGCAAAACTATCCCAAGAGCAAGGGGCACTTGCCTAGAGGGTTCGGCTAGATACGCAAGTCTTCGGCACTCTGGATCCAAAATCTCACATTCATCGGGGTCTTCAGAACAAGCAACAAACAAGCATCAACACCAAACAATAAAATATAAACTAAATCACTAGAGATGGTACGAGGCTTACCATGTGGGTCCTGCAAGTGGTTCAAGGATATGGCAGGATAATTATGGTACGCAGATTGATACGTGCAAGTTAATCAAGATATGCACATAAATCGAGATGCATACAAGATCTGAAGTAACACGAATACCGAGGTAAATAAGAAGCAGAATATGCACGTAAATTGAGACGTGTAGAACTCCCAAGGAATATGAAGTGCAAAAATTGATACAACATGCATATCGAAATATGCGCACAAATCAATATGGCAAGAATTACGAGAAAAGGCATAAAGGTTGAGGAACACGAAAATTAAGACGACGCGCAACCCAAGGCGACACGATGCCCGAGGCAACATGGGGCTCGAGACAACGCGAGGCTCGAGGCATCCTGCTGCCCGAGGCAATACATGAACCAAGGTGGCATGGGAAAAGAAGCTGACACGCACACCGAGGTGCACATGTCCCGAGGAATGGCTATACGGGGTCCGAGAATGGATGGGGGAGATAGTGGGGACGACGACAAGGGTGGTGATGCAAGATGGTGGAGGTCTCCATGGTGGTGGTGGTGGTCGAATCCGGGTCGAGGGGGAGCGAGTCAGACCAAGGGAGGGAGAGAGAAAGATCGATAGACCGCGAAAGAGAAAGAGAGAAATGAGAGAGAGAGACGAGAGAGAGAGATGAGCGCGAGAGAGAGGAAGAGACCAGAGAGAGAGCAGGAATGAGAGGGGGAAAGGAGAGAGAACCTGAGAGCGGAAGAGAGAAGGGGTCTCCATGGGGGCTTCTCCGCTAGTGAGGGGGTGTTCCAGCGGGGTGGGGATGAGAGCAAGAGAGAGAAGGGAAGCGACTATGAGGGAAAAGAGAGGGGTACGTTGTCACGCCCCGGACCCGCCCGGGCTGCTGTTTTGCCTAGCCCCGCCCCCGTGAGGCCGGAATTATCGAACCGGGCACGAATCACCGTGCCTCGGCGCGCCGGACGCGAATCACCGTGCCCGTTCCGCGGGTGCGAGCAAGGGGAAGGAACGGTTTGGCCCGATCGAGTGTATCGGGGGACGTGATGTCGTGCGGGCCTGGGGTTGCGCCCGTACAAGGCCAATCGTTTAAGTTGATAGTTGGCTATCATCGCATCAATCGAGTAAGCAGCGGAAAGGGACTTGTTGCAATACAACACATTTAGCCAACTGAGTATTCGGGACAATCGAGGCAACTTGGGTTCCTTTATGTAAAGGCATTCATTCGTTCCATACATTATGCCCCCTTATACGATAGCATTCTTGGGGTAACAATCGAAACCAGGATTCTGGGTCTTAGGGACTGTGGCACGCCTATCGCTCTCTCGGACGATCCAGTACCTGCAAGCAAGTAAACTGTTGGTGGATCAGAACTTTATACAAGTACTGGTGAGATAAAACAACTGAACAGAAATAATCATTCACTAAAACCAAGCACTAAGTAATCATGTTATAAAACATTACATTGCTAGTGATCTTTCTAGTTTTTGTAACACCCCGCTCCGCTCAAGCGGACTGCCGTTTCAAACGACAATAGTGCAGCTGTCCAGACCCGCTTTGCCTCAACGAGAAGCAAATGATATCCAGACTTGCCCCTACAGGAATTCAGCTAGGCTTTCAGAGGCTCGCTTGGCGTATCGCTCTACCGAGCCGAATCATCGCTACGGTGGGTGGCTACGGTAAACTTGTCTTTGCTTAGCCAGCACACATAAAATCTTAAATATTTATGCTAGTCGCTAGGTGATTCACCCCTGCATGCTAATAAATCCAACGCACCTAGCTAAGGGAATAATCCCAACTTGTATTGCTTATGCTAGAACATGGAAATTAAAATACTGGTTATATATGTTCAGACCCTCGCATGCTAAGTCCCTAATGGTTTTATCTCTCGGCTTACCTTCGGGTCCGAGCAAACGTGTTTACTTCTATTCCTTAGAAACGCATGCTTGTCTGCTTGAATGTTGCCATGTTTTCATCCAACCCCGGGAGACTACTACATAGTCGTTCCGTGCCTGAATGAACCTGCAAGTATCCGGGACCGTTAGGTCACCCAAGGCAAATCCCCGAACCAAGGGAATGCATCAAGGCAAGTTAATTACCGTACAGAATCATGATTCAAGCATCTCTTATACTCGTGCACTACTGTACTACTGTTCTACTGTACCACTGTACTCCTGTTCTACAGTACTCGTGTATCTCGTAAAATTGGAAAAGACCCTGACCTGCATGTCGCGAACAACTCAGAAACGAGGTATAGTTCCACGGACGGTCTGGGCATTAGGGCCGCTCCGATCCGGATGGAACTCCATTGTTTCAGCCAACTGTACTGGACGAGATAGTGTGCAGCACCCACCGTTCTTTCGCTGCATACCATCCGCTCCATGGCTGAACTCTACTGTATAGTCTACTGTACTAAACGAGATGGCTTGTAGCACCCACTGTACTTTCGTTGCAAACCATTCTCGTTTAAGACTAGTGTCCTTAATGGCTATGCCAGCGACTCATGTTCATATAGATAAGTCATCCTCGCTTAGCGGCTATCCGCGTGTGAGTCACTGCATCGCATCAAATGAATAACTGAACACCTGAACGATCATGTTAAAAATGACCCTCGTGTTTGCATATGCTATGCCCCTGAATGTTTATACTTGTCCGTGCTTGAATTAACAATGTTTGCCTCAATGTTGCCTTGGACAGGGAAGGAGATGGTAAGTTGGTAAGTCTCGCCGTGTTTTCTCTCATGTTGCACGGCGCACTGCCCGACACATTAGGCTATTCAACATTTGCATGAAACTGATCCTAAGGCAACTAGAAAGACAACTTAATAGTTGGTGCACGGAACTTATATTACATATTTGGATTTGTCGAGCGGGCGAGTAGCTTCCCCACCAGTGCATTCAATGTACTGATAATCCACCAGTTTGTGTGCAGGGTGTGGAAGAACCTCATTCGGTGCGAATGCCTCCAACGTGCATGCTTAGGCGTGAACATCACTCCGAAGCAGCGGTGCGTCCGGAACAAAAGCACATATACAAGACATAATATTGTAACATAGCCCGAACTCGCCTGAACATCGCCTCTACAATCATTCCACAGTTGTAGCCACTTGGCACGCTTTTACTGTTTCAGAGAGAGAGGCTTGAGCGACTTATAATCTCGGCTATACGCCACTTGTAACACTTGCTTATATCAATAAAAGAGCTTGCTTTACTTCAACTTGTGTTTCAATGCTTCCGCTATATTGTCGACTCAGTGAACCTGTTACCGATCGCCTATGCGTTCATGACTCCGCTGCACTCAAACAATCTATGCGACTCTGTGGCTTAGAACTCTTACCGCCAGCCAAGGAATCACGAACTTGCACGGGCATGGTTCACGCTCGTGCGGCATCACGCCCGGATGGGTCAAGCGATCGTTCCGCGGGAGCGCTGGCGAGGGTGATTCCCGCCTAGCGGGAACGGCCGATTGCCTGCGGGAGATCAGGACGTGACATAGTGGTATCAGAGCCTGGCTTTTACATCTTTGGAATTCAATTTGATATCTCTATTTCGAAAGCTCGTTCGTAGGTTATGTGCACGCTCTCTCTCAATGCCTCGATGGGATGTTCCAACAATAAGTCTAAATACTTTCAAAATACGTTTTGAATAATATGATTGCTTGTCTGGTTGTATGTTGCGAGTGGCCTTTGTGCCAACCTGTGCAAACCCTTGAGAGTATCGCTAGTAGCTTGTCCGATTTCACTAACTCTAAGTTTGGTTGAATGCATCTATTCGAGGGACGCCTTGAACTAGTGCACCATCCAAGACTTAAGAAAAGTTGAAACTCGAGTGCTAAGACTTCGCTATCACTAAGCTGGTTGACGTGTTCACGCTAGAGGGGCCCTTCGAAAGTGCGCACGATCCAGTCTAAGCGATATGCTGATTTTAACGCTTGTGCAAGTGAATATCCAAATGAACAATTACAACGACTTATCTAGGATTGCCTCAAACCCTAGATTACTGCTTGTCCTTAGTAAGTCTCGAGGACGAGACTTTTTCTAAGTTGGGTAGGATGTAACACCCCGCTCCGCTCAAGCGGACTGCCATTTCAAACGGCAATAGTGCAGCTGTCCCGACCCGCTTTGCCTCAACGAGAAGCAAATGATATCCAGACTTGCCCCTACAGGAATTTAGCTTAGGCTTTCAGAGGCTCGCTTGGCGTATCGCTCTACCGAGGCGAATCATCGCTAAGGTGGGTGGCTACGGTGAACTTGTCTTTGCTTAGCCAGCACACATAAAATCTTGAATATTTATGCTAGTCGCTAGGTGATTCACCCCTGCATGCTAATAAATCCAACGCACCTAGCTAAGGGAATAATCCTAACTTGTATTGCTTATGCTAGAACATGGAAATTGAAATACTGCTTATATATGTTCAGACCCTCGCATGCTAAGTCCCTAACGGTTTCATCTCTTGGCTTACCTTTGGGTCCGAGCAAACGTGTTTACTTATGTTCCTTAGAAACGCATGCTTGTCTACTTGAATATTGCCATGTTTTCATCCAACCCCGGGAGACTACTACGTAGTCGTTCCGTGCCTGAATGAACCTGCAAGTATCCGGGACCGTTAGGTCACCCAAGGCAAATCCCCGAACCAGGGGAATGCATCAAGGCAAGTTAATCACCGTACAGAATCATGATTCAAGCATCTCCTGTACTTGTGTACTATTGTACTATTGTTCTACTGTACCACTGTACTACTGTACTCCTGTTCTACAGTACTCGTGTATCTCGTAAAATTGGAAAAGACCCTGACCTGCATGTCGCGGACAACTCAGAAACGAGGTATAGTTCCACGGACGGTCTCTGGGGCACTGGGGCCGCTCCGATCCGGATGGAACTCCATTGTTTCAGCCAACTGTACTGGACGAGATAGTGTGCAGCGCCCACCGTTCTTTCGCTGCATACCATCCGCTCCATGGCTGAACTCTACTGTATAGTCTACTGTACTAAACGAGATGGCTTGTAGCACCCACTGTACTTTTGTTGCAAACCATTCTCGTTTAAGACTAGTGTCCTTAATGGCTATGCCAGCGACTCATGTTCATATAGATAAGTCATCCTCGCTTAGTGGCTATCCGCGTGTGAGTCACTGCATCGCATCAAATGAACAACTGAACACCTGAACGATCATGTTAAAAATGACCCTCGTGTTTGCATATGCTATGCCCCTGAATGTTTATACTTGTCCGTGCTTGAATTAACAATGTTTGCCTCAATGTTGCCTTGGACAAAAAAGGAGATGGTAAGTTGGTAAGTCTCGCCGTGTTTCCTCTCATGTTACACGGTGCACTGCCCGACACGTTAGGCTATTCAACATTTGCATGAAACTGATCCTAAGGCAACTAGAAAGATAACTTAATAGTTGGTGCACGGAACTTATATTACGTGTTTGGATTTGTCGAGCGGGCGAGTAGCTTCCCTACCAGTGCATTCAATGTACTGATAATCCACTAGTTTGTGTGCAGGGTGCGGGAGAACCTCGTTCGGTACGGATGCCTCCAACGTGCGTGCTTAGGCGTGAACATCACTCTGAAGCAGCGGTGCATCCAAAACAGAAGCACATATACAAGACATAATGTTGGAACATAGCCCGAACTCGCCTAAACATCGCCTCTACAATTATTCCATAGTTGTAGCCACTTGGCACGCTTTTACTGTTTCAGAGAGAGAGGCTTGAGCGACTTGTAATCTCGGCTATACGCCGCTTGTAACACTTGCTTATATCAATAAAAGAGCTTGCTTTACTTCAACTTGTGTTTCAATGCTTCCGCTATATTGTCGACTCAGTGAACCTGTTACCGATCGCCTATACGTTCATGACTCCGCTGCACTCGGACAATCTGTGCGACTCTGTGGCTTAGAACTCTTACCGCCAGCCAATGAATCATGGCCTTGCACGGGCGCGGTTCACGCTCGTACGGCATCACGCCCGGATGGGTCAAGCGATCGTTCCGCGGGAGCGCTGGCGAGGGTGATTCCCGCCTAGCGGGAACGGCCGATTGCCTACGGGAGATCGGGGCGTGACAGTTTTACCTAGGTTCGTTTCATGCAGTTCTAACAGAGTCATATTACATTATTTGGAAACATGTTTGGAAACAGAGTTTCATATGCAATAAGCAAGACAAGCAATCGTTCATGTTTCAGGGTGTACGAAGCGTGTCTCATGCGAATCGAGGGTCAGATGCAAAGATAGATACACAATGCACAATCTTAGGGGAAGTCATCTAACCAAGCCAACATAATGACTTAGCTATATGCAGGGCGGTCCCCGAGTATCTCAGGATCAGCAGATGGTTGTACAGCATAGCAATGACTCATTCATCTGATGCTAATGGCAGCTGTGACTCATGGTTGCTTTCCACTATCTCTGTAGCAGCCGTGACACATACAGTTCAGCTCTCCACCAAAAGCCATTGTCCTACCGCATACAAATGCATGGAACACTATCAAATAAACTCTAGTATACAGACGAGACGAACCATCAGAAATACAATCTTTGTTGCGGGGCAATCCGACTTATCACTTGAACACGTTCAGGCACAGTATGGTTCTCTCGAAGCATAGACGATAGTGAACATGTTCATGCACTCTAGGCAAGTGTTTCAGGATTCTCGTTTAGCAGACTTATCGTTTCAAAGACAAGCTAGGTGAGTTCGTTCATTAACATGCAAGGCAGGTTCTATCATTCTCTTATGAAAACATTATAAGCAAAAACTCAGGTTATTATTAAGGCGTGTAAGAATCAAAGAACGAAGTTTTGCCCACTCACCTGATACATAATGCTGACGCGGAACGGGACATTACATAGGTAGCGGCTGAATGGGGGATTAGATTTATGTTTATATAAATAATAACAATAATAATAATAATAATAATAATAATAATAATAATAATAATAATAATAATAATGATGATGATGATGATGATGATGATGATGATGATAACAACAACAATAATAATAATATCAATACAAATTTTAGTTCCAATTTCAATTCCAACAGTAACACAATTAAAATTAATAAAATTAAATAATACCGAAAACAAGAATGATAACAACAATAATACTAAAAGTCAGGCATCAGCAACTAAATCCAATCAAGATCCAGCAAAATAATAAAATTTTAAACAAATACGAAATTTGAAAACTCATCGAAATACAAAATACCATTATATACATATTTATAAAAATAGGGATATGACAAACCAGGATCAATGTCCCTGAAAGATAAAGGACACAAGGATCATCAAAGGGATGAACATGATTGAGCAAGGATCAAAGAAGATGTTGAATCAAGATTTCAAAGATATAAATTCGACACTGGAGAAGATCAAGGAGTAGCATGATTGAGACATCTAAAACACATTGGTAAACCCTCCCCCCCCCCACTTCTGAATTTTCAGACATGCATGGGCCACCACTTAAACCGTGTCACGCCCCAAAACCAGAATACTGGAGAGCGGGTGCAAACAAAGTCAGCTACGTATACCAGAGTACTCTACATCCTGAGATACGGTCATGGTTGTCTAGATATGTGAGGATTTACTCTATAATCCATCAGACAATCCTGAGTCAAGAATCCTATGTGTCTCAATCGCAAGCAAGCAACAAGTTTACAAGATGTATGATCACCAACATATAATAGTAAGGCATCCCAAACTATACATACCTAGATGATCATGAAGCTAATACCAAAATGAATAACTAGCAGAGTATAATGTTACATGATCAGCTCTAACTATAGTCAAGAATATGCTTTACACGTAGGCCCACAGACTAGAATGTCAAGTCCCAAAATATGTGTTAAATACGTGCTCGGTGGCTAAACGCCTCAAAAGAATAATGTACAAGATCAAGTGGGTGAGGAAGAAGAAACTAACTCATGTCCTCATGTGCTTCTCGTGTTCACCATCTTGAGGCTGGAAGTACGGGAGATCCTGCGGTCCTGCTCCAAAATTTGGCCATATAAAACCAGTGGGGTTAGACCCCAAAATAGCAAGTACCACAAGGGAGCCTAACTTATGAACTAAAACCAGCATGCAGACAAATCAATAAGAATAGCAGGTAGAGTAACAGTTAAATAGTGCAACGAATAAAATAACAGTTAAGCAGTTCAGGAGTAATTAAACAAGGACATATGGGATCAGTACTCCGGTTACTATTTCTGGATCAGTTATTAATGCAAATTAGGATAGGACTAGACTATACTGGAAATCAAGCAATCATGGCCAATCATGCCCTACAGCTTGATATCATTAGCTAACTAGGGTTATCATAGTCCTAGTTACTAACACATGCAGTTTGAGATTTCTTTCGGCCATATATCCTACAGACTGTCCGGGTTAACCAGATGAACATGTACATAGTATAAATTTATCAGGTATAATTATTTTTTATCTTTACTTGTAGTGTAACACTCGTCGGTGTGCTAGAAGTATGTCCCTCACGACGAAGAGCTCCAAATCCATCAGGTGTCGTTGGGATACCAGGATTACATGTAGCCATAAAATCTCTCTAGATGTTTTTCTATATTATTATTCTAGTTATTAGGCTGGACAATTTTCAATAATTCTCGACCATGGTGCTCAGGAATTTGTCTTAGACATGATGCAAGATATTATAATAACTTGACGAGTACAATCAAAATCAACCACGAGGATATATGTCATGCAATATAGGTGCTACTAATAGCCTTGATCAGGATAGTTACAGGAATTCTTAAGTCAGTAGTGCGATACGTCGAGCCACTATCAGGATTATCAGGATCAAGAGTATCAGGGTTATCAGTACAAGATCAGGATTATCCGTACAAGATTATATTTATAATGTACAATTAATAGATCATGTCAGAAAAACTTGATCAATATCAAGAACATAATTTTCAGGAAATAACCAGGATTAACTAAAATAACGGGATAAAAGAGAACTAGAGAATCATCACGAGTTAAGCATATTAAAGAGAATACTGGCATACAAGCACATAGATTAACAATTCAGGGTTGGCGCATAAAATCAGGCAAGAAAGTAACATCCGCGCACAAAGGGCCAAAAATTACTATTGGCGCACAAATCACTAATTCAGGCAGTTCTGGCCCACTTTGATACAAAAGTGCTCCGAGCAAAAAAGGTGGCGCACAATCATACTAAAGCACACTTCAAGGACCTTGGCGCACAATGATAGAAGTGCGCGAGCCAGGAGCTTGGCGCATAAATCTATCATTGGCGCACAATGAAAGTACCCAAGCATGAAGTTGGCGCACTTTCACCAAGTATGCCAGTAGTAAGGTTTGACGCACAAACAAGCACAGAAATGTCTACTAAAAGATAAATTACAAGTTTCAATACATGGTACAATAGTCGAGATGACTATGCAGTCGAGAACACAATTATCGAGAATGGTCAGAAGTTTTTGCTTAGTCATTAAGTAATAAGAAAGACTACAGAGAGTGTCATCTCTGGAGAATGCCACATAGTGCGCCACATAGCAAAGTGCGTTGTTCTTCCGTAGGGACAAAGTGCGCCGGTAAGAAAAGTTCACCAAAGTGCGCCAACTCTGCAATATCTGTAAAGTGCGCCAACTTGGCTATTTAAGTAGTAACGTACATTCTTAATGACTTGCAGACCCATTCAAAAATGCGCCAAGTAGGATTGGCGTGCTTTGAAGGAATTGCCTTAGTAAAAAATGTAGGTGGGAGTAGATAATTGCACCTAGAGTACTTAAGATATCTTGGCGCGCTTTCTGAGGAATTTGTGGAACACACACAAGTGCACTCACTGGAACTTCCCTTATGCGACAAGGGTTCCCTGCGTACTTTTTGTATACATTCTCAGGCCAACTTGTATTCACCGACTTGTTGTTCTCGGGCTCCAAGAGCAATCCAATCCAAGGAAAATAAAATCATCAATGAGACAAGTTCTAAGTGTTACCCAAAAATAAAATCAATCAAATGATAAAAATAAGCTATACTAAGAATCAAAACAAGATCCAAGGTTGTTCCTTTGGTTGGCAAGATGTACTTGCCTACAGTCAAGTTCTAGCCTAATACCAACATTACCAAGGTCACCCACGGCCAAGGCCAAGCTCGGCTGCTGCTCTCTATTGGGGAAGAAAATGAAGAAGAAAAGAGAAATAAAAGGAAAAAAAAAGTGAAAAAAAGAATGTTATTGCTTATATAGCCAAGGGATTAATTTTAGGCCATTGGATTATAATCCATGTCTCTCACCCGGGTTTATCACAGCCACCCACCAAGAAAACCAAAGGAACAACGGTCCAAAGCATACAACTAAAAAAAACTTACAAAAATAACCTAAACAATGCATGAATGACATAAAGCAAGATGTAAGAAATTAAACAATAAGCAAGCTATACATGTATAATACGCGTATACCGGGTACGAATACTAGAACAGTGAGACGAGTTTCACAAACCAATCCCTTCGAGCCAACAAAATATCCTTATGCACCACACAGAGCGAGACATTAATATATATAAGGATCTTCACCTAGATATAATATTCCAGGCTTTGGTGGCATAAAGGTTTGTAGGTTACACAAGTCTTTGTATGGTTTCAAGAAGTCACATAGAGGATGGTTTGGGAGATTCAAATAGGCTATAAGATGATTTGGTTATAAGCATAGTAACTCATATCATATCATTTCAAGTAAAAATAAGAGAAAATTACATCACTCATAGTTTATGTCAGTGATATAGTGGTCACAGAAGACGATGAAAATGAGCGATTGGTGCTTCAAAAATATTTGTCTGCAGAATTTGAAATGAAGGATCTATGTACTTTTAAGTATTATTTTGGACATTAAAGTATCTCAGACTAAATCAAGATCATTTTTTTATCTCAAAGGAAGTATACTTTAGAACTATTATAGGAAACATGTATGACTGATTGTCAACCAGTACGCCACACCACTAGAGGATGGTCTGAAACACGGAATGGATCCGAACCAGCTACTAGTGAATAAGGGAAGATATCAATGATTAGTAGGTCATTTGATGTATCTAACACATATAAGGCTGAATTTGGTACGCATTCTTGGAGTTGTGAGTCAATTCATGTATGTTCAAGGAGAGCAACACATGAATGTTGTGATGAGGATATTAAGGTATTTGAAAGGGAACCCTGGAAAGGGCATACTGTTCAAGAAGAATAATCATCTTAGAGTTGAAGGGTATACATACGCAGATTGGGAAGGAGCATTAAATGATAGTCTACATCGAGTTATTTTACATTAGTAGGAGGTAATTTAGTTACATGGAGTAGCAAGAAGCAGAATGTAGTTGCTCGATCTAGCGCAGAGGTAGAATATCGTAGAATGGTTCTAAGTATTTGTGAAATATTATAGATTCAAACTCTATTGGAGGATTTGGGTTATAGAAATTTTCAGGCAATTAAGTTGTTTTGTGATAACCAAGCTACACGTGATATTGCACATAACCCAGTTCAATATGACAGAACGAAGCATGTGGACATGTGGAAGTTGATTGGTTCTTCATCAAAGAAAAGATAGAAAATAAATTATTGAGGTACCAGCCACAATTAGCTGAAATTCTTGCAAAGGCGGCGAACAGCCACATGTTAATAGGTTTCTTGTCCTAGTTGGACATGAGTGATTATCTATGCACCAACTTGAAGGGGAGTGTTGAATAGCTTAATTATAGGAAGTCATTAATTCTTAATTATGGAAAGTCTTGGAGTAGATTTGTAATTGTAATTACATTGTATACTAGGGTTTGTACTCTATAAATACTTGACTCCAAAGAGAGATAAATACACCATTTAATTCTATCAATTCTACTATGTACATGCTTATTTGTCTCTACGAATATAAGATGGCTTGAAAATGGCTCAAAATTGAGCCGTCTAAGTCGTTTGTTAATACTTCATTAATTATTTAAAAAAATTTATTTATTTAACTACCTAATATAATTTATTTATAACTAAACAACTCTAACTCAAGTGGTTAAGATGTGATGTATTTTCCTTCGTTACCTGATCGAGTTCAATTCCTAGTGACGACAATATTTATAATAAATTTATATTTATATATTTTTTTAAGTGTTACTAGTAATAAATAAAACCTAAACTAAGCGGTAGGGTTTTAAGAATCCAAAACCAATAAGATATGAAATCTGTTTACAAACCCAAATTAAAATTTAAAAATTGATGGTGCATCGAAGTTCCAACAAAGTGCACATGAACCAGGCTCACCTGTGGCTCGAATCAGCTTACTTCATTCACTCTTCCTCACTCGATGGGAATTCTTTCCAAAGTCGGACATATGCTTCTCTATCTATTTTCCACTCTTCTAGTGCTACTCCAGTTATCCCTCCTCTGTAGATAAATTGATTGTTACAAGTAGTGACAGCTCTCGATCTGCTGCATTCATTTATTGATCAATTGTGCTCTCGATTAATATTTCTTTGGTATCAAATCTTCTCGCACACCACCATCAATTTCATTGTCGCAAGCTAATTATACCATAGAGCAATTCCTTCTCATTTTCGTATCAACCTGTTCTACACAAGTTGCCATTGGGTGATTAAAGCAGCAAGCAAAAGTAGAGGGCAATAGAAGTTCTTTTAGGAAAAAGTAATGGATGCTATCACATTTTAGGAAGCATCACCTTTTGGTTATAAAAGTGCTAAGGAGTATCACATAATTTTTGTTACGAGACATCACCATTTCAAACTCCTTCTTCATCCTACACAAATTTTCCTTCCTCTTCCTCTACCTCTTAAAACCCTAATACAAGATAAATCTCCCTCTTCTTCTTCTTCCCCTTTCTAATTTCAATGTATATTTTTTCTAGGTTCTCGAAATAAAATTGAACACAACAATCTTTAAGATTTTTATTTTTTATATTTTAATTAATGTATGTTAGAAATTTATTTCTTTCGAATACCATTATTGGTGGTTCTGAACACCATTTTTAGAATTTGAAAGCTTTAAAAATCATCACAATCGGTTTGGGACGACGAATGATTGCTTTAGAAATCGGCACAGTCGGTTTGGGAACTACGAAAGATTGCCAGAATCTTGACAATTCTAAGACAATTTTTTGTCTTAGGACTCTGACAGTCCTGACCACATAAAACAATGACAGCTCCAGTAACATTTATTTAAGGATTTGGATATCAAAAAAATAACAATTAAAAAAAATTGTAATAGTCCTGTCACTTTGTGTGCTGCACCCGCGCGAGCGCGCATTTTCCTTCTTTTATTAGAAAACATGATATGTAACTAAGGGTGTGTTTGATTGCAAGGTGAAAAATATATAAAATAAATAAATATATTCCACGAAAATAATTTACTAGAAAAATAAAATTCATGAAAATTTGAGTTTTTTACGGAAAATTTAATTGAGTGTTTGATTGTCATTATTTTTTACAATTTTTTTTTATTTTTTATAAAAAAAATATTTTCTATTGGTTGGATTAATTTTATTTTCCACTATTTAAACAAAATATAGAAAATAATAGTTAAAAAAAATCTAAAAAAAATGTAAGCTATCGGACACTATAATTTGTAAAACTTTATGACAATAATTTATAATTGTAATATTTTCTATGAAAAATAATTTCAATCAAACACGGTCTAAATTTCAGTTTTATGATACATTACTGTGGGGCCCGACATAGGTAACGTACATGTCAGAAGAGAAGGCCAAGGTTCTGCTTTGTGGCATTAGTTCAAACTTCACTCTGTAAAAAGCCGAAAGAGCAATCTAAATAAAGCTAAGAAAAGCAAAGCTGTGTCTTTTTCTTGCTGGGGAGGAGAGAAAGACAAATTAAGAAAAGGTACAACTCTCTCTCTCTCTCTCTCTCTCTCTCTCTCTCCCTCCTAATATCCATATTATAGAAACTGCTCTATAAAAAAAATGAGTATATAAATTTTCACCAGTTTATTGGTATATATATCTCTCCAATAAAAAATAAGTTAAATGGTGTATTAATGGAAATCTGCACTCGTCATGTAGCAACAGCCAACTGTTGCCAGAGAAATCATGGATGGTATGTATTGGCAATTGCCATTCGATTTTGTATTTATTTATGTTTTTCCTTTCTTGATTAATTGGTCATGAAGTTCAAAATTTGAATGGAGTGTAGAAATTTAGTAGAAGCTATTTTATAAAAATATATTTTCCACTAGTTTTAACTATTGTTCTACATGATCATACACATTAAGTACTATTTAATTGGAAATAAATTATTTGCAATTTGTCAAATATATTATTTAGTTGGAAAATAGGAAAATAATAGATCGGTTCTTGAAACAGGTTTACAGTTCATAATTTATTTGTATTTATTAACACTTCATGCTCTGTATTAATTGGACCTCGTAGTTACTATGCATTCTCATCAACTTATCTTTAATTTTTTTCTTAATTATCCACAAATTCAACCGTCACATTGGATCACATGCATCTTTCTCAAGTGTGATCCCTAGAAATTTTGGGTGTCTGATTGTTGTAGAGAAACAATGATCAAAATAATATAAACAAGCATAAACTAGAAAATTATAAGTGAAAAGAGTCACCCGAAAAATGATTCTACTAGTAAGGAATTTACAATGTTTTTATAGCATCCCGCAACATTTTCTGTGATAAAACACAAAAGAATCTGAAAAATTAGAGAGCAGTTCGGAGATATTCTTACTTAAATGCTCCATTATTGTCGATAAAACTCTCTACTTTCAACAAGAACAAAAATCAAGAGGAGCTAGCTTCAATACTAGGAGATTGTCCGAGAGAATTTTTCTTGATTCCCAATATAATTATAGCCAACAATTTGTGGGTTTGGTAGAATGCTGTAACAATGAGAATTAATATACTTGTTTTGATTTTTTTTTTTTTTAAGTTTAATGGCCTGCCTATATATGATGCTTTTCTTTTTCTTTTTATCTCGACATTTCCTTTTTCATTTTTACTCAACATTTCTTTTTATTGTTTATTCATGTCAATGTATGGTTCTTGTCATCCCAATAACTGAGAAAAGAAATGTTGTTCCACCAAACTATATATATTATTGTTTTTTGAGTATATATATTATTGTTGCTTAGTCCATTATAACACCCACTCCACTATAACAGTCTCTTGTTAATTATTACTATTAAATGTTATAAGCACTCATTAAGCTCATGTTAGTTTCTGATCAACAGCATCTCATTAGGAAGTGAGAAGAAGATAAGTTGGTCTAGCTACTGCTTCTTTTGGACAAATGGAACACAGTGCAAGAAAACAGACAGAGGTACAAAATTGCTTACACATATTTTTGTTTTGTATAGTCTCATTCTTGTTGTTGTAGTTGTTCGTATTGTGGCCATTTTGCAACTAAACACAGCTAAATACACTAAACTTTGTCTGTTAGCCTCTAGATTTCCTGAACTATCAACTTTTTACACTTAAATTATGTTAGGCCTGAGGTAGATAAATAGATGGAGAAACTGAGATCATGAACAGAGATATAAGCACGACTTTGCAGTCCGGTCTCTGTATGATCCAACAATTGTAGTCGATATCAGAGATATAAGCACAACTTTGCAGTCTGGTCTCTGATTGTCTCGATTCCAACGGATTACTAAAAATATATATCTTCAGATTACAACTTGCAAACTATGAAATTACAAAAAATTGAAAATAAATATCGTTCTTCCTTGCAAACGGAGTTGCAATTGAGACAGAACGAATAACAATAGAGAAGGAGGAGAAAAAGATGACAGAAAACTGTCGGCTTGCTGGGGTGATGACGTTCACCGTTGCTTAAAACAAGATTCGCGCTCACATGATATGCTCCCAGGAACCAGCATATTCACGAACAATTTCTGGAACGCTCGTCGTCACCTCTGTTCTGACTCGCACGAACTCCTGGACTCTTGCAGCACAATACTCTCTCCGTCTCTCAACTTCGAAGTAAGTCCTCAATGGAGGCACAAAGAGAGTATTTATAGAGTTGGGATGAAACCCTAACTCTAATCCTGGCCGCCAACTAATTACGAGAAGATATAAATTAATTAAATTCAAATTCCTCAAAAATCAGATCTAAATAATTGACTCAATCTTTCCATAACTGTTTAAATTCCGCAATCAATGTTATCCTGCGCCTACATCGCTCCTTGCGCACCCACGCAGAACACCCTTCGCAGAGCACCCTATGCAAAGGCCACGCATAGAAACCGCGCACAGAGGCGCTCGTTGAGACGCGCGCAGAGCCGTGCTCAGAGCCGGCGCAGAGCTGCGCTCAGAGCTGTACATAGAACCGTGCGCAGAGGCCACACGTAGAAACCGTGCACAGAGACGCTCGTTGAGCCGCGCTCAGAACCGTGCACAGAGACATGCACAAAGATGCGCACAGAAATGCGTGCAAAAACTCGTGTAGGAACGAGCGCACGAGCGCAACAAATGCGCACAAGCACCATACGCCGATGCTGACGTACTAAGTGCAAAGTACTCCATCAAAATGCTACTTTGCACCCTTGAGCTCGAGTCCGAGTCGCTAAGTCCGTTTGGGACTTAGCTCCTAAATTTGTTTTTTCAAGAGAGTGACAAAAAACATAAATACTTTCTTAAGAAGTTTAACCTTAATCCTCCTAGGAAAACACCCCCACATAGCAGCCACATGTGTCCCACCACAACCCATGTGCATACCTCAACAATAAGCAAAACTTTATATTGATAACCCACTTGGAGTTGTAACCACTGTGGGACTATCTTTACTACTCCAAAGAGAAAAACTCCAACAAATTATACCATATTGTTAGTTAGAACTCCCTACCCTCCTAGGTGGAACCAGAAATTCAAGTTCCGGTGTGTTGGAGTGGGCTAAGGTGGTCTAGGTATAGGCTTGCTCATATGAAAAAACAAAAAACAAACAAATATATGAAAAAAGGGGAAATTGGAGTGGGCTGGAGCCCTCCTCAGTACCAACTTGGTTCCGCCATTGCTACCATCCATCGATATCCATGTTTACGGGAATAGGGATAAAATCGTGTTTTAGCATTTTTCTGTTTGTATTGGAGATAATGTTAGTTATTGTTATTGGAGATATTGCTATTGTTAGGATAGGTAGTGAGTATATCTTTTCCATTGTTACTCTTTCTTATCTTTAGTTTTTTGTCATTCTGTATAAAGCTCAGCTATTTGAGGCAGAAGGAATACAAGAATAATTCCAATTTTTGTCCCATTATTTCATGGTATCAGAGCAGAGCAAAGCAGGTTTCCAAATCCTTAAATTTTTTCAATCTTCCTTCGTCTGGTTCATTCTCTGCTTCTCCTATGCAATGAGTGAATCAGACACAAACACTCTCAATTCCACCTCACCATTAAACGCCGCTCGTCAGGCCACATCCACGTCCCCCCTCGTTCATATATCTCCGTTCTACCTTCGTCCTTCGGATCATCCGGACTTGCAAATATGTCCCGTGGTCTTGAAGGGCGATAATTATCAGGAGTGGACAACTGTCGTAAGTAACGCTTTCAAGGCTAAGCAGAAGCTCGGCTTCATCGACGGCCGACTACTTCAACCAGACGTCAACTTCGAATCTATCGACGATTGGTGGAGCATCAACTCGATGCTTATTGGGTGGATCGTTCAATCCATTGATCCGTTCCTGCGCACTTCGATCTCCTATCCCGAGACGGTTCTTGAATTATGGGACGATTTGCGTCAGCGATTCTCGATTGGTAACGGACCAAGAATTTTGCAAATTCAATCCAACATCGCCAATTGTCGCCAGGGAGGACAATCTGTTGCATCCTACTACGGCTCCTTAAAGAAATTATAGGATGAGTTATTGACTTACGTCCCACCTATGATCTGCCATTGCGAACACTGCTCTTGTGATCTCACTACTCAGATTCGTATTGAGCGAGACGAGGAGCGTCTCCACCGGTTTTTATTGGGCCTCGATGACACCTTTGGCACTTTCTGCTCTGGCCTCATGGCTCGAGAACCCCTCCCACCTCTCAATCGGGTTTATGCGCGTGCAGTTCAAGAAGAGAGTCACAGAACGCTAATGAAGGATCGCGAATCCAAGACGAACGCTGTGGCCTTCGCTGCTCAGTCCAAACCAGTTGAGTCTCGCTTTTCTGACAAGCCCCGCCCACATTGCACCCATTGTGGTCGTCTCTGTCACGACGTGACCAAGTGTCACGCCCCAGTCCCAAAAATACGTAGGACTAGGACACGTAAGCATGCCAGACGCATGGATATGGCAACTCCAATATATGGAAACCAAATCCATACGTACGCTGTAATATGAATATAAAATCCACAAGTGGTATAAAATGTAATACAAGTCACAGGATAAAATCTAAATCTCATCCACCAAAATCATATAGAAATAAATAACCAGTATCTATGAAACTAGATCTTAATAAGAAGTATCTAAGGGTGATAGTTGGATGGAAACAAATCCACTACCAACTCGAATATAAGAGCAAATACAATATGAGTACAACACCACAACACAATATAAGAATACCAGCTATCCATCACAGCTCGAAGAGAAGACATCCTCGGATCACATGTAACCATCCAAATCTGCGCTCCTGCAAAT